>CM038797.1:68014554-68432054 GCA_021764765.1 Vicia sativa | reverse complement strand
GAATATGAGAAAGGGTCAATACCCCCGACTTCTTGAAAAGTAGGTAGTCAACAGTCTTCTATAAAGAAGGGCAAACAGTTATTTCCTCTAAGGGTTTCCTAAACCCTAGGACTAAAGACCTCTATAAATACTTCTTCCCTAGTGGGAGAATGGACAAATCATAACTTATATACTCATACGTAAGCACTACGCTGATATATAGAGCCTCCCACCTCACGTGAGAGTGTCTTCTAAAAACCACTATAACACCCCCATATGGGCTTCTCGACGTTGCGGGAAAGCCCTGACCACCGTAAATTGTTATAAGCCTACTAAGACATCTAATTATCCCCTACCTTTGTAAAAATACCATATACACTTGTAATTTTTTATCAGTACAATATCGCCGATCGTATGGTCTTGGTAAAACTATTATGGCTCACACCTTCTTCATTACAATCACCATACTCCTTATTGCCCATCACTCTTATATCTAGCCTTTCCCAGCCAAAGTCAATATAAGAGTTACATCCCATACGCTGGAGGATACCAATGGCAGTGGTGATGCCAACACCGTGGCGAGATGTGCTCTACCATGGATGAACTACGACGTCCGAATTAGACATTATAAGAAAATCCCCCAAAGGAGATTAAAGTGTTAAATGTTGAACTAGAGACTACACAGACAAGAGAGGAGTGAATTGTGTGGTTTGAAAAAAAATATGGTTTAGAAAAACTTTTTGAGATTAAATCAGAGTTTGAAAATATTTTTCTAACTCTAAGCAGGGGAATATAAAATATAAAGTGTGGAAAGTAAAAGAGTTAAGGGAAGAAGAAAAACACCGAGAGTCATAGAGGTTCAGTCAAAAATAAAACACCTACTCATCTCCTCAAGAAATGATATTGAGAGTTTCCACTATATATTTGAGAGATTTTAGTAGGCGAAGCTCACAAACCCCCTTATACAAGAAATGGTGGTTGTCCTACAACCAATATATTACCAGACGGGGGATATGATCATTTGCGTCTTCTACAAGGAAATTGGTGAGACTTAAGTGACCAAGCTTCCTTCCCAATTAGAGATTGAATTGATTAATCTTCTCTCCACAAAATAACTTAGCTCAATTTCTTTGACAGAATAACTAATAACCTCTTGATATTTTAACAAACTGATCTTGTAACATATGGTTTTAAATAGGGTAATCATAAACCTAATGGTAAGTTCATCAATATTGATAATTTTCCATCTTCAAATAACACAAGGCTTACGAAGAGCCTTAAGAGAAGTTCAACAATATTAACCATCTTCAACACAAATAAACATAGGAACCAATCACACAATCCTCAACAAAACCTTTTAGCGGGTTTAACTTCTAACCACAAATATTTTTTGTATCCCTAAATGGATTGTGTTCATCCAAGATGCATAAACAACATTCATGGAGAACTTATACCATACTGCCTATCCAAAATTACAAGGAAACCTCACTCACAAAAGATCTTTCCTCACATATAAGAACTAGTGAGAGAAAGTGAAAATGAAAACATAGAGAGAGAGAGAGAGAGAGAGAGAGAGAGAGAGAGAGAGAGAGTGTGTGTGTGTGTGTGTGTGTGTATCAATACATAATTTATTTTCTGGATGGATTGAAACGAGAAATGAGACCTCTATTTATACGCTTGAAAATTCATAAAAGAGAAAATAGAATTAAAGCCAAAATGATCGTTGTTAATCAAATAACTCAATCTATTATCTCATTTAAATGTAACGGCTATGATTTCTAAAATAGGTAAGAAAAGATATATATATATATATATATATATATATATATATATATATATATATATATATATATATATATATATATATATATATATATAGTCATTACTAATCGTTTGAGTGCATTCAAATTTCTTTGTTCCTCAAAAGAGCGCCAATCTAATCAATTAACTCTTTGTTCTAATCGGTTAAATTTAGTCAAATATATTTTTTGGCTTTTTGAATTCTCCCATCAATTTCTATGCAACTCTTGTATATACTTCTCAAAGTTTATTCTTTTTAAAATGTTTTATAAAAGGGTTTTAAGTGTGTGTGTGAGTGTGATTGTGTGTGTGCGCGCATGTGTGTGTATGTGCGCGTGCGCGCTTATAGTCATCTACTTCAACAAAGAAAAAAATTTCTTTTACAAAAGTTTCACTCACTTACTAAATTGGGAGATTAACTTTACTAAGTTTTGCCTGATAGATTATTTACTTTACTAAGTTTTGTCTGATAGATTATTTTGTTCTGACACTTGCTTTGAGATTTATTTTGAAGCTTTTGATGTAATCTATTTATTTTTCCTTTTGTGAAAAAAACACATAGGTAAAGTAAAACACCAAGAAAACCCTAAAAGGAAGAATAAGATGGTCTCGCAATCCAGATACACGTACGAAAGCCGATTATGCAAGGGGAAAATATTAGCACCCTGTTGTACGTATTTTCTAACACAAGTATTTTATATTATCGTTTTCCACAAGGATTGGTGTGATATCACCGTCATTCGATAGTTCAAGTGTATTTTAAGATTTGGTTACAAAAGGGTTTTGGTTCCTCGTCACAAAAATTATAAATTTCAAGCAAACAAGTTTAGTGTTCTTATCAAAAGAGAGTTGTTTGGATTAAAGAGAGTTTTGGATTGGTTTTTCAAATCGTAAAAGTATGTCAAGATTAGTTTCATTAACCTAATTTCATATAAATTCAATTAACCAAGCAGATGAACTAGTTGAAGATCGATATATTCATGTATCATCTCAATATTGTTGATTTTCAACCAATATTATGAGTATTATCATGTTAATCTTTAGATGATGTCTCACTCTAACTATTGACATGATAATCTTTAAGCTTGTTACAAGTAAATATTAACTCACAAATCTATGTGTAGAATTTGTTCCTTAGTAGATGAATATCTTAAGTCAAATTTGAAATGTATTTCTCAATCATGATCCAAAGCATAAAAGTACAAGTTAAACAAAGATAATCAACATATATTAATCATCAACCAAGTTCATACACCAAAAGATCAAAATAAATACACCAAAATATTAGTACTACCTCTAATCTTGACACAAAAGAAACTTAGCTACTCATTCTCATAGTATTTTGACTTGCAAGAAATGGAGTGATGATGATGAACATGGATGGAAAATAAACAAGCAAAGATTCAATATCTTCTTCCAAGAATTTGAGTTACAATGGAGAAAATGGCTTGTTTTTATGCCCTAAATCTAATTTTGGGTGGAAAAGGTGGGGTTTTTTTAACAAAATATCTAAGTATGGTACTTATACAAGTGACCATGACGGGAAATCGCGCTCAACGGTTTGACCGCGCTCAGCACCCTCAGCAAAATATCAAAACCACGTTCAGTGGCCCGTGCTGAGCGGCCTCTAAAACTACATTCTGTTCTGTCCAAAAAGGCAAAGCACGCATTGATTTGCGCTCAGCAGCCTTGTCTGTACAAAACTTCAAAATGGACTTTTTAGCACCTCCAACTTGATCCAAGCTTGCCCAAAACTTCAATGATTTAAGAATCAACATCAACAACCTACAAAATAAACATAAAACAAGGTAAACTAATATATTTACATCAAAAACTATATAAAAGCATATATATAAAATTGACATCTTAAATACTACTAATTTACAAAAGATATATAAAGGACCACAAAATTATCTACAAATATATCTACATTTTGGTCCTTAACACACTCCGTTGTACTCAACTAGGTCCACTTTGGTTGTTCTAATCAATGGGTGTGTATATCTAAAGCTTACTTGCTAAAAATGCATGAATGAACTGGTTGAGGGAAAAATATAAGGTTTTTATTATTGAGCTCGCCAAGATTTGTTGAATCATGTGCCTACGTATCCCAATAGTGCAATGGGGATGTAAGAGCTTCGTAGTTCGTCTAAAAAATGTTTGTGTGTTGATTTTTATGGACGATGCTAAGTTTGTAACGCCCGAATATTTAATTATTTCTTTAATTAAATATTTATCTATTTATTTGTGAATTATTGGTCGATATTATGTTGCAGAGATTTAAGTTGGTGCATTGGTATTTAAGTTGGTTTGGTCGTAGAATAATACTAGAAACGATGTTATAACTTTAAGGTTAGTGTTAGTGGGCTTAAGTTGTGGTGATAATAGTAGTTATGTTGGGGGTACGAAGTCTAAGCCCAAAACTAATTACAAGGATTTTTATTTAATTAAAATAAATAGAAATTAGAATATTTGGCTGTCAGTAGAGAAAAAGGAACAAAACAAGGGTTTTGGAAAAAGGAACAGAACGATACGTAGAGCTTGCAGAGAGAGAGAGAGAGAGAAATTGGAACGATCAAGAATTCTTAGAGAAACCTTTAATCCAAGGTAAGGGTGGGGTTATTGCTCTCTAATCGGTAATATGATGGTTTATAGGTAGTTAGGGATTTATGAATTCGCTGTCTTGTATCATGTTGCTATTGGAATTGATAGAAATCCCAATTTGGATCGTGAAATTATGTTGAAACTAGTTTTTGGGTGAATTTGTGCAGCATGAGTCGACTCATAGGATCATGTATCGATACAAGGTGTAGTGATTTTAAAAACCAGAGGCATGAAAACATCTTGTACCGATACAAATAGCCTTGCATCGACTCATGGGGCTAATTTGGAAGGCTTGTATCGACTCATACGAGGTATGTATCGATACATAGGTTTATGTATCGACTCATACTGTTGAAAATCAGAAAAATAGAAAATTAAATAACATATGAGTCGACTCATACGATGCCTGTGTCGATACAAGCTGGTTTTGCATCGATACATAGGATTTTGTATTGGCTCGTACTGTACAGAAATAGAGAAATAATTCTGAAAAACTGTTTTGGTCATATCTTTGCGACCGTAACTCCGATTTTGTTTCCGTTTGAACTGTTGGAAAGCTAGAATTATGATTTAAACTATAATGGTATATTTAAATACATTATGTGAGTTTTTGGATGACTTGATGTAGTTTCCGTATGTGAATCCGTTGTTGTCGAACGTTGTTGTTGAGGCTTGATAGTCAACATTGAACGGTTGAGTTGTGATTTACGTTGTTGTTTACGTTATCGTTGTTGTATTCTAATTGAGTTCACCACATACATACATTTCATATTATGTTGGCCTATGTTGGCAATGCACATTGAGACGTTGGGGGCAATGTTGATTACGTTGAAGGCTTACGCCTTGATGCCTCGAAATTATTGGCAATGGATTACGTTGGGAGTTTTATTCCGATGGTACCACATGAATTTGAATTCGTATAGTTGCATGTCATAACACACGTTGGTGTTGTATTTGGTGATTGAATTATGTTGTATTTGTGATTGAATTACGTTGTTGTGGAATAGTGGTGTGATGGTAAAATGGTGATTTTATATAATTCGAACTATATATTGTTTAACATAATCTCAATTATATGGTTGATATCTCACCCTTTACTTGTTTTCCCCGTTGCCTTTATATTTGTAACATGCAGGTAACCAGGAGGAGTAGTCGTTACTTTCGTAGTCTAAGTTCAGTGTCATTTGCTCTGATACGTAGCACTCGGGGGAAATGCGCATTTGTATTATTTTGCTGTTTTCAATATTGAAACTTGCATTGTTGAATTGAAGATTGTATTACGTGGATTTTGTTTTAAGACTCAAAAATGCTATGTCTTATATGCATAATTGTTTTGATTCTGCTGCATAATTAATGAAGTTGTTTCCGTTGGAAGGTTTATCCTCTTTAAAGTGTTATGTATCTGTGTGAGTAAAGATGACATATGCATGTGTTTACGTTGGAATTGTGACATCCTGATATGTTGAAAAATATTATACTCTGATTTCTTGAATAAATACTTGGGGTAGAATTGGGGTGTTACAAAGTTCACATTCTAGGATTTAGACATTGTTTATTTGTGGTAGAACAAAATTGACATGCCCTTTCTGAAAAGATTTCAACGAGAAAGAGCTCGAAGGAAAAAAGGTTTGAATGTGATGAAGTGTTTTATTAGGAGATATATCAAATGGTCCCTTGAGGCTAGGAGTATTTGAGTACATTCTCCTTTAGTTTTGAAATTTTTTGAGATACATATTATACTAAAGTTTATGACATGAGGGCGAATACTTTGTACAAATGACCCAAACGTCTCACGTGAAAAATACTCTAAGAAGAGGTAAGGAAGTATGTCCCTCATCTTTCCCCATGTAATTAAGGTTTATGGCATATTTATACGTATTGAATTTATTAGGTAGTTTTGGTATTTGATAAAGAAAAAATTGTCTTTTAAAAGAAAATAAAATGCTATGAAAAAGGCAAAAAGAAAATAGGGATCTCAATCCTAATTTTTGTCATGCAAAGTGGACTTAAGGTTGAGATTGAAGGAAATTTAACTTAATGTTATCATGCTTATATTAAGAGGTCCTAAGGTCAATCTTAATTCATTTTATCAAAGATAAAATTGAATTAAGAAACCCTAAGGGAGCATGTGAACACAAAGCAAGAAACCAGGCAACAACATAAATCACAAAGCAAAGAAATGATTAAGCATCAAGCAAAAACAAACCATCATGCCATTACTCAACAAGAGAAGTCATCAAGATCAAATCATGGAAGCATTAAGAATCATGGAAAAATAATACTCAAAAAATACATTCAAACATGAATAAAAAAAATAACATGAACATGTCATTACATCTCAAGTCATTAAGAGACACACCAAGAATCAACTAAGTCATTCATCAAAGATTCACAAAATCATACAAGCATCTCAAAATTTTAATACATATTTCATGCATTAAGATAAACATCATATTTCATCAAAAGGATCATAATAATTATAAAAAACATGCATCAAAGTCATGGCAAGGAAGTGATCCAAAAGTTAAGCATAAAAGCATGTCAATCTAGTAATCAAAATTATTCTTCAAGAATATCAGGAAGGATTTTCAAAAGATAGCACACAAATTAATGGGAAAATTCATCAAAAGCATGGCATAATTTTGATCAAAATCTCATCATAAAAGGAAACAAAAATAAAATCAAAGTAATAGAATAAAATACCAAAATTAAAGTCCTAAAACAAAACATGCATTTAAAACAAAATCAACAAAAGAAATTAAAAAAAAAATCAAATAATAAATAAAATAAAAATAAAAATAATAACAATGAAAACAAAAGAGGTACAGTTCCAGAGCAGTCTGTATGTATAGCAATTCAATCCAAGACCAATAGAATCAAAGTAGATCGCATGAGACAAAAAAACAACCATTCAATTAATTCAAAAAAGGCCAACATGGTGTCACACCTAGTTAAATTAATGAAGTCGCCATTATTTATTTATCCTAAGAACGAAGAACCTAATAGAAAAACCCTAATTGTATGGATAAGACAATCGTTGAGACCAAGTTAAGGGTTTGGGAGTTGATTAAGCGATGGGAAGGTGTTAGACACCCATCACGTCCATTGTACTCAAGGGAAACCTTCTCTAATCTTAGGGTTACTATGTGTGTTTTCTTATTTCTTCTTAATCTGCTTTATTTATTCATTTATACGAGAAAACTATATATGAAAGTGTTAAAATGAACTAAACTTAGAAAAGGTGTATATAAAAATGGGGAGTAATGTTAGCAAGAAATTATAAAGGCTCAAAACTCCAATAAAAAATAAATAAACCTAATTTAGTTATCATATTATTAACATATATAAAAAATTGCAAATAAAAAAGCTAAAAAACCGTGCATCATACCAAGGGCGATGCCTTACTTGTAGTGGGGAGGATTTCATTTTTCCAAATCTAATTGTCTCCAATTGGAAAGAGACACGTGGTAGGAAAATGAATTAAAATAAAACAACATTCAATATCAGAACATCCAATATCAGCAAGGTGAGAGAAAACAATATATAATGCCTAAACCAATTTTTCGTTCTTAATCTCTTTCTTTCTTCCAAATTTAAAATTTTAGGGTTAATAGCTATTTACCCCCCTGCAATATAGGCGAGTTTTGATTTACCCCCCTTTTAAAAAAAATGTTTGATCACCCCCTTAAAATGTTAAAATTCTAAGTCTTTTGTCTCCTAGGTGTAAAAATTACCCCCCTGAAAAATATATATTTTTGATTTACCACCCTGATTTTTACACGCTTAAAGGGGTCCCCAAAAATATAGGGGGGTAATTAAAAAAAATATTTTTAAAGGAGGGTAAATCAAAACTCGCCTATATTGCAGGGGGGTAAATGACTATTAACCCAAAATTTTATGGTAACAATATCATATTACAAAAAAGAAAACCAAAATCCAAATACACCAACCAATCTCACTTTGATGTTGTTAACATGCAACGTATGAATGTAACTCCGTGCTTGGATCATGTTGTAGTAATTTCTTAGTATCTAAGAGATGAAATATTGCATGTGAGGAAGGAGAATAAGAAGGAAAAATATATTGCTCAATCTCCAACTATTAAAATCGAGTAGTTCTCTTTATATAGCTCAATAGTAAGTTATAACTAAATAACCAACTACGAAACATTTCTAACAAACTATCTAACTAACTCTATATGTTAGTTATATGTTATATCATCATCATCATCATTGTTTGTATTACTTGTATGATTATTCACAATCCCTCGTAATCTGAAATGGATGTCAACCATGCCAATATTGGATTGAAGATTGTTGAAAGGACCAGGATGAAGGGATTTGGTGATGATGTCTGCGACTTGTTCTTTTGTAGTAACTGGCATGAGATGAATGAAGCCTTCTAAGACCTTTTTCACAAATAACATGGCAATCTATTTCAATGTGCTTCGTTTGTTCGTGGAACATGTGATTAGAAGCTATATGCATGGCATATTTGTTGTCACAATAAAGAATGATGGGTGTAGTCTGAAATATTCAAAAATCTGCCAGGAGGGAAAAAAGCCAAATGCATTCACATGTAGCATGCACTAGGGAACAATATTCAACTTTAGAGGATGATCGGGAAATTACTGCTTGTTTCTTACTCTTCCAACTTATGAGAGATTCACCCAAAAATAACATGTGCCCGATGTAGATCTTCGAGTATATGGACACATTCCCCAATTTGAATATGAAAACCCTTTGAGACATAATGAAGAAGAAGAGTTGAACAAGAGACCTAGTCTAGGTTTATTTTTGAGGTACTTTAAGACATGAAGTCTAGCTAACATGTGTTTTCTGTTGGGAGTGTCATGGAACTGGATGAGTTTACTTACTGCTTAAACAATCTCAGGTCTGGTATGAGTGAAATAAAGTAAACGAACAATGAGTCGTCTGTATGCAGTGGGTTTAGAGATATAAGTTCCTAAGGTTTTATGTAGTTGAAGATGAAGTTGCATGGGGTAGGGAAAGGTTTTGCACCAAGAAGTCGTGCATCATATAGTAAATCACTGACATACTTCCTTTGACATATGGAAATGCCTTGTACACTTAGAGCCACATCAAAACCTAGGAAATACTTAAGTGTGCCTAGATCTTTTATGATGAATTTTTCATCCAATAAGACTTTTATATGTTGTATCTCCTGAAGATTAGTTCCCCCTAGAACCATGTCATCCACAGAAACAAGAATGACTGTTAAACCTTGTGGAAAACTCTTGGTGAATAATGAATAACACGCTTTGGACTGGATGTAGTCAGATTCAATAAGTGTGTCATATAATTTTGTGTTCCATTGCCTCCTTGCTTGTTTTAATCCATAGAGAGATCTTTGCAACTTGCATACAAGGTTTTGTTGAGGTAAATCAGACCTGTAGAAGTTTTCATATAAACCTCTTCATAGAGATCACCATGAAGGAAAGCTATATTTATATCAAGCTAAAAAAGGGACGATTTATGAACTGCTGCAATGGCTAGAAGCACTTGAATGGTTGTCAACTTCACCAATGGACCGAAAGTGTCTGTATAATCCAAGCCTTTAGATTGAGTGAACCCCTTTGCAACAAGGCGGTCTTTGTATCTTTCAACAGTCCCATTTGTGTGCATCTTGACCTTGAATACCCATTTGCACCATATTTCTTTCTTCTATGCAGGTAAAGGAACGAGATCCCATGTATTATTTTTAACCAAAGCATTCAACTCATAAATGATGGCATTTATCCAGTTTGCACCATAGATGGCAATCTCATAAGCTTAAGTTTCATGAATGAAGGATAAATTTAAAGTAAAATGTTTATGAGTGAGAGACAAGAAATCATATGTGATAATTGGATAAAGAGGGTACTTACATGCAGAAGATGAAGTGAAAGCAGTTGAATATGGATTGGTGATTGTACCTGAAAGAATATTGCAATGGTAATCTTTAAGGTAAGATGGATGGTGTGGATTTCTGGAGGATTTCCTGATAGGAATGATGACAGAGTTTGAATTATTGGGAATAAGATTAATTATAGGTTGGGTTTGGATAAGATCAAGAATAAGGAATGAATCATCTAATATCTTGTCATTTTGGAAAGGTATGTAACTAGGTATTGGAACTAGGTCAAGAGAAGAGGGTTTTGTTGAATCTGTAAATAAATGATGATCAAAGAAATCATCTAATTATTTAGATGCAGCTAAAGGGTTAGATGATGTGGTATGATGAGTTGGGTAAGTGCTTTTGTTGTAAGGAAAGTGTGTCTAAAATAAATAACATCGCTTGACACAAACATTTCCTTGCAACGTATCCTAAGGGTATACACTTTCTGGATCTTGAATCCAACTTCTTTCTATTGGATTTAAGAGTGGTTGCATACCATAGAATACCAAATACTCTTAAATTGGACACGTCAGGTAGTTTGAGATATAGGACTTGATAAGGAGATTTGTGTTTTAAGATTAGTGTAGGCAATATGTGCCCAAAACAAGGAGGTAAGTGAGATTGAAATAGGAAAGCTCTACTGATACCAAAGATATGTTGGTGTTTGCTCTCACCAATTCCATGTTGTTAAGGGGTACCAACACAAGATGATTGATGTATAATCCTAAACATCTTATAGAAATCTACAAGTAAGAATTCATTGCCATTATCTGCTCTAATTCACTTTACTTGGAAGTTAAATTGAGTTTTAATCATGGCTATAAAATACTTAATGAGAGATGATATTTCAGATTTTAACATATTAAGGAAAATCCATGTAAATCTACTATTGCCATCAATTATGGATAAGAAGTACCTATAGCCTATTATGGAGGGAGTAGCCAAAGGATCCCATATATCCATGTGTAATCCATGTGTAAGATATCAAAAGGGGATTGAGAGACATGATAAATGATGGTAAATGGTGATCTTTTCTACTTAGCAAAAAAGCATACATCACATGGCATATCATTATTTAATGGTTCGATGAATGTAAATCTTTTATTAAGTTCAAAGAGTTTGGCATGTGAAGCATGTCCAATTATCATATGCCATAGGCTACATTTGGTGGATTGATATAAGGGTTTATTGATAGTAAAATTAATGAAATAAACACGAGGAGTGTGAGGCAAGGCAACTGATGGAGATTTTAGAAGGTACAATCCACCATGTAATTCAGTTGTGGCACTCATCTTTAGGGATGAAAGATCCCGTATAACATAATCAACATCATTAAACACAAGTTGACATTCGACGTTTTTAGTTAATTTGGGGGAAAATGAGATTAAAAGTGAAATTAGGCATATAAAAGACATCAATAATGTAAAATGAATTGTTAAATTTGACTGTGCCTAGAAATTGAGTGGAAAAAATACTACCATTAGGTAGCTTGATGGTTATGGGTTGAATTCTCTTGAGGAATTGGAAATAAGTCTTAGTGAAACAAACATGGTATGTGGCACCTGTATCTAGGATAAAAGTTTCAGGATTAAATGAAGTAGGAGTGTGCAAACAATAGCTAAACTGAGGTTAGTTTGAGAGGTTAAATGGTTAATGTTAGGTGACTATAAATGTGGTGCTTCTTATAGTAATACCTATAAAGCCTTGTGCAACTCAGGAGTAAAATCTAAGCCACGAGATACATATGCATTTGCCTCAGATGTCTCACATGACTGTTCTTCGGATTTGTCAATCATAACAACATAATGGTTGATCATGCCATCCTGCTTCCAGTGAGGGGGGTAGATATTATTTTTGAAGCATCAACTGTGTGGTTGGTCATTCCATAATAAGTGCACACACAATTTCCTTTACCTCTATCACTAGGTTTGCCTCCTCTAGTCTTGCCTCTATCTTAAGAGTTGGTATTGAACTTGGATTGAGAATCACGAGTATTAGTGTGCTGATTGGAGCTAAGAATGACTAATATTTTCGAATCATCGAGAGGAATGATATTCTATCTTTCTTGTTGAACAAGTAACGAATAAACTCTGCATAGGCTTGGTATATGATCCATCAGCATAATTTGAGATCTAATATTTGAGTATTGCTCAAGCAATCCCTTAAAAAACCGAATGACTTTATTGCTGTCCTTGTAGGAACGGATCTTGATGATGGCCAAACACGTGGAATCGCAAGCACATTCCAGGATTGGACAAAAATTGTACAATTGTTGTCATAATATTAAGTTTCATATAATAAGAATATATATAAGTTTCATCTTGCTTCAATGTACAGATTTCTTCTTGAATGTCATAAATACGAAATACATCTCCTTAGTAAAATCATTCATTAAGCTCAATCCACATGACAACTGCATTGTTCATCCATAAGATTCTTTGAGTGATTTCTAGTTCTACGGAGTTCTTGATCCACGACATGATCATGGTGTTACATAAATCCCAAGTAATAGAATCGAAATCAAGATCTGATGGATGGGGTAATGAAGCATTGACAACGTTCAATTTGTTCTTGGATCTTAACGTTATTGTCATGGAGCGTGACCAAGAATGGTAGTTGTTATTGGAAATAATTGGAGTGACAAGAATAAAAGTTGGGTTTTCGTTTGGATGCAAAAAATAAGGGTTAAGGATATCATTCTGATAAACCTTATGGTGGTTGCGAATTGCAGATTCTCCATGGACGCTTCCTTCAGAACTTGATGGCATGATGTAGAAGAAATTGAAGGAAGATGAAGCCAACAAAATCAAGGAACGAACTAAGAGGTAGGAGAAAAAGATGAAGGATATTGAGAGTTTGAGATTCATAATGGAATTGAGAGATCACAGGTCGATGATACCACGTTAACATGCAATGTATGAATAAACTTCATGTTTGAATCATGTTATGGAAATTGCTTTGTATACAAGAGATGAAATATTGCATGTGAGGAAGGAGAAGAAGAAGGAAAAATATATTGCTCAATCTCCAACTATTAAAAGGGTGTATTTCTGCTTATATAGATCATTAGGAAGTTATAACTAACTTACCAACTATAAAACATTTCTAACTAACTATCTAACTAAATCTATAAGTTAGCTATCTGTTATACATCATTATTGTTTGTATTACTTGTATCATTATTCACAGATGAAATCAAGAATAAATAAAAAAAATCAAGGGTAGAGAAAATGTTACCAATTGAAAATGGGCCAGGGTGTGTCGAAAAGCGACAACAAACATAGCAGACGAAGGAATCTCGAGCGGTTTTTGCATGGTAGTACCGAGTCGTGTGGTGTTTTGATCGTTTGGAGATGCGACCATAGGGTCGTGAACTGAAGTGTATGGAGGAGGGTGAACGCAAAGGTGGCGGCTCTCGTTTGAGGCAAAAGTCACCTTGAGTGGTGTTGTACGCTCGTGTGGCTGATGAGGCAAGCTCACGGCTGTTCGCAGTTGGTAGCGTCATAATAGTTGTTGTATTTGAGGTTTTATTATTCACTGATGTCGAAAGAATACATTGGATGGATTAGTGGTGGCTTCAAGGTGGGGACGTTATCGTGTTTTCGATAACATATTTACGAGGTGTGGTGCGGAATGATATTTTGGGCTTTCATTTCATCAGAGTATTGTGTCAGATTTACGAGGCAACGACCTTCCAACATATTCTTGTTGCTCTTCCACTTATTATTTTTCCATTTGATCCACGACTTGGATTATGACAATGATGTTGGATTCCATATTTCTTAAGTCTCTTGTTTTGTGGTGATGCGTTTGGTATGTAATGGTTGGTTATGGTTAGAGATTAGTGTGCTAATGTTGGATATGAAATTTTCGCAGGTTATGTAAAGTATAACTAATGTTTATGTTTTTTTAGATTGTTTGGGAATGGTATAATTTGATGAAGTTTCATGTATTTGTTTTGATAATTGTTTGTATTTATTTTGCAATTTATGGTGTTAGAGGTTGAAGGAGATTGAATGAAAGGCTTTTGGAATGGTTAGAAAAAAAACTTAAAAAATTAGTAACATGTTGCCAACAAAAGTGTGTGATGACTTTGAAGAAAAGTTTAATTTTGTTTTGCATTATGCGAATACATTGTTATACCCCAATTTTTGCCTCTTAAGACCCCTCATCATTTCATATCATCTCAATGCATTAATATCAAACATGTGAATTGGTTATTCCTTCTACTCTCTCCTATCTTTAAGTTTGTTCTTGAGGGGTTGCCAAGCACCTTGATGTTGTGTGTGTTGTGTATATATTTTGATGTTTACTAAGTATTAACCAAAATCCAAAATATGTATATTTCCTCTGTTATGATTTGTACATTGTAGGTATAAAATCAAGTCCATCCATCTTACCTCCTAAGCCATGGTTTTGGAGCTCAATCCTCAGTTAATTGGATATTCATTGGTTTTTAAAGATTGATCTTCAAGGTTATGATGATGGCATCAAGCTATATGGTTTGAGACTTTCATCAACTTCATTTGATCAAGTGTGTTTCAAAGTTAGTGTTTGGATTCATCAAGAAACCTCATAGGTTCATCTATTTATTTCTATACCTTCTCTCACAAGTTTCATTAAGATGTAAGCATTATCATCACATATACTTCAAGAAAACATCATTTGAAGTTCTAATATTATTCATCATGCCTTGATTTGCAAAGAAATTTCAAAATATTCAAAATTGATTCAAGTGGTTTGACCTAATGTGCATAAGTCCTTGATTCTATGGTTACCAGTGCATAACTCTCTCAATTTTTATCATACTAAATTGATTCTTTTTTCCATGGACTATTCTCATAATTCACAACAATTTCCCTTCATATGACAAGATCTAAATATGCAAGAAGATCATCCAAAGTTTGAAAAGAATATAAGTCCTTTGAGAAAACCATTGAAATCCCTAACTTGACTTCAAGAGATCATAACTATGTTAATTTTCATCTCCTTAATTTCATTCTTTTGTCACATTAAATTTGAGGATTTATAATACAACTTTTATTCAAGGATTAAGAGCAAACAATGTGTGTAAAGTTATGGAATTGATGGAAACATTATTGGTCATTTGTGGATTTCTCAAGAAATTTTCTTCATCTTCCAAGGACCATAACTCTTTCAATTTTTATGATTTTTTAGTGATCTCAATTCTAAAATTTCATTTGAATGGTCTACTTCGTTTCATATTCAAGGACCAAGATCTAATTTTGAGTGGAAAGTCATGTAAGTTTAAAGAACATTACAAGTCATTTTGAGGCCCTATACTTACAAATTTTTTGAAGTACAAAAATCATATTTTTTTTCACGATTTCAAAGTGATGTAACTTTTTTCTCAGATCTCCAAATGATACCTTTCTTGGCACATTGAAAAATTTGTATTCTCATCTTCCAAATGTAAATAGAATGAGCCCAAAAAGGTCCCTGAGTTGTTTGCGCCATGGTTGTAAAGTTGATGCTTCGAAACTAAAAATGCCACTTGAATTCAAAAGTGAATTTGTGAAATGTGGCTTCTAATAACCAAATTATCACATGATTTTTTTCCCCAGTGAAACATATGCTTGTTTCCGAACAAACAGGATTCTCCTTTCTTAGACAGATTGAGGCATCCTCACAATTTTTTCCCAGCATGTCATTCTTTGATACCTCCTGGGTAAACTTTCTGCAATCATTTTGCATCATTCGCATTTTTTGGTATCTTAGGTCCAAAATCTGCGTATTATGATATTTAAGTCTCTTCACACCTATCGAGACGAAGATTTTCATCTTCATATCTCAGGTTAAAGAAACTTAAATAGGGGCATCTGTCATACCCCAAATTTTGACCAAAGATACCACCTTATATCATTCACATATGCATCATTGCATCACCAACAGTTTCAGAACAGGATAGATCATGCGTGTGCTCCTAGAGTCAAATTAGGGTTTTATCAAAATTTCATCTGTTCAAGATATGATTAATTAGGTTTTGAGTCTCCACTCACCTCAATTGATCTATCTTAATCAATCATCAACATTTAATCTTCAAATTCCCAACTTTTTCTCATGATCTACCTTGAATCGACCAATTAGGGTTTTGATCGAAGATAGTGAATCATTGACTTTCTGCTCAATGAATGACCTATTTTCTTGAATATTGATCTTGACATCATCAATGCAACATCTTGACCTAATTTCTTGGTTCAAAACATTACAAAATTCATGTTTCTTCATCAGACAAATTTTGAATCATCTGATGAAAATTCAACTGGTCAAAAAAGTCAAACTTTGACTTTTGGCCAACTTTTTTCAAATCTAAATTTTTTCAATCATAAAATCATTTCAAATTATCCATCATGATCATAAAGAATCAAGAAATGTGAAAAGTCAACAAAAAGTCAAAGTTGAAATTTTTCTAACACTTAGAAAAAATTTTAAGTGTTAAAAAACATGGTTTTTTCTTAATTTCATGGCCATTTTTCACCTAGATCCATTTTGATTCAAGAAAAACTCAAAACATGAAAGTTGTAGGTCATGTTAAAAGATTTCCAAAATGTCCAAGAACTTGAAAAAAAACTTTGTGTAGCTAGGGTTTTGAAATTGAAACATAGAGCTCCATAGCCATAAAGTTTCGAGTTACTCATCAAAATTACAAGTTATTTTGCCACTTTCTTCCTTCTAGAAGCCTTGTCACCAAATGAGATAGGATTTAAGGGATACAAAACTCATGGCAATGATGTGGAAAGGATAAAAATACTTGAGTTTTTTAGTCATGGTAAAGAAAGATTCCATTTGCATTTAATGAAGAATATTCCTTTCTTACACCTAAGCTTCCAAGTTGCAAACTCTCCAAGCTTATCTTGCCTTGCCATTCAAGTTCCTTGGCCTATAAATAGGAGTTCTTACTTCATTCAAATCACACCTAAAAACAATTCCAAACTTGTTTTTCTCACTTCTTTCTTATTTTGCAAGTTTCTAAGTTTCAAAGAGGTTAGAATTCCAAATTGCAAATCCAGCAAGTTTTAACCAAAGGTGTCATTCAAACATCTTCTAAACATAATTTAGAAGTTTTTTGAAACTTCAAATCATCATACAATAACCCAAGAGTAAGTTTTCTCCAGAAAACTCCATTTGTGCAAGTGTTGAGCCAAAACTTCCAAACTCTCAATTCACTCGTGCTTGTTCTGATTTTTCACTTCAAACACACTCTATACAACATATAGAGACTATCCAAACACTTAAACTAGTTGTGGAACAACTCCATCATCATCCTCCATTTCAAAACCAGCAGCCTGCAGCTTGACTTGGGTAGGAGGAATCAGAGAGCTTCAAAGCAAGGTAAGTGTTGGAATACACTCAGTGATACTCAAGGAAGCTCATAGGATCATTAAACAGCTTCTGGAATCACTCTAACAAGGAATTCGATTTCTTCTCATAGAGGTAAGTGTCGCACCCCAAAATGTACCCTCCTCATCTTGATAATAATTGGATCGTTGTTTTTCTAGCATGCATTTTCTTTCATGATATTAATTCAGTAATATGGGATCAGGGTGCATTCTATTGGTTCTTCTACTAGTTGTGGAAGATGTTTGTGCAAGAAGGGTCCAATATGATAGTTTCTTCTATCCATTCAAGTTACAAGGAGTTCCTGTGTTTCAGGACACCTTAATATGTCTGTTGCATCACCAGATGATTAATTTCGCCAGAACGTTGGACTTTGTCAACGCGGGCATTCAGGTCGGATGGCATTTGGGATGAATTCATACGTGATAATTTTGTACATTACGAGATATATCATCCATGTTCTATGCCACAATTTTGCACACTTAAGTTCTATGTCAAATTCAATGAGGCTACCGGTTGATCTTAATTGGTGCAAGTTTATTCATTTCTCAATTCATCTTTTACAAGGAAATTACAAGATACAATACTACAAATTCTTTTGCAAAGGAAATGTATTTATTTATCTCAGAGTTTCTACAATTGTTACAAACATGTTCTATTTGGTCGAGAACTTGCGTTTCTTTAAGTTTGTTACAAGATTGATCTAATTTCTAATAACTAATTACAATACAAGTTAAGAAAATTAAGATCCTAGGATTTCTAAGAGGAGCTCTTTGGTTCTTGAATTTCCTTCCAAGTTACTTGTACTTTGCCGTTCGCTTTCTCCAAGTCTTGCTTCTCATCCAAGCTTTCATCCTATCATCCAACTCACCATGATCCATACATGAAACACAAAAAATATGATTAGCAAGATAATTCAATTGAAAGAAAAAACAAAATTATTGTAAAAAGTTTGTGACTCATCATTAGGGATGGCAGCAAGAATCAGAATGCAAGGGGTTCTCAAGTTATGTTCAATTATTTCTAAGCCTTATACAACTATAATTGTGTTTTGATCATTGGCCTAGGGTTCTCTCTACAAATCACAAACTAGGTTGGTTCACAAAGAGAGCATAACTCAGATTTTTCATCACAGATAAATGGGATGGCAGAATTTACAAAGCAGCCTCACTTTGTTCTAGATCATTGGCTGAAAGTTCAAACAGAAGGCAAGCATCATAGCATAAGGCAGCAAGCATCATAGCATAAGGCAGAAAGCATCATAACATAAGGCAGCAAGCATCATAGCAAAAGGCAGCAAGTATCATAGCAAAAGAAGCATGGTTATCAGCAATTAGAGTAAAATTTTTACCCAAAGGCAGCAGAAAGGATAGCAGGGTCAACAGCAAGGAACAAAGCTAAAAATGCCAGAGTCAGCAGTAGGAAGCAAGGCATAAATGCCAAAGTTCAGCAGAAGGTTTATAACAAAAGGGGCAAGGCAATCAAGATAAGCCACATACCAGCAGGAAGTATCAGAAAAAGGAAATTGATAGTTCCAAGGACAGTTTTTCACCAAAAGTAAAAAAGTAAAAGCAATAGATAGCCAACTTAATTATAATAGAGAGAGTTCTCAGTTAAAAAGGGGACAGACCAAGAAAGCCAAGGAAACTAGAGAAAAAAGTATTATTCCACAACCATTGTTCAAGACAGAAAAAAACCATAACCAAGGAAAATATTTGTTCTAAACAAACCAGTTTCAAAAACCATAGCAAAGAGACCAAGGAAGAATTTTGTTCTAAGCAAAAAACCAATTCAAAACCAAATGCAATATCTGTTCTAAAGAAGCCAGAACTCAAGACCAAAAAAGCCAACAAACCAGTTCCAAAACCATAACTACAAGATGAAGTTCCAAACAGAAAAAACCAACTAGAAACCAGAATCCAGAAAGCCATTCCAAACCCAGAATCATGAGCCATCGTCAACAACAGAACACAAAAAACCAAAACAAGCAACAACCCAGAAACAGAAAAGCCAGAACAGAACATAAACCCTAATCATCATTTTATTGCTACCTATCCCTTCAGAAGTCAAAAAGGGCAAAAGGGACAATTTCAAGAAAGGTATTACCCGATTCCTTCGGAGGAGGAGGGTTGCGATTTGGGTCGCCGTCCTTCTTCCTCTTTCGTTCTGGTGGTGACAAGTGTCACCACCTTGGTCTTTCTCATTTTCTTTTTATTTTATTTTATTATTATTATTTGATTTTCTTTTTATTAGTTAATTATTTTCCTTCTTAAAATACTTGGTAAATAATACACCACCTTGGACCTTGGAGTATTTTGGAGAATAAGATCTGACGCATCCAGATTGCCAGCACGTGATGAACTTTTGCTGACCAATCATACAAGATCAGATGGATTTCTCTTCGCACCTCCCAGAATCATTGCAATATCAGGCCCATTTCTAAACTCTCATCTTTTAAATAATTTTATTTTTATAAATGATTTAATTTTTATGCGATGTACTAAATAATAATTAGTTGTGATAGTTTTTATTTGATGATTTATCGATTAAACTATTAGTTGATTTTTCATCAAACAGAAAAAATCGTTTATAATAATTATTTAAATTTCCGATTGTATTGTGTGATGATTGTCTGTTTGTTCGCTCATTCGGTATTTATTCACCATCGTACACTTCGCACACAACCAACATTAAAATTAATCCGACTTTCCTTTGATTGGCTCATAAGTCGATTTCTTAAAGGGTCTCATGGTTGGGGATGGGCATGGCCATCCTCACGAGGTTAACTAAAGCCCTTGTTGCTTTAGTTAATCATAACCCGAAAATAACATTGGTCTATATACCAATTTTCATGCACCAGGGTCTCATAGTTGGGGATTGGAGCACCTATCCTCACGAGGTTAATTAAATCCATATACTTAATTAATCATAACCCGACTCCATTTCTCACGCATCGAGTTCTAAAACGCTTTCACAATTAAATTACAAACCTCGATCCAACGTCGAGTGCATTTTCAAATTTCTTTTTCATAATAAAAACTCAAGTATTTAAATCGTTGGTTGCTAGACCAATTGTTTAAACACTTGTATAAAAAATGAACTCTGAATCTTTAAATCGTTGGATGCTAGTCCAATTGTTTAAAGATTCTTAATAACGTGAACTTTGTTTCACTTCACTCTTTCATAAGAAAACTTTTGGGATGATAGACGACTCATTGAGCATTGAGCTCATCTTGTTTCTAGTATTTGAATCGTAGGATGCTAGTCCTATTGTTCGGTACTTTTCATCCACCTAAAATCAATTCAACTCACTCAAAATCCTTTTTTTGCTCATATGCGATCATCAAACTCTTTTCTGACAAAGAAACATTTTTGAGAAGAACTACGGAGTTTTGACTTTCCCATTGCACAAGGGAATACGTAGGCACACGGTTTCGAAACCGTGCCAAACTCAAAATAATAGTAAACAAATTCCGTTTCTTTTATTTTTCGATTATAACTTAGAAATTAGCAAACACACACACAAACACTTAGAACTAAATGGGTCACATCGAGTACGATGGATGTAAGGGGTGCTAATACCTTCCCCTTACATAACCGACTCTCGATTCCATGTTTTTGGTCATGTAGACCGCCTTATCCGCATCTATTGGGTTTTATCTATATTTTCCCGAACAAATAAAATTAGGTGGCGATTTCACTGTTTTCGGAAATTTAAATGATTTTTGTAAATTGAGTTGCTTCAGTTGGCGACTTCACTAGGGAAATTTTTAAAATTATTTTTGACTAAGAGAGTCAACCCTAATTTAGTTCTTCGCATGTGTGTTATGTTTGTTTATTGCTTTGATGTTTATTGACTATTATTTGTATATTATCCTGTTGATGTATATTGATATTGGGAATTTGTTGGTTATGGTTCATAGATAAGCCCAATACCCAGGCTTCTAGGAAACATTTAAGCTTAGAGTGGTTGAGTAGCTTTGGTCCATTGGACATCCGTGTTCCTTGGATCAACGTGAAGACCACAACTTGGAGTTGGTCGTTTTAAGGGGATTGTTGCACCGTATGCTAGTGCTGGACAACAATTTCTAGACAAATGGCCTATAACTCTAAGTATTAGGATGTCCAAAACTGAGACCAACCGCTCAAAGGTTTTTGAGTATCCCTTTAAGAGCCGTTTCTTGGAGTATACTTTTGAAAATACTATTGTCATAGCAATAATATTTTTAAAAGGGGATCTGAGACTCCGAGAAACATTTAGCAAAAAACATTAGAACCAACCTTGTTTGGGGAATTGTTGGGTAGGCGTCGAAACCATGTCCGACCATCCAGTGACCTATCATGTGATCTACACTGTTATTGGATCCCAACTTAACTCATTTGCATTGCATTTTTGCATTAATCATTCATGTTTCATCATATTTGTTGCCATTTTCAGGTATCTTTAAAAGACTTGTTCTTAAAAGTAATCAGGCTGTGCAATGGATTCCGGCAGAAAAAATAATCCTCATATCAATTTCAAAATTACGAACATTCAAATACTGTTGAGGCTTAGGGGAAAGGTGAAGCATGCTCAATTGAACAATTTTCATACCAGATATGGGTGGATTTTGGAGCTTTTGGATGTTGACATTGATCACAACGCTTTGAAAGCTTTGGTAAAGTTCTTTGATCCTTCTCTGAGGTGTTTTACGTTTCAAGATTTCTAGATGGTCCCAACAATTGAAGAGTTCGAAAGATTGTTGAATTGGCCTTTGAAAGATAGTGTTCTTTTTACCAAGTTAGGGGAGAGTGTACATGCAAGTGATGTAGCCGCTGCTTTGAATCTTCCGATCCAAGAAATAGGGCCAATGTTAGTGGAAAGAGGAATTCCCAGGAGTTTCTTAGAGAAAAGAGCTGAAGAGTTGTCAGTGGGGGAAGAAAATTGGGTAGCATTCAGTGCTATTCTAGCTTTGTTGACCTTTGGGGTGGTAATGTTTCCGAGCCATGATGATGAGTATGTGAGTCAGCCTGCAATCAGTGTGTTTCTTTCAGAGAATCCTGTACCAGCTTTGCTAGCAGATATGCTCATCAACATTCATACTCGATACATCAAAAGAAAAGGAGTAGTGATGTGTTGTTCCGCTTTTCTCTATTCATGGTTGAAGTCCCATATTCCTCAACGAGGACCTTGGGTTAGGATCTTGCAGAATTTGATTTGGTCTCAGAAGTTGGCTTCTCTTACTGCTAGCGGTGTTTTCTGGTATTCTCCAAATTGGTATACGTGGGAGGTCATCACTCACTGTGGGGAATTTCCTAACGTTCCACTAATTGGATCCCAAGGATGCATCAATTATAATCCTAGGTTGGTTCTCAAGCAATTGCGATGTCCTATGGAAACTGCACCGAAGGAAGAATTTCTGAGAGAGTTTATCTTGCTAGATTTCGGAAGAGAGGACCCTGGTTTGTTGAATCAAATACAGAAAGCGTGGACCCAAGTTCATAGGAAGGGCGCGGAGCTCAGAAAAAGAGGAAATGGTGATGGAGAACCTTATGAATCCTGAATACTTAGAAGAGTAAGGGAGGTAAAATTGCCGTTCACTGTGGAGGTTCCGTTTGATGTGCCAGAACCTGAACTCACTCACGTCCCTATTGAGGAGTTCAACAAACTCAAGCTCACCATTACAGAGATGAAAGCTGAAGAGGGTCGACAACAAGAAATCCTTACTCGTGTTGCTCGAGAAAGGGATGATTTGATGCAAAGCCTCAAAGAAAGAGATGTTGAGCTACTAAAGAGTCAAGAGCAGGTAGAAAGAGAAAGGAAAGCAAAGTTCCGTGTGAAAGATAATCTGGACGCCGCAAATTTTGAGTTAAGTGAATTCAACCGTAGGCTAGCCAAAGCTGAACGCGAAAGAGGGAAAGCTTACGCAGATGAAGAGCGAGCTATCAAGGAAAAGTTTAACCTAAAGACAACCCTTACCACTCAGATCCAAGAGTTAAAAGCTGCACTAAGGAACATTGAATCTAGTTTGGCGCGTGAAACTCGCCTCAAAGAAGAAGCCCGCATGGCATGTAAAGTAGACTCTGAAGAATTAACTCAGAAGATTCAAGAGTTGGATACTGCGAGAGACCTTGTAGCCCGATGGGAGGCATTATATGGGGAATTGGAAGTCCAGTGTGAAGGAGATGATTATCCATTTGTTTGTGCTGATTATTTACAAGTAAATGAGTTCGATAAAGATCCTTGGGAATGGGAACACGATCATAAGCATTTTGCATTAACCATACATAATCATGCATTTTTATTATTAAAAAGGGGACGCCAAGCTCATTACGTTTCCTCTCATCCAGATTCAAGCTGACTACCCGACATCCGTACGGAACCAGAGCCAACTCAAAGAGAGCAATGGATCAGTATGAGACCAGACAAGCTGCCATGCAAGATGACTTCGACACTTTGAAGACCAAGTTGGACCAGTTGATGGAGATGATGACTGCTCAGCATGTGAGAGAAAAGGAGTGAGCCGCTGCTGCTGCTACTGCCGCTGCTACTGCTACCGCCGCTGCCGCTGCTACTGTCGCTGTTGCTACAGCAAACGATGCAGCTGCTACTGTTCCTCCTGTTGTTACGGGAAACGTGGGAATCCTTCGAGGTGGTGGCAATACCCCATTGCCAAGAGTGCAAGGACCTAATCCATTACTCAATGGGATGCCTGCTGACTTCTTCAATGGAGCTGACAACCAAGGTAATGTTGCTGTAGCCCATGCTGCTACACAAACTATGGGAAATGAGGAGCAAGAGCAAGGGGATGACGAGCAAGAAAATCTATGGTCTACGACCCCTCAAGCCGAGGAGGACCAACAAGATGATTATATGAGACAGTTTTATCAAAACGTTGCACCTGTGGGCAATCCAACTCCTTTCCAAGATATGGCTGCACAGAAGATGTGCAAGAGCTAGCTGAGCAAGTAAAGGAGCTGAGAGGGAAAAATGTTGTTGGCATGAGTGCTGTGGACATGTGTCTTGTCCTTGATGTTGTCATTCCACCAAAATTCAAAGTGCCTGATTTTGAAAAGTATAAGGGAGTGAGCTGCCTAGATACCCATCTAAGGATGTATTGCCGCAAGATGGCGGCACATGTTAAAAATAGCAAATTAATGGTCCATTATTTTCAAGATAGTCTCTCAGGGGCATCCTTGGACTGGTACATGCAGTTAGAAAAGTCGAATATCCGCTCTTGGGATGATTTATCTGCCCTTTCTCCAAGCAGTACCATTTCAACACCACTTTGGCTCCCAATCGTATACAACTCCAGAATATGTCTCAGAAGGAAAGAGAATCTTTTAAGGAGTATGCTCAGAGGTGGAGGGAGGTAGCCTCGAGAGTTCAACCAGCTTTAGCAGAAAGAGAATTAAATGATCTGTTCATGGGAACATTGCCGGTGCAATATTACGAGAGACTGATTGGAAGCACTTTTTATGATTTCTCCAATCTAGTGATGGTGGGAGAGAAGATTGAGGAAGGTTTGAAGACCGGTAAGATTTCTGGAGGGAATGCAGGTACGTCTACCATAAAGAAGCCGTTCAATGGCTTTAAGAGAAAGGAAGCTGAAGCCAATGCTGTGTATGAATCAAGGGGCAGAGGAAGGGGAAGACAGCCAGCTAGACCGGCCCCTGTTCAGGTCCCGTATATGTCGTATCCTTATGTTGCTGCTATGCAATTTCCTTGTATGCCATATCAGCAACCCATGCAAATGCAGATGCCTTATTCAACTCAGGTTCCTCAGAATCAAGCTTCCCAATAACAGCAAGTCAAGGGTCCGAATAAGGGTTTAGTTCAACAGAAGAGCCCGCATTATCACAAGTATACCAAGGAAGAGATTCAGCCTATTCCAATGACTTATACTAGTCTGTTTCCGTATTTGATTCAAGATGGAAGGGTAGTGCCGAGGGAATTGAAGCCTGTTCCTGGGCCTCCCAAACCATGGTTTAATGAGAATGCTAGATGTGTTTTTCACACCAATTCTCCCGGGCATACTACGGAGGACTGCTTCGTTTTAAATGTAAAGTTCAGGAACTTATTGACCGAAAGCTGTTAACTTTCGCTGATGTCCCCAACATTGCTAATAATCCATTGTCGAGGCATGGGTCGTCGTCAGTGAATGCATTGGTTGAAGATGGAAGAAGTCTGGTTATGGAGGTGGATCAATTGGAGATGTCTTTGAAGAAGGTATTTGAAGAGTTGAAGAATGCTGGTTTACTGAAAGGAGGTCATGATAGTTGTTTGATTTCTCAAGTTAATCCAGAACACTGTGTAGAGTTCAAAAAGTATCTACAAAGATTAATGTATCAACATTTCATTTAGTTTGGTCGAGCTCCGACTGAAATTGAAGTAGATGTGGTGGTTCCGCTCATCAAAAATAGGAGACTTCATATATCTCTGACGGTCCCTACAAAGAAGAAGAACCTGTTATGGCGGTAGAGCCAATAATGGTTTATCTGCCCATACGAATTCCTTATGAAGATACAAAAGATGTGCTGTAGAACTACGAGCCTGAAGTTATTGTGGGCGGTAAGCCAACGGTATTAGTAGAGTCTACTGTGGAAAACATTACTGGTATGAGTGGCATGACCTGTAGTGGTCGTATTTACCACCAGGATCCGACAAAGAGTAGAGCTGCAGAGAAGGCGCCAGATGTTCCTCCGAAGAAAGATGGAATTGTTGATTTGAGTGCGGGAGAATTAAGGGATATTTTTAAGCCAAGTGATGAGACTTTGAAAATCATCAAAAGGAGTGACTATAAAGTGGTTGATCAGCTTAGTCAAACTCCCGCAAAAATTTCGATCTTGTCTTTGTTAAAAAGTTCTGAAGCCCACAAGATGGCATTGTTGAAGTTCCTCGACAATTCATACGTGGCTGAAGATATTACAATTAATCAATTGGATGTTTCAATTTTAGGTTTAAATGATGGCAGTTGTTTATCTTTCACCGATACGGATCTCCCTCCGAACGGAGGTAATCATAACATGGCTCTTCACCTTTCTGTTACCTGTGGTGGAACTACTCTTGCTAGAGTATTGGTTGATACAGGCTCAGATTTAAATGTGATCCCGAAGACAACTTTGGCCCAATTACAGGTGGAAGGGGCAATTTTGAAGCCTAGTTCTCTGATTGTAAAGGCTTTTGATGGATCCCGCAGGATGGCGGTGGGAGAAATTGACCTCCTGGTACTTATCGGACCCCAACTTTTCAACATTACTTTCCAAGTGATGGACATCTTTCCCGCTTATAGATGCTTATTGGGAAGGCCTTTGATACACGGTGCTAAAGCTGTTACCTCAACTCTCCATTAAAAATTGAAGTTCTTGCTGAATAACCAGGTGGTGGAGGTTAGTGGTGAAGAAGACTACCTGGTTAGTCACTTATCTGAGTTCAAGTATGTGGATGTTGGAGACGAGGTGCATGAGACTCTCTTTCAAGCTTTAGAGATTGTTGGTACTGTGCAAAAAGAGATCAAGTCTGTTGAGAAGCCTAAGGGTAACATGGACTGTTGGCAGGATGTTAAGGCCCTTATCGATGCCGGGAATCCTGAAGGTTGGGGAACTGTGATAGATGTGGCGGAGAAGAAGGACAAGAGCGGACTCGGCTATCAACCATCCTCCAACATCTGTGAAGGTTAAGAGATAGGAAAAGGAAAGATCCCTCGTCTTGAGGATACTTTTATTGCGAAGGGTTTCCGCTCCGAAAAGGCTATCAATGCCATTGGTGATGATGAGCGTGCAGTGGAGTTTCCTCAGATGGTGTTCTGTACTCCTCCCGGTGTGGTCCCCAAGAATTGGATCGTCAAGGACGTTACCCCTCTCATTTCATTGTCAAAGTAATTTCTTGTTTTTAAAACAAAAATCCTGTGCTCTGCCCAAGGCACAAAGGATTGCTTTGTAGGGCTTATTCCGTTTAATGAATGAATTTTTATCTTCAATGAAAAGCGCATTTTGTTATTCAGTTTGAGATCCTTTTTATTGTTTTTACTTTTGCTTTCCAGTGCATCTTAATAAAAACAACAACATTTTCACTATTATTTCTATTAAAATAAACATACATATCTAAAAAAATAAAATCAATCATTTATGTAGATCACCTGAAACTGAGCTCATTGAACATAGCCATGCTATAACTCCTTTTGACTTTGATTTCCCGATCAACCAAGCCGAAGACGATGGTGAGGAAGACGAAGAGAAGAAAAGACGATCCAACCTCATCAAGAACTAGTGGATGTGATCTGGGGACTAAAGAGGATCGTAAAGAAGTCAAAGTTAGAACTGCCTTGGGGCAAGAGATAAAAGATGAGTTGGTCCGCTTGTTGCAAGAGTTTGTAGATGTGTTTGCATGGTCGTATCAGGATATGCCCGGACTTGACACAAATATTGTTATGCACAAGCTGCCGCTAAAGCCCGAATGTTCACCTGTAAAGCAAAGACCGAGGAGAACGCATCTAGAGATGGCTAAGAAGATTAGAGACGAAGTCAAAAAGCAGTTCAAAGTCGGTTTCCTTGTTGTGTCGGTATATCCAGATTGGATTTCCAACAATGTGCCTGTCCCCAAGAAGGATGGAAAGGTTCGGATGCGTGTAGACTATAGAGACTTGAACCGAGCTAGCCCGAAGGACGATTTTCCTTTGCCTCACATTGATGTCTTAGTCGATAGCACAACTTAGTCTTCAGTTTTCTCTTTCATGGATGGTTTCTCTGGATATAATCAGATCAAGATGGATCCTGCAGATATGATGAAGACGACGTTCACCACTCCTTTGGGCACCTTCTGTTACAAGGTCATGCCGTTCGGATTGAAGAATGCAGGGGCAACTTATCAAAGAGCCATGGTAGCCCTTTTCCATGATATGATGCATAAAGAAATTGAAGTCTATGTGGATGATATGATTGCCAACTCTCAGACTGAAGAGGAGCACATTGTTCCTCTCAGAAAGTTGCTTGAAAGATTAAGGATGTACAAATTTCAATTGAATCCTAACAAGTGCACTTTCGAAGTTCGATCCGGGAAGTTACTTGGATTCATAGTGAGCCAACGAGGTATCGTGGTGGACCCTGACAAAGTGAAAGCTATTCAAGATATGCTTGCGCCAAGAACGGAGAAGGATATTTGTGGTTTCTTGGGATGCTTGAACTACATTTCCCGGTTCATCTCGCATTTGACGACTGCTTGCGAACCTTTGTTCAAATTATTGAAGAAGGATCAGGCCATTATATGGAATGATGATTGTCAGCAAGCATTTGATATGATTAAGGAGTACTTGCAAGAACTGCCAATCTTGATACCGCTTGTGCCCGGAAAGCCTCTCATAATGTACCTCACCGTACTTGAAGGATCTATGGGTTGTGTTCTGGGACAACATGATGAAACGGGAAGAAAAGGGCATGCAATCTATTAGCTGAGTAAGAAGTTCACGGAATGTGAAAGTCGGTACTCATTGTTAGAGAAAACTTGTTGCGCTTATGCATGGGCTTCCCGTCGTTTGAGACAATATATGGTGTGTCACACTACAATGCTGATATCTAAGATGGACCCTATCAAGTATATCTTCGAGAAGCCGGCTTTGGTTAGAAGGATTGCACGTTGGCAGATGTTACTATCTGAATACGATATTCAATATGTAACCCAGAAAGCTATCAAGGGAAGTGTGGTATCAGAATATCTCACCCACCAGCCTATGGAGGACTATCAACCAATGAGATTTGACTTCCCAGACGAAGATGTCATGTTTATCAGAGATTGCAACATTCCTGGACCAGAAGAAGGACCTGAACCAGGATCCCGGTGGACGCTTGTGTTCGATGGTGCATCCAATGTAGTAGGTGTAATACGGTGAACTGACTTTGAGACTTTTGTATCTTAAATGTGCGGATAGCAAGAGTCGCCACCGACTTTTCTTTTATCCAATTAAGGGAAGGTAAAAAGTACAGAAAAAGACCTTCGTTAGATTCTGAGTAAGGGAGAAGGTTATGAAAAGGGAAGGTATTACCACCCCTTTTCATCCGTAGTTATCTACGGGCTCTTAGTTGCTCTTAGATCATTTTCAAAAGTGCTTTCTGTGTGTTTGATAATTTTTTTTTTGAAAAGGCATTTCGCTTTAACTTTGTAATGATTCATGTAGGAATGTATACAAAGTGTTCGGAAATGTTTTGTTTTGAAAAGAGTTTGAACTTTGACAAAAGTGTGAGGTGTAAAAAGTATTTTGATAGAGCAAGCAACTAAAAGTCTTATTACCTACTCAGAATGGTCGTTTTCGTGTTATTTTACGTTCCTTTAGAATAGTTCTATCCATACCATTAGTTGGTAGGTAACCCTAATCGTTGGATGTAAGCGGGACATTCGAAGGGACATCGGATGGTCATAGAAAGCAACTTGTAGGAAGTATCCTAGCACATTCGAAGGGACTATCATCATTTTTCGTAGGCGACAATCTAGGGTCAAGATCATGTACTCGTAGGCGACATCGTGGGTCTATGATCTTTGTATCGAAGGGACTATGATGATTTGTTTTGAAGGCAACGGTGCTAGAATACCTCTAGTTCGAGGGACTTGACCATTTGTATTCGTAAAGGCAACGAGAGAGAATTACCCTAAGGGGTGCATGTGTGAAAGGAGTGTGTTAAATTCAGATATGTTATCTTGAAATTATGAGTGATCTATGTCCGATTTTATCTTGCCATACACGCCTAGTTACTAGCAGTTTATAGGGTGCATAAAGTAAATTGCGGAAAGTAAATGTCCTACGCTATTAATGGCTTTGGGGCAGTTACATAATAAGAGTGCGGAAAATAAAAGCCCTAATTAAAATATTAGATCCCATAGACAGTTACATAATTAAAATAGAAAAGCAAGAAAAATCGTCCGAAACGCTATAACCTGTGAACAGATACATAATCGGAAATACGAGAAAATTGCAATAAGAAGAAAATGTTAGTAAAAATAGATATTTTTGAATGAGGGAAAAGGTTTTGTGTTAGTAATGACATTAATATGATAAGACAATTTTTTGGTAATTTTTGGAATCGATTTGATAATTTAAAAACAATTAAAAGTCATTTAAATGATTAATTAATAATTAAATTCAATATGCATGCAAAAATAATAATTTTTATATTAAAAATTAAATAAGTATTTTTCTGATGATTATGCAAAAAAGAAATATTTTTGGTGTTTTTTAGATGCATGATAAAAAATATTAGAGATAAATTAAATAGAATGAAAAATATTAAAGAAAAATAGGAAAAAATAAGTTAGTTTTCAAAAGAGTAAAAATATTTGGTCCTGACCAGGTTCGAACCAGGGACCTTTGAGAGAATCTTCCCATCTGCTTGCCTTTACCACTCAGCCAGCGTGCATTTGGTGTCATAGAATTGGAAACGTGTAAATATAAGTGCAATCGTGTCATGATTATAACTCAAAGCCCAGTCAACACGCGTGGACCCCAGCTGGAACGGATGGGCGAATCAGAACGCATGAACACGCCACACAAGCTGTCAACCGGAGTCAACAAGTCAGCGACGCCGGAGCCCTAACTCCGGTCGTCTTCTCCGGCCACTCAATTTTTCAAACCTGCAAAAGACGTGAAATCAAAGGCTATGGTTAAGGCTACCCCCCCTAAATCGGGGTCTGCGAATCCAATGGTGATGCTCGTTTTCCCTGAATCGACCTGCAAGTAGGGTTTCGAAGCTTGCAGTTCTAAAAAAACCCTAAGTATGGCAAATCGAGTTTCCAACGTTCAAACGGTAAAACGATGGCCCAGATTGATCCTATAGCATCTCATGAACACATTGGAAAGGTTAGTTTCGATTAAAACACACAGATAATAAAAATGCAAGTTCAAGAAAAATATGAATATGTATGATCATGTATGGCTCGATTCAGGCTGTTTCAACCATGGTTCTTAGTGTATACTTACTCAAACTTACCCTAGGAACACAATGGAATGATTGAGAGAGGCTGAAAGTGGCTGAAGCAAGAATTCGAATTTCACAACTTTGAAGAATTTTTTGAGAAAAATAAGGGTTGTTATAGGGCTAGGGTTTCGTCCTTGGCTTTCTGCAATATGATGAGTATTTATAGAGTGAGGAATGAGAGCAAAAAGAATGAAAAAAGATCTCCTCTTGAATGCAAAAATAATTTCCTTTCAAATAAAATCCAATCTTTTGAAAATTTGATTTTCTCTTCCATATGCAAGCTAGCACGAATTTGGCCAGTTTTGTGGGCTATCTTGGACCTCAAGTTTGATAAAAATCCAATCCATTTGAAAATATATGTTGTTTTCATATTTTATATAATTTAAATTTGAATTTAATGCTTTTAAATTCAAAAATAAATAAAAAAATAGAATGTGGTCGTGGCAAGGCATCAATAGGTCCAAATAATATTATGGTCAAGTTTGGATCATAAAATTATAGGCCCATTTGGAAAAAATTGGATTTTGACAAATATCTCTCTTTGTGCAATTGTCCAAAAATGCCCAACTTGCACAAGGTGTATTTTGCTCAATTTTCCACATTTTTGAGTGTTCTTGGACTTTTTAGAAATCTCTAGGTGTCCTCTAAACAACCTATTTGGTTTCATCTCAATTGGAGTTTCCATGCTCAATAAATCTTCAAAACAAAAAGTTGACTTTGAAAAGGACCTGTAATGTTTTGATCCATATCTTCAAAATGAAGCATTTTTTGAACATTCTTGTGAGACATGAAGTTGTAGAGAACTGAATTTTCTTCAAAATGAGAGGTGGTGGAAAAATTTCTGAGAAAGTATGAAGAAGTTATGCTCAGTCAAAGTTCAGTTGACTTTTCATTAGAAAACCCTAATTTGGAAAGTTTGACTTTTGTGCAAATCTTGAGTTTTCTTGATGAATCATGATCAAACCTTGATCAAATGGTGAATGTGACTTCAAAATGAGGATGTTGACCAAAAATCAGGAAGTTTGACTGTATGTTGACCATAGTTGACTTTTTGTCCAATACAACTGATTTTCAACCATCTTAGCAATTGTTTGAGGAAACTTGACTTGTGAGGCTTGAAACTTGACATGGAGAATCTTTGAAGCATATGAGGAGGCATGATGACCATTGGAGATGTTGGAAGTCCATCTGGATCTGAGAATTGCCAAACCCTAGCTTGGGTTGATTGTCTAGGAGAGGGTTTGTCTGATCAACCCTTGAGGAATCCTTGAGTATGGATGTATGGAATACCTTGAGAAGTAAGAGGGAAAATTTTGGGGTATGACAGCTGCCCCTGTTCAATCTTCTTATACTGGAAGGGTTAGATTGGCATGGTCGCCTTTTTGTGACCTGGAGGTAGAAGATGATTGAATACTCGAGTACTCCTGAAAATTTGCACTCGCTGTTGGTTGATGATGCGGGAATGGGCTTACAGATGCCATTTGGAGAAGTTGGAGATTTCGCTGGGGAATGAGTCGTACGCTAGACTCAGGAATGTTGTCTGAATAAGAGAGTCATCGGAGATGGGCTTAAGATGCCACCTGGAATGATTGATGCTGGGGAGTGAGTCGTACGCTAGGCTCGGTAGATGTTCCTGGAAGTGGAAGAGGCACAGAGATGGGCTTAAGATGCCATCAGGAGGGAGTCGTACATTAGACTTCGTGTTCATATTTGAATGAAGTTATTGGTTTGTATTGGTTTTTTAACCAAATATGCAGCATTTTGAAAGTGGAGAGATGTCAACAAATAATCGGAGATGGGCTTAAGATGCCATCTAAGGCAACTGAGTCATACGCTAGACTCTGTAGTTGCTGTTGATAATAAGAGAGAGTCAGAACAAATCTTCGTCTTGATTACTCTGAAAGGATAATAGTCGGCAAAATGTGGACAATTTCCTTGTTGTGCTTCGGGTATCGATCCAGCGCCTGTTATCGGAGGATAACTTGTGATCGTTCGGATAGGGTTTCCCGTCTGGCTTCGGGTATTAATCCTGGATCCGTTGTCGCAGGACAACGTGGGCGGTCGTTCAGATAGTTTTCCCGTCTGGCTTCAAGCATTAATCCTGGACCAGTTGTCAGAGGACAACTAGGGCGGTCGTTCAGATAGTTTTCCCGTCTGGCTTCGGGCATTAATCCTGGACCTGTTTGTTTCAGAAGTGATTTTCACCTATTTTGGGAAAAACAAAAGAAATTTTGATAGAATATCGTTAGTCTTATGAAAATTATGATGCATGACGATGTGTATGAATGACATATGTACAAATTATGACTTTTATGAGTAATGTATGAATGATAGACGTTGTGGTATTTCAAAACATATCCATCTTGAAGAAGATGTGGATGCTCTGCTTCAGGATTCCTGGCTTCTGTTTGGGGATGAAACGGATGGAAACCATGAGAAGAAAAATAACCTTGATTCCTCCGATGTGCTATCTGACCAAGTTTTGAGCCTAGATATTGTTGAGGATGGTAGAGATCGAGAGACGCGCTGCTAAGAATCTTGTGCATAGACCCTGCTGGGGAAAAAATTAGGAGGCGCTCTACTGGGGATCTTGCGTATGGATCCTGCTGGAGAGCATTTGATAGTTGCTGGGAGACCGGGTTAGAAGGATCTGGAACCCGTCGAAATCTCTGACTGGGGAATAAAAGATGTAGGTTTCCTCCGATGCACTATCTGGCCATGTTTCAAGTCTTGATACTGCTGCTGCAGGGGAAGTGGTGATTGCTAAGAGATATTTTGCCGAGGATACCTCTGTTGAATCGTTACTGCTTGGGAATCTGTTGGGGAAATTTTGTGATGAGTGACATCTCTGCGGGGATTGTACTTTGCAGGGGAACATATTGGTGACTTTCGTCGTCATCTCAATTCCTGGAGCCTGTAGTAACTACCCTTGTTCGTTCACTTTTCGCATGTATGTAAACAGATATTGTCAGATGCATATAATCATTCAAAGCAAACGTTGGACTTTATGCAAATAACAATAGCAAAAATTGTAAAGAGAAAGAACTCGTATTTATTTGAAATGTGGCGTATGACCAAGTAGTTTGTACACAAGAAAGGTAAAAAGCTATGCGGAAACAATCTCATTAAGTTCCAACTATGCTAGTACTCATATATTTCAACTATCTCATCTCCTTGCTGTCAGTAGAAAGTGAGTGAATTGATTTTCGCCGTTTGGATCTTGGATGCTGATAGTAGTAGTCTGGAAGTAGGTGATCTGGACGAGACATAGTCGTACGCTCAAATCCCTAACTTTTGCCTAGACCGCCCTTTCGGGTTTTCAGTCTACCAGGATACCCTTTTTTGCCCAAGCCCCCTATGCACAAGAGAGAAGGGGGTTGCCCCTGTAGATGTTCGTACTATAGTGCGGTAACCATGAAGAGCGAATGGTAACATCTCATGCCAATTGTCATACCCCAAATTTTGACCTAATATACCACCTTACATTTGCATCATTGCATCACTAACAGTTCAGAATAGAATTAATCGGGTATAGCATTCACAGGTCAAAATTAGGGTTTCATCAAATTTTCATCTGATTCAAGAGGCAACCAACTAGGGTTTGAGTTTTACTCACCTCATTTGATCTATCTTGATCAAAACATGAACCTCTAGTCCTCAGATATCCAACTTTTCTCATTGATCAATCGAGGATCGACCAATTAGGGTTTTGATCGAGCATGAGTATTCTCTGATTTCTTGAGCATTGAATGACTTTTTTGGATAGAGATTGGTCATTATATCTTAGATACAACATCTTGACCTAATTTCTGAATTCAAAACATCACAGAAGTTCACAGACTTCATCAGTCAATTTCAGAAACATCTGATGAAAATTCATCTGCACAGAAAAGTCAAACTTTGACTTTTGGTCAAATTTTTCAAAACAAAACTTTTTCCATCATCAAAATACTTCAAATGATCCATCTTTATCATAAAAAATCAAAGAATTTGGAAAAGTCAACAAAAAGTCAAAAGTTCCAACACTTAGAAAAATTTCTAAGTGTTAAAATTTTGTATTTTTTCCAAACTTCATGGCATTTTTTCACATAGTTCCACTTTGATTTGGAAAACACTCAAAACATGAAAGTTGTAGCCCTTGAAACAAGATTTCCAAAATGTCAAAGAACTCTCAAATCCATGGAGTCTAGCTATACTTTTGAAATTGAAACATAAGGCTCCATAAACATGATTTTCAAAGGTCAAAACTTCACAATTATAGGTCATTTTGTGATTTCTTCATCTAGAACACTTGCCACCTTGCCAAATTGGGATAAGAACTGATAAAAATCAGTGAGAAGTAATTATGATAAGTTTGGATCAAGTTGAATATTTTCACACATGGTTAAAAAAGGAAACTTCCTTTTCCTTTGCAAAATGCCTTTCTTACCCTTTAAGGCATCTTTGAATTACCAATGACAAAACTTTGTGCCTAACATTTCAGAACTTATGGTCTATAAATAGAGCATTCTTTTCAAGTTCAAAACACACCAAAGCAATGCAAAGTTATGCTTTCTCTCTTCTTTCTTCAAAATCAAGAAACTTAGTGAATTTTGTCAAAACTTGCATTTTTGAAAATTAGTGAAAAACCTTGATCAAATTGGTGTCTAAACTGTCTTATAATCAATATCAAACTTGTCTAAAACATAAAAGCAACATGATCAAAGCCAAAACTCAGAATTACATGTCATGCTTCTAAAACTTGCAAAACTGCCATAACCATCGAATTCCATCTTTGGCTTGAGCAACTTGAGATTTTTTCATCCAAACATCATCCATGAACATCATATGAATGATCCAGACCCTTAACAACTAACTGTAACATGCCTAACATCAAAATCCAGTTTCCATTTTGAGCTTATGCAGGTGGACTTGGGTAGCACGATCCAGGTTGATTCAAGAAGAGCAGACCATCCTCACACCTTCCACATAGGCCGATGATGCTATAGCAAGCACAAAACCAGTTCTGGAAACACTCCAACACCATCTTCGATCTCAGCTTGAACAGGTGAGAACTCGAAACTCAATCTCTTGATTCCTTGCATTTAAATGGAAAAACTCTTGGCCATTTGTTTTCTGCACCTATCACGATCCTTAACCCTCAAACAATTTGAAAAATCATCAATCATACGCCATTTCAATTAGGTTTTTCAATTCTAGGGTTCTTCGTGATTTTTGGAAATTCAATCGTGTTAGACCAAAAATAAATGAAATTAACAATCATCATCATATTCCTTGTTAAATTTCGAGCAACTTTCATGTTTATAACTTCCAAAATCATTGAGAAACAAGCAAGTTACAAAATCAGAGGATTGGTGAAGATGAAGAACATGTTCGCGCGTGTTCTTGAGATTTTTCAAATTTAAATTTTCCAATATTTTATTAACACGTGTTTTGATTCAAATACACAAAAGCGCTCTTGTCCCAGTGGTTGCCAGCTCGCTCGTAGTCCTCTTTGCCACGTAACCACCCATCAGGTCCTGGGTTCAAACCTCCTATGGACCACTTTTTCCAAACTTTTCATATTTTCTTCATGTTTTTTTCACAAACTTTAATATTTTTTTAACCAATCAAAACTCCTCATATTGAGGTGATTTTTTGTACACTTGTCAATAAATGTATCTATTTTATGATAGTGCAAAAATTTTCAGAAAAAACTTTCATCTGATCAAATTTTAATCGAGCCGAAAACGACGCTTTGAACACTTTTCAAAACACCTTTAAAAGGTGAATTTTTCAAACTTTCGACTTCTGATTCTTTTCAAAACTTCTCATAAATAAACCTCACATTTCAAAACACTTTCAAAATCATTTCTTCAAAACTTTTCATCAAACTTACATCTTTTTACCATGATCGATCCGATTTAAACGATAAAACCGAATTCGTTTTCTCTCGAATTCTCAATCGATCATGGGCCTCCCTCACGGTGTAAGTCCCAAACCAACATTCTTTTATGTACATAATTATTTCCTTGTACATATCAAACTCTCTTCAGATACATACAAATTTTCATCTGTACATAATACAGATACTTTTTTATACTCAAGTACAAACAAACTTCGATCGTTTGTTTTCACTTCACTTGTGTATACACAAACAAAACATTCTTTTATGTGCATACATATTTTCCTTGTGCATATCAAAAATTCATTTTATATTCATACCAATATTTGTCTTGTACATAATACAGATGCTTTTCACAGATAAACTTCGATCGTTCGTTTCTGTTTCGTCTATATATACACTGAATATCATTGGTATTGAAATGAGCATTATTCCCTGTGAAACTGCTTTTAAACCAATGGGCCACCCTTATGGTGTAAGTCCCAACCCTCCTATGTACATCCATCTTTCTTTGTACATAAATACTCGTCCGTGTACATACTTACTTCCTTGTACACAATTCAGACTTGTAAATAACCAAGTTACGCTCGTTTCAAACGTTCGTTTCACAAACACTTGTTTATATTTCCTTCATAAACTCTTGTAAATAAACATCATGCATTGTTTATATTTCCTTCATAAACTCCTGTGAATACGTATCACACACACACACTTGTTTATACAACTGTCTAGTTATAACATAACAACTAGTCTAACCAATAGGTTCCCCACAATAGCCTCCGCTTGGGCTTTATACAAGATAACTCTCCCCACAAAGTTAGCCTCCTCGTGGGCTTTGTACAAGGTAACTCATTTCATCTGAGTTTAGCCTCCTCTTAGGTTTCATATTAGAAAACTCATTCATCTGAGTTTAGCCTCCGCTTAGGCTTCATATAAGACAGCACTCCCCTGTTGAGTCAGCCTCCTCTTGGGCTTCGTTCAAAAGAACTCCTCATTGAGTTTAGCCTTCTCTTGGGCATCATACAAGAAAGAGACCAGGAAATCTCTTAATAGCCTCCTATTGGGCTTCCAATACAAAGAATCACCCGCGCTAGGATAGAACCCAGAGAGTATAATTTCCCGGTGAAATTGCTCTTAATTCCAAAAGGATGGTTTCCCGGTGAAATCCCTTTTAAAGACAAAGCCAACCATACCCTATAGCTTCCTCTTGAGCTTCATACAAGGACCCTCGATGACCCTCGATGACCCTCGGAATGCCTCCTCTTGGGCTAACAATACAAGGACCCATGGGCTTCTTAAAATCATTCTTTAATTCAATCAATTTCTCCTCGAGATTTAGACATCTATCATCTCTATGGAAGAAGTATCTCATCTATCACATCACATACAGTCAAAACTTTTTCAAAAACTTTTCAAATTCTTTTCAAACAATAACATCTCTTAATTGTAAGTGGTAACGCTTGTAAACTCAAGCAAAACACCCGATACTTACAGTTAAAAGATTCAATCATCTTTTTCAAACATCTTTCTTAAACATGTAAGTGGTAACGCTTGTACACTCAAGCAAAACACCTATAACTTACGACGAAAGATTTTTAATCAAACTTTTTTCAAAATGTATGTGATGAAATAGATTAGATACATTTTTCATTAAGATGACATTTGTCTGTCTCTTACTAACATCCCGTTTCTTTCCACTAGCATAAGTGGGAACTACGATTGCTCTGACTTTCTCAACATCCTTTTGAGAATACGTAGGCACAAGGTCTCATCCTTGCCGAGCAAATTTCTTTCTCCATCAGACCAAACAAACCATAGATCCCTATAGATCCGAGCTACAAATGCTCGATTCCCACTAGATATGTATGCAAGATCCAAAGATCTTTATGAGCACAATAATAACAAACATTAGGATCCCACATAATCTATCCATCTTAAAATCCCAAAGGAGAAACTTTCCCAATCATAGCAATAGCAATTAAAACACACAAACATATCAAACATATTCATATATAAAGCTATAGATAACTATATATATTTAGGGTGCTCCATCTATTCCCTTTATATAACAAACCCCTTACTCGAATCTCCCCAATGCGTTGTGTCTAGTTTGCGCTTAGTCATACGCATATCAAAATCAATTGAGGGTATTAATTTTCCTTTTTCATAATCATTAAATCATCTTTCTTGTGTTGAAAATAATAAAGCTTGATGCTCGCGGCATCTTTATAAACAAATCAAAAGAGTAAATTGTTTCGAGCCAGAGAATTTGAATTCACATTCGACTCTCTAGCGCGTCATTTTTTAACGCGAACAGAAAAAATGGCGACTCTGCTGGGGAGTACGCTGAAACTTTGATTTTCAAAAAAAAAATATATGACTCTGCTCAAGAGCATCAAGCTTTTTTTTGTTTTCAAAAAGAAATGAAAGGGGTTAAGCTTTCATATATGCATATGTCTGTTTTTCTTTATTGTGTGTTTTCGCGATTTCATATGATGGAAAGAAATCCTAACCCGGATTTAAGAAACATTTTAAGATCTAGGTGGGGGTATTAACCTGTGAGAAGTCTCGACTTACGGTTAATATCCTCTCGGAGGTTGTCTTGGGGTATTTGTGTTTAGCAAGTATTTGCAAAGACATTTTGCTTTCAAGGAACTTATGGTCGAGTGGTCAGAGAACACATAACCCATCCCGCCATTTAGGATGTAGTAGAGATTATTCGTAAGCCTAGAGTAATTGTCATGCGAGACTACGATCAGCAAGTTTCTCTTGAAAAATATTATTGGACCATCGAGTATTCAACAAACCGATAATATTTCAAAGAGGAGTGTTGAGCCAGTATTATCGTAGAACCTGCTTCACGATGAATAAGCCCTTAGAACTTACCCACGCGATTCTTATCGTTGGCCTCATGCTCGTGACTTCGAACGCTTGACCGTGTGTATAACTACTAACCATGTTTGCCGCATTCATGCATTCATTCATTCAAAAAAACTTCATTTTCTTCCCATTTCCAAAGAATTTAGAGATTTTTCTTTGTAAAATATTTTAGGTTAGAGTGATGGACGCCGAGGAAGATTCACCAAGAGATACAGCTTTAGAATTCCGACGTAGGAAGTTAAAAGAGTTAGCATCCTTGGTAGAAGATCCTCGGATTTTTAAAACGCTATGGAACTCTTTTAACTATTCGAACACTAACGTTGATGAAGGACTTCTCAAAACTTTCGCTCGCTTACGATCCGCCTATCATTGCTTCACTTTCCCGATTATCGTTGATGCCTACTTTGGAAGAGTACGCACATACTAGGTATCTTAGATCGACAAAGTGCCTTTCAATGGTTTGAAGCCATTCCTAAGTCACCAATCATTGCAACGATGACTCACTTAAAGAAATCGAGATAGACAAAACCTAACTACCGAGGAAAACTCTTAGGACTAACTTCAAAGTTCCTAATGGAGAAGGCTCTCAAATTCTCGTAGGGTAGTATGGTAGCCTTTGAAGCTATTTTAGCTTTACTCCTCTATGGATTGGTGTTGTTTCCCAACGTCCCAAATTTCGTTGATATCAACGCCATAAGGATCTTTCTGATTGGAAATCCCGTTCCCACTCTACTTGGTGACACGACGCCTCTATTCATCATAGAAATCGTCAAGGAGACGGAACTATCGTGTGTTGTGTACTGCTTTTTCAAATGGATTGTCTCACACTTGCCTAAATCTCCTATCTTCCGCGAAAACAAAGATGAATGGCATTGGTCTCAAGACTCATGTCTCTTACAAACGATTTATATCCATTGGTATACCTTGGCAGACAATGAGATGGAAATCATTGAGAGCTGTGGAGAATTTGCCAACGTACCTCTCATTGGTACAAAAGGAGGAATCAACTACAACCCATTCCTGGAGAGACGTCAACTTGGATACGCAAACTCTAATAAACCTCTTGGTTTTACAGTAGAGAGTTATTTCTATCCCGAAGGAGAAGATCCCTAAGGATTGAAGGCTAGAATGATCAGAGCTTGGCATCACATCCGAAAGAAAGAAAAAGGTAAGGCGAAGAATTGTGTAGCCATGGAAACCTACACTTCTTGGGTAAAGAAAAGAGTAAAGGAATTTCGAATGCCTTATGCTTATGAAGAACCCATGTTCTCAACCGCTTCCAAATTAACAATTTTTCCCGTCGAAACTATAGGAGAATACCAAGAAGCTTTGGCCAAGATGAGGTTTGAAAAAGAGGCTTTGGAAAACAAGTTCCTTAAGACTAATCTTGAGAATGAGAAGCTCAAGAAGCAAGTCAAATATCATGAAAAGACGCTTTATTTCCAGGATGAATGGCTCATGGAGAAGGATGAGAAGATTCGTTAGAAAGATAACGCAATCCAGAGATACGTCAAAGAAAGGAAAAGAAAGCTTGAGGAAATGACAACCAGCGATCCTGTTCCCGACAAGTGGAAGAAAGTCATTAACAAGCTAAAAACCGAGAAAGCTGAACTGAAAGCTCACTATGGAAAGGAAATCCTGAAGTTGAAGCTACATCAAGCCTTTAGATCTTCATCCGACGAGGACATTTAGTTTAGTTTAGTTTGTAATTTTATCATTTGTGTGAGCAATGCTCCGAAAAATAATATTGTTGTAATCTTCTTTCAATAATCAATAAATGTGTGTTTTCCATCCAAATATTTGCCAGAAATTTCTCTTTTTAGCATAAATTCTTTGGAAATATTTCTTTACAATCATAATCATGCATCATACTTTGCATTTAAGTCTATTGTCTAGAGTTTGATCTTTCAACAATTTGAACAGATAGGAAAAGATCGTCAAGTTGTCGCGTCTTAGAGTTTCTCGACCGCGTCCACAGCCAACTCGAACATACAATACAAGATCAAAAAGAAGAAAAGTAATGGAAGGATTTGAACAAGAGAATGCTGAACTTCGTAGCACGGTAACAACATTGCAAGAAGAAGTGGAGAGACTCACATCTTTGGTCAACTCATTGGCCGCAGCGCAAAGTCAACAAGCAGCATCGAGCAGTCAAAACCAAGCAGCGATTTCAGAGGATACTACCACTCCAGTTTCAACTGTTGTAGTCAGTAGTTCACCTATCAGTATGCCAGAAGGCTATCCATGGGGCATGCCTTTCAACTTTGGCATCGGATTTCGCCAACCGACTTCTCAAACAACCTCGCTTGAAATACCTACTTTGCAGCAAAACTCTACATTTACTCCGCAACATGGAGTAACTCTTCCACAAGTAACAATGCCGGTTTCTCAACCGATTATGACGAACTCAGCTTCCGTAGTGCATGCTACCATAGACGAAGAAGTTCACCATATTCCAGGCGATAACACAAATTCACGTGGTTCGATGGAGAATCTTCAGGAACAACTCCTCAAAATGCAGCTTGAGATAAAAACAATTCGTGGAAAAGAACTGTTTGGGAAAAACGCCCAGGATCTGTGCTTAGTTCCTCGCGTAAGGATACCTGCAAAATTCAAAGTCCCTGACTTTGAAAAGTACAAAGGGAACTCTTGTCCACAAAGTCATATCACGATGTATGCCAGGAAAATGTCCACATACAACGACGATCACCAGTTGTTAATCCATTACTTCCAAGATAGTCTCACCGGTGCCGCACTGAAGTGGTACATGGGATTAGACAGCGCGGCGCGAGTATCCAAACATTCAATGACTTAGGTGAAGCCTTTGTACAACAATATAAGTTCAACTTGGATATGGCTCCCGATAGGGATCAACTCCGCTCCATGTCTCAGAAAGAAAGAGAGACATTCAAAGAATATGCGCAACGATGGAGGGAAATTGCTGCCCAAGTCAACCCACCCTTGGAAGAGAAAGAGATGACTAAGGTATTCTTAAACACTCTTGGCTCATTCTACTATGAGCGAATGATCGCTAGCTCCCCCGGATATTTCACCGAGATGGTGAGCATGGGAATGTGATTAGAAGAGGGGGTTCGAACCGGACGCCTAACCGAGGAAGCGGGATCTTCTAGTGGAATAAAGAAGATTGGAGCCAGTTTTCCAAAGAAAAAAGAACATGACATAGGAATGGTATCCCGAGGGAAACCGCGTAAGAATGTCATTCAACAACGACAGGTAGCTGCCATAGCGCCCGCCGTCAACACAAGTCTAAACATCGGAATTGCTCCGCAATTTCAACAAAATCAACAAACTCAACAGCCTCGTCAACAGGCTCAACAGTTTAACAATCAAAACCGTGCGCCTCGGGTCACGCAATTCGACCCAATTCCAATGACGTACACAGAACTATACCCTGCGCTAATAGAAAAGAATCTGATACAGACAAGGTCACCACCTCCGGTTCCCGAAAAATTGCCGTGGTGGTATAAAGCAGACGTATCTTGCCCTTTTCACCAAGGGGCACCAGGCCATGACCTTGAGCATTGCATAGCATTAAAAGCAGAAGTACAGAGATTAGTGAGATCTAATCTTCTTTCCTTCAGAAATACAAATCCGAACGTGCAAGCCAATCCACTTCCCAGTCATAGTGGACATGCGGTGAATCTGATATTAAGAAATACAGACAGGTATCTCGTTACAGACGTAAACCTGATCAAAGGAAACTTGGTGCATCTCCATGAAGCATACAGTACAATGAGCGCCTTCACTAAGCACGATTATGCAACTTGCCGCATCTGCTTCAAAGCTCTTCAAGGATGTCCCACCATAAGAGCAGACATTCAGCGATTGTTAGATATCGGTGACCTACAGATCTACAGAAACACAGAGATGACCATGACGTAAATACAATAAGGCATTTTCCGCATGAGCTTTTTGTCTCAGATATCAACTCGGAAAGTCCCAAAGTAAACGTTATCATCCCTTGTTTCAAAGTACCCAAACATGTGGAGATTGAATACAACGGTTCCAAAGGTCCAGGGTCTCCTTTGGTGATTTGCCTACCCGGTCCTGTTCCATACAGTTCTACCAAAGCAATTCCTTACCAATACAATGCAACCCTGATAGAGGATGGGAAGGAGAAACCCATGCCTACTCTTCCAGCTAATGTCAATATAACAGAAATAGGACGAGTGACACGAAGTGGACGAGTGCACACCCCGTTGCCACCAAGACCGCTTGCAGCTCCTGTTGTTAGACAAAATCCAGTTAACATATCTCCCAAAAATCCTGCAACGATTAACGATGTTAATCCAAGCACAAATGTTGGTCCTCCTGATAGAGCCAACGTCAACACAGATTTTGATGAGATACTGAAATTAATCAAGAAAAGTGAATACCGGGTCGTGGATCAACTGATGCAGACTCCTTCCAAGATTTCAATATTGTCTCTATTATCGAACTCCGAAGCTCACCGAGAGGCTTTAATGAAAGTATTAGACCAAGCCTATGTAGACCATGATGTGACTACAGACCAGTTTGGAGGTATTATCGCCAATATAACAGCTTGTAATAATCTAAGTTTCAGTGATGAGGAACTTCCAGAAGAAGGGAAAGATCACAACTTGGCCTTGCACATCTCGATGATTTGCCAATCAGATTCCCTGTCCAATGTATTGGTAGATACTGGTTCATCTTTGAACGTAATGCCAAAGACGACACTCGCTCGTTTGGCTTACAAAGGGACACCAATGAAGTTTAATGACATAGTAGTAAGAGCTTTCGACGGTTCAAGGAACTCAGTTATTGGGGAAGTGGACCTCCCGATGACAATTGGTCCGCACATTTTCCAAATTACTTTCCAAGTCATGGACGTTCCAGCTGCTTACAGTTGTCTACTAGGAAGACCTTGGATCCACAAGGCAGGAGCAGTAACTTCTACTCTCCATCAGAAATTAAAATTCACAGTAAATGGAAAGTTGGTGACCATCAGCGGTGAACAAGCTTTGCTTGTAAGCCATTTGTCCAGTTTCTTCTCTTTCATTACAGCTAATGACATTGAAGGGACGCATCTCCCCGAACATCCGTTAGAAGATGAATCTACCAGCAAAAACAGATCATCTATCTCTTCATATAAAGAAGAGGCACAAATAGTGAAAGATGGAAATGCTGAAGGATGGGGACAAGTAATCAAACCTGTCAAGAACGAAACAAAAGTCGGACTCGGGTTCACACCCGTATTCTCCAAAGACAAGCAAAAGGATGAAGCACTTCGTCCAATTAAAGAAGTCTTCAACAGTGGGGGTTTCTTAAACCCTGTTCTCCAAGAAGTTAGCATTGTGACCATTGAAGATGATGAAGACGATCCCTCTGAATCGGAAGAGTGGAGTACTTATTTAAACAGTCCTGAATATGTGTCTCAAGAGGAATTGTACGCACCGACTGATCAATTCAAAGACATGTCCCTGCAGCGACATGAAAATCCACCTGTCCCTTCTGAAGTTTGGGATACCTTGGGAGAACCCAGTGGTAAATTTGATTACATGGTAAAATATACTACGCCAAAAAGCTCGAGAATCAGAATTGAAGATATCCAACCCACAGGATGGGGTGATTCTTTTGAGTATCCTAGTCAACCAGAGGAGGTGTACTCATCTTCCCAATCTAATCAGCCAATCGAGGTCCCGAATGAAGATCTCTGCTTTAACACGCCTGTAGAATTCACTAAACCAGATCTGGATTATCACTACATCAACATGATCACTGAAGATCAGGAGTACGATTCAGGATACGAAGTGGAAAGTGTCGCCGACAATGGGTCTCTTCACTCTGAAGATTGGAGAGTACATCCTCAGAATTCTACACAAAGGTCAACAGGAAGCACATATGCTGTATCCCATACTTCCCGATCTATTCATCAAGCGGAAGAAGACTGCTTTAGCAGCACGAAAGGCAAGGGCCATCGTCCAGAGTCTTCAAAACCTGCTCAACCAACGATCAAGGTCTACTCAAGGGTTAAACCAAGTGGAAAACTACCCGAGTACCTCGACTTCCAAGGAGTTCGTCACTATTGGAAGCCTGTTGAAGTTCGGACTAACGCTCCTAGTTCTAAGTAGTTTATTTTTGCATTTGTTTTGAACTCTCACTTCGCCCAAAGTGAAGAGATGTTTTATAGGGTTTAGCTTTTAAATAATTTCTCTTTGTCTTGCCCAAGACAAATAAGTTTGTATTTTAGGGCCCTGTTTCATATTGTGAATCATAAATAAAACGCGTTGTTTTGATTCCACACTTTGTGTTTATTTTTCATTTTACCCTTCTTGGAAATGATAATCCTAAAAAACACAATAAATAAAAAAAATCTTCAAAAATAATAAAATTAATCTGTGTACATTTTCACATTAACTTTTTTCAAAAAAATGATAAGGAGTTAATTAATCAAATATGCAGATTAAACAGATGGACAAATCCATTGAAAGCAATAACTCTATGCTCTTTCCCAACTCTGAAATCCCCTGTGAAGTCGCCGAGGAAGAAGTTGAAGAAGAGATCCCAGATGAGATTTCTCGATTACTTAAGCACGAGGAAAGAATCATTCAACCTCACAAAGAACCTCTGGAAGCAATCAACTTGGGTTCCTGAAGAAAACAGAAAAGAAGTAAATATCGGAGCTTCACTCGACAGCAGCGTCAAGAGCAAATTGATAAATCTTCTCAAAGAATATGTTGATGTGTTCGCTTGGTCCTACCAGGACATGCCGGGTCTAGATACCAACATCGTGGAGCATCACTTGCCGTTAAAACCAGAGTGTCCACCAGTTAAGCAAAAACTAAGGAGAGTTCACCCTGATATGGCTGATAAAATCAAAAAGGAAGTTCAAAAATAGCTCGACGCAGGTTTCCTCGTCACTTCTGAATATCTTCAATGGCTAGCCAACATAGTGCCTGTCTCCAAGAAAGATGGAAAAGTCAGAATGTGTGTTGACTACCGGGATCTGAACAAAGCAAGTCCAAAAGACGATTTCCCACTTCCGCATATCGACATGCTAGTAGATAGCACTGCAAAATTCAACGTCTTTTCCGTCATGGACGGTTTCTCTGGTTACAATCAGATCAGAATGGCTTCCGAAGACATGGAGAAGACATCTTTCATCACGCCATGGGGCACGTTTTGCTACAAAGTAATGCCGTTTGGATTGAAAAATGCAGGCGCAACTTACCAGAGAGCAATGACTACTCTCTTCCATGACATGATGCATAAAGAGATCGAAGTCTATGTAGACGACATGATAGCAAAGTCTGACACTGAAGACGAGCATATAGACTATCTCTTAAAGCTGTTTCAACGACTAAGGAAATTTCAGCTTGCTTCGCCTGAATCCTAACAAATGCACCTTTGGGGTAAGATCTGGAAAACTCCTAGGTTTCGTCGTCAGTCAAAGAGGTATAGAAGTTGACCCTGACAAAGTCAAGGCTATTCAAGAAATGCCTACGCCGCATACAGAGAAGCAAGTAAGAGGATTTCTTGGGCGATTGAATTACATCTCCAGATTCATCTCTCAAATGACTGCTACCTGCGGGCCGATATTCAAGCTTCTCCGCAAAGATCAAAAGGTTGTGTGGACAGCCGATTGCCAAAAAGCGTTTGACAGTATCAAGGAATACCTGTCAGAACCACCTATATTGATTCCTCCAGTTGAAGGAAGACCATTAATCATGTACCTTACCGTACTAGAAGAGTCCATGGGTTGCGTACTTGGACAACAAGATGAAATCGGTAAGAAAGAGCATGTCATTTACTACTTGAGTAAAAAGTTCACAGACTGTGAAACTCGTTACTCCATGCTCGAGAAAACATGCTGCGCTTTGGTATGGGCTTCAAAACGTCTCCGCCAGTACATGATCAATCACACGACTTGGTTAATCTCCAAAATGGATCCAATCAAGTATGTCTTTGAAAAGCCTGCCTTAACGGGAAGAATTGCTCGATGGCAGATGCTGCTATCAAAATATGACATCCAATACCGCGCTCAAAAAGCGGTCAAAGGAAGCATTCTCGCTGATCACTTGGCTTATCAGCCGCTAAACGAATACCAATCTCTCAAGTTTGAATTCCCAGACGAGGATGTTATGTACTTGAAGATGAAAGATTGCGACGAACCGTTACCTGAAGAAGGTCCAGATCCAGAATCTAGGTGGGGCTTAATTTTTGATGGAGCAGTTAATGTCTTCGGCAATGAAATTGGGGCAGTCATCATCACTCCCGAGGGTTCTCATATCCCGTTTTCCGCCAGATTGCTATTTGATTGCACCAACAACATCGCAGAATACGAAGCTTGTATCATGGGTATCGAAGAAGCCATCGACTTGAGGATCAAGATCCTTGACATGTATGGAGACTCAGCCCTTGTGATCAATCAAATCAAAGACAAGTATGAAACTCATCATCTTGGTCTAATTCCTTACAGAGATTATGCAAGACGTTTGTTGACTTTCTTCAACAAAGTTGAACTGCATCATATCCCTCGAGATCAAAATCGAATGGCAGACGCCTTGGCTACTCTATCTTCCATGTTCAAAGTCAACGATTGGAATGATATGCCTAAGATCCGCATCAGACGCCTTGAAAGACCTGCATATGTGTTTGCAACTGAAGCAGTCTTCGATGATAAACCGTGGTTTCACGACATCAAACGTTTCCTTCAAACACGAGAGTACCCGCTCGGGGCATCGTACAAGGATAAGAAAAATCTAAGGAGGCTTTCAAGAAACTTCTTCCTCAATGAAGATGTTCTATACAAAAGAAACTTCGACATGGTTATGCTCAGATGCGTCGACAGGCAAGAAGCAGACACGATCATTCATGAAGTACACGAAGGGTCCTTTGGAACTCATTCAAATGGGCATGCAATGTCCAGAAAAATCTTGAGAGCAGGGTACTATTGGATATCAATGGAATATGATTGCTGTAAACACGTCAAGAGATGTCACAAGTGCCAGATCTACGGAGATAAGATCCATGTGCCACCAACTCTACTCAACGTTCTCTCCTCTCCGTGGCCTTTCTCCATGTGGGGCATTGACATGATCGGAATGATCAAACCAAAAGCGTCCAATGGACATCGCTTCATTCTAGTGGCTATTGATTACTTCACCAAATGGGTCGAAGCAGCATCCTATGCCAACGTTACAAGACAAGTGGTTGTGAGGTTCATCAAGAACAACCTCATTTGCCGATATGGAGTTCCGAGTAAGATCATTACAGACAATGGATCAAACTTGAACAACAAAATGATGAAAGAACTGTGTGAGGAATTCAAGATCGAGCATCATAACTCTCCTTACCGCCAAAGATGAACGGGCCTGAAGTCGCCAACAAAAACATCAAAAGATCGTCCGTAAAATGGTCATCACTTACAAAGACCGACACGAAATGTCGCCATTTGCTCGCATGGGTATCGTATCAAGACGCACTTCAACAGGGCAACTCCTTTTCTCTAGTATACGGCATGGAAGCAGTTCCCGTAGAAGTTGAGATTCCGTCAATGAGAGTTCTCATGGAAACCAAGTTATCGAGGCGAATGGTGTCAAAGCGATACGACCATTGAACTTGATCAAGAAAATGACCGCCTATGTCATGGACAATTGTATCAAAAAGAATGAAGAAAGCTTTCGACAAAAGGTCCGACTCGTGAATTCGAGAAGGCGACCTCGTGCTTAAAAAGATTCTCTTTTCAACCGATTCTAGGGGCAAATGGACTCCTAATTACGAAGGCCCATACATCGTCAAAGAAGCTTTTCGGCGGTGCTATGACTTTCACAACCATGGACGGTGATGAACTCCGCATCCCGTGAATGCCGATGCACCAAGAAATACTTTGTCTAAAAAAAAAAACAAAAGAACAGCTCGGTAAGTCGAAAACCCGAAAAGGGCGGCTTAGGCAAGAAAGAGCGTCTCGGTGGATTGAAAACCTGAAAAGGCGATCTAGGCAAAAATTAGCGACAATAAACAGAAATCATCCTGATAGATTGAAAACCTGAAAAGGCAATCTAGGCAAAAATAAGGATACAGAAAAATGACAAAGTAACTGCATTAGTCCGTACTTCGTCAATTTGAAGAATCTTCCATCAACGGATCTTCAATCAAATCTTCTGAAGCAACCCGCACAGTTGGAATTCAAAGTTGTTAGGGATAATAGCGGTTATTTGCTTTCAATGTAGCCTTTTCCCAATAAATTATCATTTCCAACTTTTGTAAATAGCTCATGGAATCACGCTTTTGGCTGATTACCATTCTATCAATGAATTTGAGCCTTGTGCCTTTTGTTTGCAAATCTTGCTTTATTCTATTTTTGCAAAATAACGCTTTTTATTGTGAAAATCGCTTTTTGAAACTAAAACGGTTTTAAACGAATTTTTACTTCAAATTTTTGAAACAAAAGCAAAATTTTCCTTTGAACTATGAACACAGAAAGAACTTCAACAGTTTTCTCCATAAGTGTTTCAATCTCCGAAGGATAGAATGGCTGCTACAGAAGTCTTCTCCTCAGCAGAGATCATCAAAGGACGGTATTCTTATCCAAAAAGAATTCCCAGCAAAGTTGCCAATGAAATGCCTTTCTCCGAAAGTTTAAAGCATGCAACTAAGATCCTTCATCAGCAACGTCTACACCATTGCTGCGGATATTTGTTAAGTATTTGTTCGAACTGTGACGTTGTCCTTTTCCCAAATACCTCTTTAGTGTTCTGTCAAGTATTGTCAGCATGCATATGACATTCATAACATTCATGACATTCATACATAATAGCATCATTTATGCATTTTGCATTCCTCAAAATGTTTGCTTCCATATCACTGGTTTAAATCACACTTATTCATGTAGGTTTGATCATATCCCCAGTAGATTATCCCAAAGCAGAGAAATACATCTTTTTTCTCTTTCCTGTTCCTCAGCTGAGATCATTCCTCATCAGGAACAAAGTCTTGATTGACCCTTTCTTTCCAGTTCATTCCTGGATAGAACCCTGTCTATAATCAACAAAGCAATAAGCAATAGCCTCATCATTTGAGCCGCTTATTTCTTTTTCATTCCTAAACTTGTCATGAAAGTTTGTTCTTCTCAACAAGGTCAAATCACGACCGTACGAGAAATTCCCCAGCAGTTGTCTTTCTGTTTAAAAGAAAACCTGTGTCTTCCAATCAAAATGCCCGCGTCTTCTCAAAAGAGAGGTCCTCGGCAAGATTGTATCCAAGAAAATAGAAACTCATTCGAGATCTATTTCCATTACTATCTGTTATTCACAAGGCTGAATACTCAGTGATATGTCTCAACAATTTACCTTGTTATAGTTATCACTTCGCTGATAATTGGTAATATCTTCAGAACTCGTTGGAAATCTGTTTCCATCTTTGTCTGATATTCACAAGGCTGAATAATCAGAAAACTTTTCAAAGATTTACCTTGTTATAGTTATCACTTCGCTGATAATTGGTAACATCTTCAAAACTCATTACCATAAACTATCACAAGGCTGATAATTGGTAATGTCATCTTCACTCACCTTAAACATTGTCACAAGGCTGACAGAAGGTAATCTCTTTGTTTCCCAAAACGAAACAGATGTTCACATGTTTTGTGAATCTCTTTTCCCCAGCGAGACATACTGCTTGTTTCCCAACAAACAGGATCCTCTTTTCTTAGATAGATCGAGTCATCCTCACAAATTTTTCCCTACCATGTCATTTCTTTGATATCATCTGGGTGAAACTTTTTACAATCATTTTGCATCATTCGCATTTTTGGTATCTTAGGTCCAAAATTTGCGTATTCTGATATTTAAGTCTCTTTACACATATCAAAACAAAGATATTCATCTTCATCTTTCAGGATAAAGAAACTTAAATAGGGGCATCTGTCATACCCCAATTTTTGACCTAATATACCACCTTACATTTGCATCATTGCATCACTAACAGTTCAGAATAGAATTAATCGGGTATAGCATTCACAGGTCAAAATTAGGGTTTCATCAAATTTTCATCTGATTCAAGAGGCAACCAACTAGGGTTTGAGTTTTACTCACCTCATTTGATCTATCTTGATCAAAACATGAACCTTCAATCCTCAGATATCAAACTTTTCTCATTGATCAATCGAGGATCGACCAATTAGGGTTTTGATCGAGCATGAGTATTCTCTGATTTCTTGAGCATTGAATGACTTTTTTGGATAGAGATTGGTCATTATATCTTAGATACAACATCTTGACCTAATTTCTGAATTCAAAACATCACAGAAGTTCATAGACTTCATCAGTCAATTTCAGAAACATCTGATGAAAATTCATCTGCACAGAAAAGTCAAACTTTGACTTTTGGTCAAATTTTTCAAAAGAAAACTTTTTCCATCATCAAAATACTTCAAATGATCCATCTTGATCATAAAAAGTCAAAGAATTTGGAAAAGTCAACAAAAAGTCAAAAGTTCCAACACTTAGAAAAATTTCTAAGTGTTAAAATTTTGTATTTTTTCCAAACTTCATGGCATTGTTTCACATAGTTCCACTTTGATTTGGAAAACACTCAAAACATGAAAGTTGTAGCCCTTGAAACAAGCTTTCCAAAATGTCCAAGAAATCTCAAATCCATGGAGTCTAGCTATACTTTTGAAATTGAAACATAAGGCACCATAAACATGATTTTCAAAGGTCAAAACTTCACAATTATAGGTCATTTTGTGATTTCTTCATCTAGAACACTTGCCACCTTGCCAAATTGGGATAAGAACTGATAAAAATCAGTGAGAAGTAATTATGACAAGTTTGGATCAAGTTGAATATTTTCACACATGGTTAAAAAAGGAAACTTCCTTTTCCTTTGCAAAATGCCTTTCTTACCCTTTAAGGCATCTTTGAATTACCAATGACAAAACTTTGTGCCTAACATATCAGAACTTATGGTCTATAAATAGAGCATTCTTTTCAAGTTCAAAACACACCAAAGCAATGCAAAGTTATGTTGTCTCTCTTCTTTCTTCAAAATCAAGAAACTTAGTGAATTTTGTCAAAACTTGCATTTTTGAAAATTAATGAAAAACCTTGATCAAATTGGTGTCTAAACTGTCTTATAATCAATATCAAACTTGTCTAAAACGTAAAAGCAACATGATCAAAGCCAAAACTCAGAATTACATGTCATGCTTCTAAAACTTGCAAAACTTCCATAACCATCGAATTCCATCTTTGGCTTGAGCAACTTGAGATTTTTTCATCCAAACATCATCCATGAACATCATATGAATGATCCAGACCCTTAACAACTAACTGTAACATGCCTAACATCAAAATCCAGTTTCCATTTTGAGCTTATGCAGGTGGACTTGGGTAGCATGATCTAGGTTGATTCAAGAAGAGCAGACCATCCTCACACCTTCCACATAGGCCGATGATGCTATAGCAATCACAAAACCAGTTCTGGAAACACTCCAACACCATCTTCGATCTCAGCTTGAACAGGTGAGAACTCGAAACTCAATCTCTTGATTCCTTGCATTTAAATGGAAAAACTCTTGGCCATTTGTTTTCTGCACCTATCACGATCCTTAACCCTCAAACAATTTGAAAAATCATCAATCATACGCCATTTCAATTAGGTTTTTCAATTCTAGGGTTCTTCGTGATTTCTGGAAATTCAATCGTGTTAGACCAAAAATAAATGAAATTAACAATCATCATCATATTCCTTGTTAAATTTCGAGCAACTTTCATGTTTATAACTTCCAAAATCATTGAGAAACAAGCAAGTTACAAAATCAGAGGATTGATGAAGATGAAGAACATGTTCGCGCGTGTTCTTGAGATTTTTCAAATTTAAATTTTCCAATATTTTATTAACACGTGTTTTGATTCAAATACACAAAAGCGCTCTTGTCCCAGTGGTTGCCAGCTCGCTCGTAGTCCTCTTTGCCACGTAACCACCCATCAGGTCCTGGGTTCAAACCTCCCATGGACCACTTTTTCCAAACTTTTCATATTTTCTTCATGTTTTTTTTCACAAACTTTAACATTTTTTTTAACCAATCAAAACTCTTCATTTTGAGGTGATTTTTTGTACACTTGTCAATAAATGTATCTATTTTATGATAGTGCAAAAATTTTCAGAAAAAACTTTCATCTGATCAAATTTTAATCGAGCCGAAAACGACGCTTTGAACACTTTTCAAAACACCTTTAAAAGTTGAATTTTTCAAACTTTCGACTTCCGATTCTTTTCAAAACTTCTCATAAATAAACCTCACATTTCAAAACACTTTCAAAATCATTTCTTCAAAACTTTTCATCAAACTTACATCTTTTTACCATGATCAATCCGATTTAAACGATAAAACCGAATTCGTTTTCTCTCGAATTTCTCAATCGATCATGGGCCTCCCTCACGGTGTAAGTCCCAAACCAACATTCTTTTATGTACATAATTATTTCCTTGTACATATCAAACTCTCTTCAGATACATACAAATTTTCATCTGTACATAATACAGATACTTTTTTATACTCAAGTACAGACAAACTTCGATCGTTTGTTTTCACTTCACTTGTGTATACACAAACAAAACATTCTTTTATGTGCATACATATTTTCCTTGTGCATATCAAAATTTCATTTTATATTCATACCAATATTTTTCTGTACATAATACAGATGCTTTTCACAGATAAACTTCGATCGTTCGTTTCTGTTTCGTCTGTATATACATTGAATATCATTGGTATTGAAAGGAGCATTATTCCATGTGAAACTACTTTTAAACCAATGGGCCACCCTTATGGTGTAAGTCCCAACCCTCCTATGTACATCCATCTTTCTTTGTACATAAATACTCGTCCGTGTACATACTTACTTCCTTGTACACAATTCAGACTTGTAAATAACCAAGTTACGCTCGTTTCAAACGTTCGTTTCACAAACACTTGTTTATATTTCCTTCATAAACTCTTGTAAATAAACATCATGCATTGTTTATATTTCCTTCATAAACTCCTGTGAATACGTATCACACACACACACTTGTTTATACAACTGTCTAGTTATAACATAACAACTAGTCTAACCAATAGGTTCCCCACAATAGCCTCCGCTTGGGCTTTATACAAGATAACTCTCCCCACAAAGTTAGCCTCCTCGTGGGCTTTGTACAAGGTAACTCATTTCATCTGAGTTTAGCCTCCTCTTAGGTTTCATATTAGAAAACTCATTCATCTGAGTTTAGCCTCCGCTTAGGCTTCATATAAGACAGCACTCCCCTGTTGAGTCAGCCTCCTCTTGGGCTTCGTTCAAAAGAACTCCTCATTGAGTTTAGCCTTCTCTTGGGCATCATACAAGAAAGAGACCAGGAAATCTCTTAATAGCCTCCTATTGGGCTTCCAATACAAAGAATCACCCGCGCTAGGATAGAACCCAGAGAGTATAATTTCCCGGTGAAATTGCTCTTAATTCCAAAAGGATGGTTTCCCGGTGAAATCCCTTTTAAAGACAAAGCCAGCCATACCCTATAGCTTCCTCTTGAGCTTCATACAAGGACCCTCGATGACCCTCGATGACCCTCGGAATGCCTCCTCTTGGGCTAACAATACAAGGACCCATGGGCTTCTTAAAATCATTCTTTAATTCAATCAATTTCTCCTCGAGATTTAGACATCTATCATCTCTATGGAAGAAGTATCTCATCTATCACATCACATACAGTCAAAACTTTTTCAAAAACTTTTCAAATTCTTTTCAAACAATAACATCTCTTAATTGTAAGTGGTAACGCTTGTAAACTCAAGCAAAACACCCGATACTTACAGTTAAAAGATTCAATCATCTTTTTCAAACATCTTTCTTAAACATGTAAGTGGTAACGCTTGTACACTCAAGCAAAGCACCTATAACTTACGACGAAAGATTTTTAATCAAACTTTTTTCAAAATGTATGTGATGAAATAGATTAGATACATTTTTCATTAAGATGACATTTGTCTGTCTCTTACTAACATCCCGTTGCTTTCCACTAGCATAAGTGGGAACTACGATTGCTCTGACTTTCTCAACATCCTTTTGAGAATACGTAGGCACAAGGTCTCATCCTTGCCGAGCAAATTTCTTTCTCCCTCAGACCAAACAAACTATAGATCCCTATAGATCCGAGCTACAAATGCTCTGATTCCCACTAGGGGATATGTATGCAGAAGATCCAAAGATCTTTGCGAGCACAATAATAACAAACATTAGGATCCCACATAATCTATCCATCTTAAAATCCCAAAGGAGAAACTTTCCCAATCATAGCAATAGCAATTAAAACACACAAACATATCAAACATATTCATATATAAAGCTATAGATAACTATATATATTTAGGCTGCTCCATCTATTCCCTTTATATAACAAACCCCCTTACTCAGAATCTCCCCAATGCGTTGTGTCTAGTTTGCGCTAGTCGTTACGCATATCAAAATCAATTGAGGGTATTAACAGCTTTCCCCTTTTTCATAATAATTAAATCATCTTTCTTGTGTTGAAAATAATAAAGCCTGATGCTCGCGGCATCTTTATAAATAAATCAAAAGAGTAAATCGTTTCGAGCCAGAGAATCTGAATTCACATTCGATTCTCTAGCGCGTCACTTTTTAACGCAAACACCAATCCTTGTAAGTCAATGTCATCTTCTGTATAATCTTCGTGATATTCTTGTTGGCGGCTTCCACGGCGCCATTCATCTTAGGACGATATGGAGAAGAGTTGTGATGCTTAATCTTGAACTGCGTGCAGAGTTCGGTGATTATCTTGTTGTTGAGATTAGAGCCATTATCTGTGATAATCCTTTCGGGAGTGCCATACCGACAGATAAGATTATGTCTGATGAATCGACCCACAACATTCTTGGTAACAGATGCGAACGAGGCTGCCTCCACCCACTTGGTGAAATAATCAATTTCCACAAGGATGAAACGATGTCCGTTGGAAGCGGTGGGCTTGATTTCTCCAATCATGTCAATGCCCCACATTGCAAAAGGCCAAGGAGTTGTTAGGACATTCAGAGGTACTGGAGGTACGTGCACTTTGTCTGCATAAATCTGGCATTTGTGACAAGATCGAGCATAGCGGTGACAATCAGCTTCCATGGTGGACCAATAGTAACCTGTTCTCAAAATCTTCTTAGCCATGGTATGTCCACTGGAATGGGTACCAAATGCGCCTTTGTGTAACTCTTCCATGATACGTACTGTTGTCTTCTGGTCCACACAGCGGAATAGGCACAAGTCGTGATTGCGTTTGTATAAGATGCCGTTGCTGAGGAAGAATTTGGATGCGAACCTTCTCAAAAACTTCTTATCGTTGACAGATTCCCCTGCGGGATATTCCTGAGTCTCAAGATACCTCTTCACGTCATAATACCAAGGTTTCTCTTCTGTATCAAGCTCCCAACAGTATGCCGGTTCGTCAAACTTCTCAATGATGATCTAGGGAGCCTCGTTGTTCCATCTGACTTTGAACATAGATGACATAGTAGCCAATGTGTCTGCCAACTAATTCTCTTTTCATGGAATGTGATTGAAAGTAATCTCTTCGAAGTAGGGGATCAAACTCAGAACATGCTCTCGATATGGAATGAGCTTTGGATGCTTCATATCCCATTCTCCTTTAATCTGACTGATCACTAAAGCTGAGTCTCCATACACTTGCAAGAATTTGATTCTTAAGTCAATAGCAGCTTTAATACCCATGATGCACGCTTCGTACTCGGCCATGTTGTTGGTGCAACTGAAACATAATCTGGCGGTGAAAGGCGATGTCCCTAGGGATGTAATGATGGCGCCAATGCCATTGCCAAGTGCGTTTGAGGCTCCATCAAAGACCATGGTCCATCGGGATCCTTGTTCAGGTCCTTCGTCTGGTCCTGGTTCTTCGCAATCAGTGACTAGTAAAACATATTCATCCGGAAATTCGAACTCCATAGGCTGATAGTCATCTACGGCTTGATGAGCCAAAGGATCGGGTACTACACTTCCTTTGATTGCTTTTTGAGAAGTATATTGGATGTCATATTCAGTCAAGATCATTTTCCATTTTGCTATTCTTCCGGAGAGAGCTGGTTTCTCAAATATGTATTTTATCGGATCCATCTTGGAAATCAACAAGGTTGTGTGAGTCAACATATACTCTTAGTCGGCGAGCAGCCCAAGCCAAAGCGCTGCAAGTTTTCTCGAGCTGTGAGTATCGTGTTTCACAGTCGGTAAACTTTTTGTTAGGGTAGTATATTGCATACTCTTTTCGACTGCACTCGTCATGTTCCCAACACACACCCCATTGAGTTCTCTAACATCAAGTACATGATAAGAGGTCTTCCTTGGTAGGCGGCATCGGATAGGAGGATTCTGTAGGTACTCCTTGATTTTGTCAAAAGCGATCTGGAAATCGTCATTCCATTCCACTACTTGATCTTTCTTAGCAACTTGAAGATTGGCTCACAAGTAGCAGTTAGATGTGCAATGAATCTGGCAATGTAATTCAATCGGCCCAAGAAACCTCTGACTTCTTTCTCGGTGCGGGGAGCTGGCATTTCTTGAATAGCTTTAACCTTGGCTGGATCAACTTCAATACCTTTCCCACTGACAACAAACCCTAGGAGTTTTTTGGATCTGACTCCAAAGGTGCACTTGTTGGGATTCAGTCTTTACTTCTTCAACCTATCAAACAGTTTCCGTAGATGATCAAGATGTTCTTCTTCAGTCTGTGATTGAGCTATCATGTCGTTGACGTAGACCTATATCTCGTGATGACTCATGTCGTGAAATAACGTCACCATAGCACGCTGATAAGTGGCGCCCGCGTTCTTCAGTCCGAACGGCATAACCTTGTAGCAGAAAGTACCCCACTCTGTAACGAAAGTAGTCTTCTCCATGTCTTCAGGAGCCATTCTGATCTGATTGTAACCGGAGAAACCATCCATGAAGGAGAAAACCTTATGCTGAGCGGTGTTGTCAACCAGAACATCAATATGAGGAAGTGGGAAATCGTCTTTCGGACTCGCTTTGTTCAGATCTCTGTAATCCACACACATTCGTACCTTGCCATCCTTCTTGGGCACATGCACCACATTAGCCACCCACTGTGGATAGGAAGTAACAGCTAAGAAACCGGCGTTGAACTGCTTCATAACTTCGGCCTTGATTTTCTCTGACATCTCAGGACGCATGCGACGAACCTTCTGTTTCACTGGGAGAAAACCTTCTTTTGTAGGTAACCGGTGTACCACAATATCAATGTCTAAACCTGGCATGTCTTCGTATGACCAAGCAAAAACCTCAATATAGTCTCGTAGCATCTGATTCAATCTTTCTTTAACACTGTTCTCAAGACCCGCTCCAATCTTGATCTCTTTTCTGTCTTCATCAGTACCCAAATTCATAACCTCAACTGGCTCTTCGTGTGGTTGTATAACGCGATCTTCTTGCTGTAGCAGTCTGACAAGTTCTCCTGGCACTACACAATCTTTCTCACCTTCGTCTTCGGCTTGGTAGATCGGATTATCGAAGTCATATTTAGCAATATCATAGCTGTTATCAACAAGATTCGGAGTGATTCTGCAGTGTACCACGTGGGTGTGTGTAAGAAACACATAGCTTTTTGAAGGGGTGATAAAGTAAAAGAAAGAAAGCAACAATTAATGCAAAAGTCCAATGATTTTATTGAATGAAAATATGAAAATGACAGATAATAACCCTCACAAACGAGCCATGATGCCCCGGGCAAGGCACTAGGCTTTAGAGTTTATTGTTCAAAACATAGAAAACGGGAAGCATAACAAAAACAAAGGCAATTACTCCTGTCTAAAGGAGATCGGTATGACGTCTTCAGTCTTCCAATTGTTGAGTCCGTTGTCGGGAGTTGGGAAGATCCACTTGCTAATGTCGAAGTCGCTGTCGTCGTCTTCTATAGCATGGATCCCATCCTGGCTAGTGCGGAAAGGAAGTTGGCCGACACGTTCGCGGCGTATCATCTTCTGACCTTTGATGGTGAAGCCTAAACCAGTCTTGTCAGATTTGAAAGGAAGATCGGGGAGCTGACCCCAAATAGTACTACCTCCTCCTTCAACTGCAGCTTGGGCATCCTTTAGCGAGGCCATCCTAGGCGGAACTTGCGCAACTTCAGGAGTGACGGGAGAGTCAACATGCGTGACTCTGGGGATTGTTTCAAAATATTGACAGGGAGTCTCGAAGAATTCACCTTCCATCTCGAGATATCGGAATGACTGTAAATGACTGACCATATATTCTTCTTCAGCACATACTGTAACAACCTTCCCTTTCACCGGGTACTTCAACTTCTGATGCAATGTAGAGGTATGACGCCTGCCCATGTATCCAAGGGCGTCCAAGTAGGCAAGAGTAAGCTGGACGGATGTCCATGACAAAGAAAGTGGAGTCAAAAGTCTGGGAACCGAATTTAACTGGAAGAATGAACTCTCCAAGTACTGTTCGCTTAGAACCATCAAAAGCTCTTACAATAATGTCACTGGGTTTCAGAACCAATCCTTCAACATCAAGTCGATCAAAGGCACTCTTCGGTAGGATATTCAGAGCAGAACCGGTATCCACCAAAACATGAGACAATGTAATACCCTTGCATTCAACAGAGATATGCAAGGCTTTATTGTGTTTCCTTCCGGCAGGAGTCAAATCAGCATCAGAGAAACCTAGGCCGTTGTTGGCAGCCAGGCTAGCAATACAAACTTCAAATTGATCGGTAGTAGTGTCTTGCGATACGTGAGCATTCTTCAGAAACTTCACCAAGACTTTAGCATGAGCCTCAGAGCACAAGAGCAGAGCAAGCATGGAGATCTTGGACGGAGTCTGTCCTAACTGTTTCACAATATTGTAGTCACTCTTCTTGATAATCTTCAGAATTTCCTCCATTTCTTGTTTGGAGGTGTCTTCAGCAACTTCCTTTGGTACTGATCGAGGTGATGAGTCTTGGTTCTTTCCCTCTAGTCTCGGGAACTGGTTGAATAGTTGGAATGCGAGCTGGAGTCGCAGTGTCTTTTGGAGGAGAGATTTTTGGAGAGAATACTCTTTCGGTTCTTGTCAATGTCAGGAATGGTAGCTTCAACTGTAAGATCTTCAATGGTCAGACGGTCTTGTTTGACGCCATGATAGTAGATATCAGATCGATAATGCCAAGGAATAGCTTTGTTAGAGGAATATGGAATTGGTCTAGGAGATGTAATAATGAGAGGTGCCACTCTAGGCACAAAATCAGCAGAGAAAATCCTTATTGTGTTGACATCAGCATAGTCTTCTGGGAAATCGTCACCCCATCCGGTTGCCTTAACATCTTCAATAGGAATTTTGTAGCTCTCAGGAACAGCATACTTCACCATGTAATCGAACTTTCCACTTGGCTGCCCCAAGGTATCCCACACATTCGGTGCTGTTTCATTCACATCCTCGATCTTCAGATTCTTAGACATGTCTTCACACAAACTCTCCATAGGTGGTTTCAGGAATAGTATTTCACGGTTATCCATCATGCACTGAACACGTCTTCTCAACCAAGCACAACCATCAGGTGCAGATGGGCACCAACGACAATTCTCTGGGCATCCTGGGTTGACATCGGCTTGCAGCAAATTCTTCTTAACAGTCATCTAAGGAATGGTCAAGTCATCTATGTTGAAAACATAAGAATTCTCGCCAATAGCATTGGAACTTTTGTCATGGTTAGGCATAGGAGCGTTGATCACATTCGGAGTCTCAACAGGAGGGTCAAAATCAATCTGCTTAGCTTCAATCATATCTTGAATTTTGTTCTTTAGAGCCCAACAGTTGTCAGTGTCGTGCCCTGGGCTATTGGAGTGGTAAGCACACTTAGCATTAGGATTGTATCTCGGAGAGGAAGTGTTGACATTCTGAGGAGGATCCTTCAAAGATATCAACTCTACTTTCAACATGTGTTGCAAGGCCTGCGACAATGGCATGTTGATCTTCGTGAACTGTCTTCGTGGCCGCTCTGGCTACGCGCGTTGTCTCGCTGAGGTTGTGCTGATGTAGGACTGGAGATCACAACTGCCCCCACAGATTAAGCATGGTCGGTCTTGGCTCGGCTTTTCTGACCATACATAGCATTGGCTTCCTTCTTACCACCAAAAGATCTCTTCGCAGCATTTGATGACGACTCTACATGAATCTTTCCGCTCTTGATACCAATACGCTCTCTGTCAATATCGGTGAATCCGGTGAAGAGTTTCCGATCGATGATTGAAGAATGGATCATCGGTGTTCCATAAACATATCAACCAACTCCCTATTGGACAAGGGTGGTTGAACCTGCTAGATCTCCATTTCTGAGCATACTTTTTGAACTTCTCATCGCGACCCATAGACATGCTTTGTAGTTGCATGCGAGTGGGTGTCAATTCAACATTGTACTCATACTGTCTGTAGAAAGAATCCGCTAAGTCACTCCAAGTACGGATACGGTCATTCTCTGCCGATAATACCACTGCGAGTTCGGACAAACTCTCTTGAAAATAATGCATCCTTTTCGTCATCGTGGGGTTGATCTTCTGAACATAGGACTTCAAATGCAGCTTCGGACAAGAAATGCCATCATACTTGGCAAAAGTTGGAACTTTGAACTTGGGAGGAATCACCACGCCAGGGACAAGGCTAAAGAAAAATGCTAATTAAATAAAAAAAATAACAAAAGGTTAAACCACTTAAATTAATCAGAAACCATCTGATCCTCTCTCGTTTCTCACACCTCTCTCTCGCGACCCTTACCCAGAAACTCCCATCTTCTTCTCATGATTCTCTGTTAGAACCTTCATCTCTCCTTGGTCTTTCTCATTTTCTTTTTATTTTATTTTATTATTATTATTTGATTTTCTTTTTATTAGTTAATTATTTTCCTTCTTAAAATACTTGGTAAATAATACACCACCTTGGCCCTTGGAGTATTTTGGAGAATAAGATCTGACGCATCCAGATTGCCAGCACGTGATGAACTTTTGTTGACCAATCATACAAGATCAGATGGATTTCTCTTCGCACCTCCCAGAATCACTGCAATATCAGGCCCATTTCTAAACTCTCATCTTTTAAATTATTTTATTTTTATAAATGATTTAATTTTTATGCGATGTACTAAATAATAATTAGTTGTGATAGTTTTTATTTGATGATTTATCGATTAAACTATTAGTTGATTTTTCATCAAACAGAAAAAATCATTTCTAATAATTATTTAAATTTCCGATTGTATTGTGTGATAATTGTATTTTTGTTCGCTCATTCGGTATTTATTCACCATCGTACACTTCACACACAACCAACATTAAAATTAATGCGACTTTCCTTTGATTGGCTCATAAGCCGATTTCTTAAAGGGTCTCATGGTTGGGGATGGGCATGGCCATCCTCACGAGGTTAACTAACGCCCTAGTTGCTTTAGTTAATCATAACCCAAAAATAACATTGGTCTATATACCAATTTTCATGCACCAGGGTCTCATAGTTGGGGATAGGAGCACCTATCCTCACGAGGTTAATTAAGTCCATATACTTAATTAATCATAACCCGACTCCATTTCTCACACATCGAGTTCTAAAAGGCTTTCACAATTAAATTACAAACCTCGATCCAATGTCGAGTGCATTTTAAAATTTGTTTTTCATAATAAAAACTCAAGTATTTAAATCGTTGGTTGCTAGACCAATTGTTTAATCACTTGTATAAAAAATGAACTCCGAATCTTTAAATCGTTGCATGCTAGTCCAATTGTTTAAAGATTCTTAATAACGTGAACTTTGTTTCACTTCACTCTTTCATAAGAAAACTTTTGGGATGATAGACGACTCGGTGAGCATTGGGCTCATCTTGTTTCTAGTATTTGAATCGTAGGATGCTAGCCCTATTGTTCGGTACTTTTCATCCACCTAAAATCAATTCAACTCACTCAAAATCCTTTTTTCGCTCATATGCGATCATCAAACTCTTTTCTGACAAAGAGTGTGCAATAGCCATTTCAAACACGAACGAGGACTTAAGCTTTTCAAACAAACAAATAAGTCCAAGTTCAAGCATTTGAAATGCCTAATGCACGATTTTTCTTATAAAATCAATACAACCAACTTAAAACATTTTTGAGAGGAACTACAAAGTTTTGACTTTCCCATTGCACAAGGGAATACGTAGGCACACGGTTTCGAAATCGTGCCAAACTCAAAATAATAGTAAACAAATTCCGTTTCTTTTATTTTTCGATTCTAACTTAGAAATTAGCAAACACACACACAAACACTTAGAACTAAATGAGTCCCATCGAGTACGATGGATGTAAGGGGTGCTAATACCTTCCTCTACATAACCGACTCCCGATTCCATGTTTTTAGTCACGTAGACCGCCTTATCCGCATCTATGGGGTTTTATCTATATTTTCCCGAACAAATAAAATTAGGTGGCGATTTCACTATTTTCGGAAATTTAAATGATTTTTGAAAATCGAGTTGCTTAAGTAAGTAACTTCAACTTTGAACTCTATGATTTCTGAATTCCAACTCAAATATTTCATGGCCATCCTGTTTATGCACTTATGAGGATCATAAACCCTCAATCAATTGCTTGAATTGATGCACATACACGATTTCACAATCAAAATTCAGAATTTGGGTTCTTAATGTTCTTGCAAAATTAATCACCCTAAACTTTAAATAAATGGAATTAATTTCCACCATCATGTTCCTGGTGAAAATCCGAGCAAGATTGATGTCTGGATCATGCAATATCATTGAGAAACAAGAGAGATACAAATTGGAATCTGGAGGTTGAAGACGAAGGTGCTACGCGCGTTTTCTGATTCTTGGAAAATTCAAATTCTTAACTTATCTTATATTTAATTGTTGTTGTTTCATAACCAGATGTAACAGCCACCCCAGTGGCAAGCTAACACGCCTCAAGGCCCAGGGTTCTAATCCCCCTGCGACGTTTTTTTTAATAAAAGGCTCATCCCTTCAGAAGCATCAGCTTCTGATGTTGAACCCTTCAAAAGCAATTCTGACGCTCGCTCCTTCAGATGCCAACTCTTTCAGAAGCATCAAGCTTCTACCTCCTTCAGAAGCATCAAGCTTCTACCTCCTTCAGAAGCATCAAGCTTGTAACCCCTTTAGAAGCATCAAGCTTCTAACTCTTTCAAAAGCAACGTTTTAACTCTTTCGAGCGACAAGCTTGACTCCTTCGTAACATCAAGCTTCGACCTCCCATCGAACTCAGCTGACTCCTTCGAACTCCACCGACCTCCTTCAAAACTCCAGCTTCTGACCTCCTTCAGAAGCATCAAGCTTTTGACTCCCTTCAGAACTCCAGCTTCTGACTTCCTTCAAAACGTCAACTTCTGACCCTTTTTTCAAAACTTCATTTTCAAATATTTTCAAAACTCCTTTAAAACAAGGTAATTAAATGACAAGTCAAGCACATGGCTCAGTGGGAAAACTCTTCACTCCTAATCCAAAAGTCTTGGGTTCAAACCTCTTTTTTATTACTAATTTTCTTAAGTTTTTCAACAAACTTCAATATTTTCAAAAACCAATCAAAACTTCTCATTTTGAGATGATTTTTTGCACACTTGTCATTTAATATACCTATTTTATGATTATGTGAAAAAATCCAAAAAATATTTTCTTTTTGATTATATTTTTAATTTGGTTAAAAATGAGACGTTTTAAGTATTTTTAATACTTTTCAAAAATGTTTTCTTTCCAATTTTCAAACCTAATCTTTTTCAAAACTTCTTGTGAATATCCTTCACTTTTCAAAATCATTTTCAAAACCTTTTCAAAAACCTTTCAATAAACTTACACACCTTTTTCCATGATCGATTCGATTTGAAGATAAACCGAACCAGGTTTCTCCTTGAATTTCTTTTAAATTGATCATGGGCCTCCCTCACGGGGTAAGTCCTAACCCTCCTATGTACATATTTATTTCCTTGTACATAACAACCCTCTTATGTACATATTTATTTCCTTGTATATAACAACCCTCCTATGTACATATTTAATTCCTTGTACATATTCACCCTTTCGTGTACATATTCATTTCCTTGTACACATTCAATCATCTTTGTAAATATTCAAGTATAACAAACTTCGTTCGTTTGTTTCCATCTACTTGTTTATACACCGATTCCTTTGGTATTAAGAGGAGCATTATTCCCGGTGAAACTGCTCTTAAACCAATGGGCCTTCCTTAAGGTGTAAGTCCCAAACCCCTTGTATATATTCAAGTTATACTTGCTTTAATTGGTTGTTTTATACACTTGTTTATATATTTCCTTCATAAACTCATGTGAATACACATCACACACTTGTTCATATAACCGTTCAATTATAACATAACAACTAGCCTGACAACTAGGTTCCTTTAGCCTCTTCTTAGGCTTCGTATAAGATAACTCATTTATTGAGTTAGCCTCCTCTTAGGCTTCGTATAAGACAACTCACCCGTTGAGTTTAGCCTCCGCTTAGGCTTCATATAAGAAAACTCCCCTGCTGAGTTAGCCTCCTCTTGGGCTTCGTTCAAAAGAACTCCATCGTTGAGTTTAGCCTTCTCTTGGGCATCAAACAAGTAAGAGACCTTGAAATATCTTAACAGCCTCCTATTGGGCTTCCAATACAAAGAATACCCGCGCTAGGATAGAACCCTGAGAGTATGATTTCCTGGTGAAATCAGTCTTGAATCCTAAGAGGATGGTTTCCCGGTGAAACCACTCTTAAAGCCAAAGTCAGCCACACCTTATAGCTTCCTCTTGAGCTTCATGCAAGGACCCTCGATGACCCTCAGAATGCCTCCTCTTGGGCTTACAATACAAGGACCCACAGGCTTCTTAAAAGCATCCCCCTAATGAATAATCAATTTCTCCAAGAGATTTAGACATTTATCATCTCTATGGAAGAAGTATCTCATCTATAACATCACATACAAATCAAACACTTTTCAAGCACTCTTTTCAAACAAAACATCTTTTAATCGTAAGTGGTAACACTTGTACACTCAAGAAAAACACCAAAACTTACAATTAAAGATTCAATCATCTTTCAAACATCTTTCTTAACTAGTAAGTGGTAACGCTTGTACACTCAAGCAAAACACCTAATACTTACGATGAAAGATTTAATCAATCCACCCTTCAAAATGTATGTGATGAAATAGATTAGATACATTTTTCATTAAGATGACATTTGTCTTTGTCTCTTAATAACACCCTTTGCTTCCACTAGCATAAGTGGGAACTACAATTGCTCTGACTTTCTCAACCTCCCTTTGAGAATACGTAGGCACAATGTCTCATCCTTGGCGAGCATACTTCTTTCTCCATCAAACCAAACAAAAGCATAACTCCCTTAGATCCGAGCTACAGATGCTCTGATTCCCACTAGGGGATATGTATGTAGAGGATCCCAATGATTTTTGCGAGCACAATAATAACAAAACTTAGGACCCCATCTAACCTACCCTTTCTTAAAATCCAAAGGAGAAACTCTCCCAAGAATAGAATAGAAAATTAAAACACAAACATATCAAAAATATTCATATATATAAATAAGGCTATAGATAACTATATATATATATAGGGTGCCACATCTTTCCCTTTATATAACAAACCCCCTTACTCAGATCTCCCCCCAATGCGTTGCGTCTAGTTCACGCTAGTCGCACCGCATACCTTTATTTATTGAGGGTATTGCAGCTTTCCCCTTTTCATCTCATTTTCTTATTTTGGAAATAATAAAGCTTGATGCTCGCGGCATCTTTTTAAAAACAAATCAAAAGAGTAAATCGTTTTGAGCCAGAGATTCGAATTCCGATTCGATTCCCTCGTTCGTCACTTTTTACCGCGAACAATGTCCTCGTAAGACCAGGCGAAGATATCTGAATACTCTCGGAGTAGTTCAATCAATCTCTACTTCATGTTGTCTTCTAAAGCGGCCCCAATTTTAACCTCTCTAATCACATCAGAATTACCCAGATTCACTTTTTCAACCTCTTCCTGATGCGGTTAGATAACCTTTTCCTCTTGCTTTAACATTCTGGCTATCTCTTTAGGGAGTTCACAATCTTCCTCACCTTCTTCTTTGGCTTGGTTGATCGGATTATCAAAGTCATAAAGAGCGATAGCAGAGTCGTTATCAAAGGGATCCATTAGGAGTGTGGGATTATATCTGCATGATTGATTTTAATGCCTATTTTAGTTTTTAGATGATAAAAGAAAAATAAAGCATTGCCATTTTGCGTTTCAAAATTGTGATGTAAAATAGAAGGAAAAGGAACAAAACATTTGAATGAAAAGACGTTCTTTATTTCATGATAAAAAGTTGCATATGCAAACACGGTGGCCCTACATATGATTCACTGCACCTTGGGCAGAGCACATGAATTATTGCATGATAACAGAAACAAAAGAAAATTACTCTTTGACCATACTGACCGGGACGCAATCTTCCGAGGTCCAGTTGTTGAGCTCCACGCTAGGGACACTGGGGCGCATCCACTTATCAGCATCAAACTCATTATCAGAATCATCCACGGTGTTTGCTTGTCCGGGACTGATGTCGGCGCTAGAAAACCTCACAGGAGTAGCCAAGTTGGGTGCTTTCAGAATTTGACGGTGCAGAACAGGGTCAAAACCCAACCCGAACTTGTTGAATTTGGGTGCTACCTCCACCACACTGCCCCAACCTACTTCGACCAACTTCGACCACAACTTTTGCATCTCTCAGAGATGCCATGGAAGATTCTGGCTTGTCTATCTGAACCTCCTCCTATTGAGGGGTCTTCAACACGTGCACTGTTTCAAAGCCTTGAAACGGGGTTTCATGAATCTCACCATCAACCTCAACATATCAAAAGGAAGCAAGATGGCTCACAATGTATTCTTCTTCCGCATAGATTGTGATAGTTTTCCCTACAACGGGGTATTTCAGCTTCTGGTGAAGAGTAGATATAACCTCTCCAGCTTTGTGTATCCATGGACGGCCCAAGAGGCAACAGTATGCAAGCTGAATGTCGATGACAAAGAATGTGGTAACAAAGAGTTGAGGGCCGACTTTGATGGGGAGGTCTAATTCTCCAAAAACATATCGTCTAGAACCATCAAATGCTTTTACAACCAAATCACTAGGCCGGAGTTCAAGACCGCCATAGTCAATTTTCATCAGTGCTTATTTGGGGATTACGTTGAGAGAGGAACAAGTATCAACCAACACTAGGGACAAAGTAGTGCCCCGACACTCCATGGAGATATGCAATGCTTTATTATGGTTCTGACCCTCCAGCGGATGGTCACAATCAGTAAAACCCAATCCGTTGTTAGCTGATATACTTGCACACACATTTTCAAATTATCCAACAGATATCTCTTGCGGCACGAAAGCAGTGCTCAACAGCTTCATCAAAGCATTTCTATGCACCTTTGAATCTCGTAGCAAAGAGAGAATAGAAATTTTTGCAGGCGTCTGAGCAAGTTGATAAATTACCCAGAAGTCACTCTTACGGATAAACTTCATGATTTCCTCCACATCCTTCTCAAGATCAGGATTGGCATTTTGCAATTCTGGTTGTTTCATGGGCTTCTTACCCTTAGCTTTAGCAATAGATTCTGCATTGAGTTGTATTGCCGGATTAGAGAAAATTTGTTTGCTTTGGGTCATACCACCACTTCCAGCAATATTATCAGTGTTAGCAACATCCAGAACGTCATTCTTCTCAACAGGAGAGGAGACATCTTCTTGTTTCACGCCATGATAATAGACATCCGATTCGTAATGCCATGGCACGGCCTTATCAGTTTCATACGGCAAAGGGCCGGGTTTGATAATTGCCAATGGAATAGGTTTTGCTGGGGCAGATATAACAATTGGAGAATAAGGGATAGTAATCAAAAATACATCACGTGTCACAACCTTCCTATCCTTTCTGACCCGATCAAATTGCAACTGGCCATCATCAATCAGACACTGAATACCAGCCTTCCGATTTGCACAACCATTTGAGCAATGTTCACACCTTTCACAAACATCTTCACAACCAGGAAATACACCCCTCTTGATCAAATATTCTTTGACAAAAGGTAGCGGTGTTTTTACCAAATCAACATCCATTATCAGATTAAAGACCTCCCTATCTTCCATCACAGCTTCAACAGCCCCATGACGCGGCATCGGATTCTGAGTGACATTAGGTCCAACGATTTATGGTCGAGCCTCTAATTCAATAGTCTTAGAATCAATAAGGTCTTGCACTTTGCATTTGAATGCGTAACAGTTCTCAATGTTATGCCCCAACGTTCCAACTTTGGAACTCACAACTAGCATCGACATCATAGTGTATGGGACGCTTATCAAAGGGAGGAGGTGCAAATGCAGGCTTCGGCACTACCAACTTAAGATCATTTAGATGAACAAACAAATCTACATAACTCATAGGAACAACATCAAACCTCCTAGGAGTACGATTCTCTTGTTGCCTCTGATTTTGCTGACGAGGTGCTTGCTGAGTTTGTGGTTGAGAAGCGGATATAGTCACTGCATTGATTTGAGCTTTGCTTCTACAACCATATACAGCGTTGGCTTCTCCCTTTTCCTTCTTGGGATGGCCACTATATGCCTTCTTAACACCAGAGGAACTTCCTCCCTCAGGATGTTGGATTTTACCGGACTTCAGCCCACTCTCGATCTGTTCACCATAACGAACCATCTCAGTGAAGCTTGCAGAAGTACTACATGCAAAATAATAATGTCCAGAAAGAGTAATGGTGAACATATCAATCATCTCCCGCTCGACCATGTGTGGTTGAACTCTAGCAGCAAGTTCTCTCCACTTTTGAGCAAATTCTTTAAATGTTTGCCCCGATTTTTGAGACAAACCCAACAACTGTGTGCGATTCAGAGCCATGTAAATACTGAACTTGTATTGTTGAATAAAAGTATTCACAAGATCAGGCCACGTCCTGATGTGGCTTCTCTCTAGATGCATATACCATTCTAGTTATAGTCCAGTCAGACTGTCTTGGAAAAAATGCATAAGTAATCTCTCATCTTCAGTATACACCGCCATCTTGCGGAAATATGCAGTGATATGAGTTTTGGGACAAGTCGCCCCGTTGTACTTATCAAACACCGGTACTTTGAACTTCGGAAGAAGTCTCACTCTAGGTGCCAGCCCCAAATCAGAGAAGTCCAGCCCTGACAATTTTTGACCCTCAACAGCCTTCAACCGCTCTTCAAGCAAACAGTACCTGTGATTGTCAGCCGGGAAATCAAGTTCACTACCATTCATAGAGTAAGCTTTTTCATTCTGATCAAAATCGGGGCCCTGGAACCGAGGACGACCCCGAGTACGATGCCCCTGCATCCCATCATCAAAGAGATAAGGCACATAAGATGGAGTAGGTGGTGGAGGCGGAAACCGACCATTGAGTTATAGACCCGACCACGAGGGTGGTCGTTGATTCCCAGATTAGCATTCTCATGTTCAACCCGCGGGTGTCCCACAGAAGCATCATCGAATGGATTGCGTCGGTCGTCTTCTAGATGAGTCCTCTCAACCAAAGCCCTTATCTCTTGCTGTCCTTGATTCATGTTAGTGATAACCTCCATGAATTGAGTCATCTGCGCCTCCATCTGTGCTTTCATTGCGGCCATTTCTGCTTGAAGTTGTTCCATCTGTCGCTTCTCGTTGCTCTGAGTCGGGTAACGGTGGAAATTTGCAATCTTTCTGCTAAATAAAAGCAAAAGCCGAGGATGAGAATTCCGGACATAACCTGTTATGCATGGAATGTACATATATGAATGTTATGCATGTAATGTTATGTATGTGATGGCATATTTGAACATTTCCAAGACTCTTAACACTTTGACTCGAGTCTCAGGATTTAGCAAGATAATGAATACTGAAAAGTCTACTCATCATTGAATCAAAGAAGTTTACAAGAAATTGAACATTTTTTTTGCAAATCGTAGAAAAAGGAGTAATCCCATCAACCAGCCTGATGGTGATTTTCGTACAAGACAAATAAAGCATAAAATTAACAATCAGACATAGGAAACCCTTCTGCATCGGGCACATCCAATTGAATCTTGAGACGTTCCAACTCTCTGGAAGCAAGGGATAATTGGACTTCTTTCTCTTGGATACGGGATTCATACGCCAACTTCTGATTATGCATTTGCTTCTTCAAGTCTTTGATTTGAGCCTTGTACTTCTTTTCAAAACCGATGACAACCTCCCGGTGTTCTTCCATGGAAATGGAGAAATCTTCAACTCTAGACCTCTTCTTGGTTGAATCAGAAGCTTCACCTTTGAAATACCTGAGCTCATGAGCCAATTAATTATTTGTTTGAGTGGCAATAAGACAATCCATTGCTAATGTCTCTTTTTCTTCAAGCAAAAGGCGATTCTGAGCAAGCACTCGCTCATAATCTCCTTTAGATTCAACATCTAGAATTGACTCTTGAGGATAAAAAGCCGCAGCTCTTGTAAGGGAAGGACATTGATGATCGCTATTCTTGTATTTGATCCATCGGATGTAAGAAGCATAGGTCGTGGGATCTTTCTTACCAAAATATGTCCTCCTTCAAGATGGATGCTTTTCCATGCTTGAGCAACTTTAGTCATCATCCTGGTAACATCAGGCACATCGTAGTATAGAGTTTCCCGCACAAAACTCGCATCAGGGGGCGCATCAAAGCATAACCCAATTGTCTCAAAGCAAGAGTCGGATTGTAATTGATACCTCCCCTTATTTCCATGAGAGGGACATTACGGAAGTCTCCGCAGCGAATAATAATCTTCTCACTCTCGGTCTTGGACATCTCGCGTCGACTCCAACTGATATCCTGAGATGTGAGACCCATCAACCTTGGAACCCACCTCATAGTATGCTGAGTGTCAACGAAAGCACCGCTCCGAGGAAGAAAACCCCGAAACCAGTAGTATAACAATGGTGCACAACAGTTTACAATTTCACCTTTCCCTTTGAAACTTCTAGATTGTATGGAATGATAAACGTCTCCCAACAGAGTCGGAACAAGATTCCACTGGATGAAAATGGAGACGACATTCATATCAACAAATTTAGGCTCATTCGGGAATAGGCATATCCCGTAGATGCAACAGGCTAGAATGGCACTGAAGCTCTTCCAATCCTTCTTGACAACTTTGGCATTACCTTCCCGTAGAAGAAAACCCAAATGAAAACCTTTCACGACACCCTTGCTTGCAACATTGGCGGACACCACAGATTTTTCCAAATGAAGAACCTTGGCGATCTAATCATCGGTCGGTCTCTCCATAGAGGCATGAAAAGGCACTTGATGCAAAATAGGAATGTCCAGAATCCCTGGTAAACGTAACAACATTCTCCGGTGTAGACTTGTTAGCAAGTAAAAGGAGATTCTCAAGAGCAGGAGTGGGAAATTTGTACACTGGATGACGTTTCTGATTGTTCTTCTTTTCAGTATCCATCTTCCAAAACACCCCAACAACAGGACTCAAAGGTTAGAAATCCTTGAAATAAAAAAATATGCATGTTAAAAATATGCAAATTAAATTATTTTTATATGAATGCAATGTTTCTGGAACCATGTCTCCCGTATGTTAGACCACTGCTGTACTGAAATCTCGGACATATGTCACAAGGTCTGAAGTTTGTCACCCAATCGAGATATCATGTAGAAACTAAATCCAAATATCACAGCCTCAAAGGTCCGGCGTCAAATGGGAATTCCATAGAAAATACCAGAAAATACCAAGTCACCATCAATAACTAAGTCACCGACAGTAACAAGTCACCAACAGTCACCAACAGTACCTGTAGTAATGATATCCCGCCCCAACTCACAGGGTGATTCAAGACTCAACGGGGGTCCGTAATATTAAACAGAGTCGATGATCCTTTATCGAGTTCTTTGCTAACTACACAACAGAGCGTAGGGCGAAAGCACCGTCAATCGAATCTTGTCCGAGTTTGGTACTTCATGCCTCCTCACACGCACCACGGGATGCGGGATTCGACATGAACATCCATTTAGCCTATGTGTTATTGGCCGGGGTAGTTGGCCTTTTACCTTAAGTAACACCCACCCAAATCAAGAGATCAACCAGTGCAGCAACAGTCCAGATACAGGATATATGAAAGCAGTAAATATACCACATAGAATGCAATGCAAAGCATAAAAAGGATGATAAAGCGAGTAAGCAGATAAACACCCAATAGACATGAAAGAGAAAGCTAGGATCAACTCCTGGACGGACCACCAATAGTTCAATTGTCCCTAGTGAAGTCGCCAGCTGAAATCACCCGGCTGAACTTCCGACTGATAGGATGTATATCAATGGAGTCACCATAGAACGTCTTTTATCTCACTACGGAGAAAGGAAAACATCGAGTAAACCTGGAGGGGAGAAATTGCGGTCCTATGACCGAGAGATGAAGAGAATCTAGGTAAGGGAGTTAGTTACGCGAGGGGAAGGGATTAGCACCCCACACGCCCGTAGTACTCTACGGTATCCACTTTCTATTTCTAGCTAAAGGGTGTGTTATATCTATCTATGCTTAATCACTACAATGCATGCAAAATAAAAGGAGAAATAAAGAAACCACGGGGAAAAGAAGGAAGTATTTACAAAGTTTGCTCGATCGAGCCCCGTGACAAGATGCATATGTATTCCCGCGCGCAATGGGAAAGTCAGAGCGCCGTAGTTCGGCTCACTTATTTTGGTGGGTTTTGTGTTTTTTACTTGTGAAAAAGGTTTTAAACACAAAGGAAAGTATGTGCCCGAAGGTGAAAAAGTTTGCGTTGGTTGGTTGTTTTTACCTTGAGAAAAGGAGTTTAAACCATTATTAAGTGTTTTGTTTTCAAAGGAAAAAAGAAAATCAAGTTTTAGTTTTATTACATGCATGGATGCGAAAGAAACTAGCAAAACAAAAGGGAGACTAGCTAAGTATTAACCCTAATGTTGACATGCAAAAGGTTGGACCTATGGTTTAGGAAGCAAGGGAATCTCTGCCTATGTTGACATGCAAAGGATGTGGATCCTAATGTCTAGGCTAAAGAATCTATCCTAACCGAGTGAACCTGAAAGGAACAAACAAACAAACACAATTCACAAGTAGAACTACCCTAAACGGGTCTTTAAATAAACCAGAGGGATTCCTGAACATGCTCCAACTACAGAAGCCCTATCATGCATCTCTATTCCTACTTCTCATGGCAAAAGAAAGCTGTAAAGCCCTACTTCTCATGATATCTAGGAAAGCTATAAGAGAATGCGATAAATGGTGTAGAATGTAACACCCCAATATTACCCAATGTTTAATATACAAAAATCAGAGTAATTTAAAATTTCACAAATTCAATACTGAGGCATCACACCTTCAAAAACAACTCACTTTAAATTATTTACTTTAAAGTATAAATCTCGGATACATAGCCTCGTCGCAGATCATAAATTGATCCATAAAAATAAAACATCTCTTTTATTAAATTTCCTCATCATAATCATGTTTTCATAAATTATGGTTCTTATTCACAAAAGGAAAACAACCAAAGAACAACAACAAGGACAACATAAATATTCCCCCCGAGTGCTACGTATCAGAGCGACACTGACTCGACTAACAGCAGCAATAAACTCCGTCTTCATAACCTGCACGTTACCAATATAAAGGTAACGACGAAACAAGTAAAGGGTGAGATACTCCAAAGCATATAATTAAAGGTATGATAATATATATATATATATATATATATATATATATAGTTTTGGAATTATAAAGGGTATAGATTAATAAGTGCATTCCAACACATATCCAAAGCTCACTTACTCTTATCGTCATTCTAATGTGTATAATCTACACTTAATCGCCTTAACCTCATCGGCACAAATCATCACAACAACACATAAACCTCTGTCACCACGAATTCGTCACAAGCTAACACATTACTAATTAGCACGACAATCATGAACAACAACATCAAACAATAACATCAAACAATGCTAATAACATAAGCAATATAAACAAAATCATCACAAATTGGCTAAAGCCCATCGTCGCTTTTGGCATAAAGCCCATCGTCGCTTTTGGCATAAAGCCCATCATTACAAACATCATCACATCATATTTGCATTAAGCATTTCATCAAGTTCAATCATCGCAAAACTCATCATTTATATTCATCGCATAGTTTATCATGAAATTATCAATTCATATTCATTTCATGTTCATCATAAAGATCATTACCAAACAAAGCATCACATATCATCGCAATTCAACATCTTCAATTCAATTAAAACCCAACGCCAAACAACTCAAACATAAACATAACCGACTCCATGAGACACGACTATGTTATGCATGTTGTACCCGTCGCTTTGTCCATAATTAGGAACACTTGGCATAAAAGCCTTGTTGCTTGGCATAAAAGCCTCGTCGCTTGGCATAAAAGCCCATCATCACCAATGCAATGTATGTGACTCAACAATAAACAACACAACACAAAAACATCATCATCGCTCATCAAATTTGGCATAAAGCCCACATCACTATAATTTATCCAAATCAAGATAAATACATCATCGCATCATATTTGCCTTCTGCAAAACGTCACATATAATTCATCATCATCAAAAATCATGCATTCACAAATCGGAATCATTTATTAATCACATCACTATAATCATCACATCATCATGTACAAAGACATATACCATCGCATCACATATCAACAAGTATTCACTACCTAATACGTCGTCGCAAACATTATGTTTAATCACACTACATCATAACCAATTCACTCACTAAATTCCCAAAACAGAAAAATAGTCAAACACCTATAATCGTCGCGAAAGCCATTCCTAATAACTGGCATTAATCATAATCGTCAACATCGCAATCGGATTGTCCATACGTGTCCTAAATCCACTAAAACGAAATCCGATTCAATTAAACAGTAAATTGGCCTATTTCGGGTCATCTCGTAAAAACTCGTAATTTCTAAAGACTAACCTCACGACTACGTTCTACACGTCGAACTTAGCTAGCACGTCAATTTTTTTTGAATTCGAAGTAACTTACTCCGTCGTCGAATTTTCCGAAATCGTAAAATCGGAACAAATCGGGTTCTAAAAGAAGTGCAAAAAATTAGAATTTTGGAGGCTACAGATGCATCAACACGGGCCCCCGTGTGCATCAACACGGCCCGTGTTGAAAGGCCACCAGAACATGCAAAAATCACCAAGTCAGTGAATCAACAAGGGCGCCTGTGTGCATCAACACGGCCCGTGTTGATTGGCCTGCAGTAACCATAATTCAATATACAAGAGGGCAACACGGCCCGTGTTGATGGACCTGCGTGAAAACTTCATCTTTTTCATTCCCAAACGAGATTCCTAACGGTTCGATTCTTTCTAATGATCATCAAAACCCATAATCCATACTCCTATTCCAACTCTTCTAATCTATCTCATTCAACAACCAACCAAAACCCTATAATCCGATTATCAATTTTCCCCAAATTCAAAATACAACTATCAAAACCTAATCATATGAGATAGAGAAATCAAACCCCTTACCTCTAGCTTGGTTGATTGCAAGATGCTCCATCAAAGCCCCAACCTCATGATTGTTCTTGCTCTCCTTCTTCTTCTTCCCAAAACCCTCTCTTTTCTCTCCATGCCTCTATGTTTTCATGGTGTAGGAAATGGAAGGAAAAGGGAAAGAAAATGGTTTTTATAACTTTTTTTCTTACTAGCTTCTAAGTTTGGCTTTGTGTTTTTGAATGGAAGGAAAATGAGGAGAAATGGTTTATAATGTGTTCCTTACTAGCCACAAGGGTGAAAACCCAATTCTCACCAATTAATCCTCACACCCCCATCTATTCTTATAAATTAACACACTAATAAAATCTACCAATATTATTAATTCAATCAATTAAAATAATTCCGGGGAATTAAATATCGGATCCGAATAATATTTTACCGGACCGAACCGAAACGTCGCCAAATATATTAATAGGTATAACGATTAATATAAATATTTTCGTCGCAAAATAAATATCAATCGGTAACTCAAAAATATTAATATAATATAATATTAATAAAAACGGGCGTTACAACTCTCCATCACTTATAAACTTTTCGTCCTCGAAATTTCGACCAAAACGAACAAATCGGGTCATGCCTACGCATTTGTCCAGTAAATCCTCGCGTCAACTAAAAAACATACAAAAGACATCAAAAATAAGGGTATCTCCCTAACCACCACGTCCGAACAAGAACAACCATGCCGAGATACAAAGCCCATACAATGCACTCAGAAACGAAATAACACTCAACAACCAAACAAATCGCAGACACACCGGTTCACTCGAGAACCAAACAAATAAGATCGATACTATTCTAACGCCTCAACCATAGAATTAGTCATACACTCGAACCGACGCCTCGGAAACGAGTCACCACAGATAGGAACATAAAGTCCTACGACACAACACCGACATCATCGCTAAAACGAAAACAACAAAATGGTTATACAAACCAAAACTGAAACAATCAGAAAAGGATAAAACCACGCGTGCTACGCAACCACGAAAAAAAATGCCTTCATTCACACATAAGCATGAACTCAAGAATCACACTTGTAGTTATCGCCTTCATTCCAGAAAATCACAAGGTCACATCATCCTTGTAGATCACCAATGTACCACCCTTGAACAATAGCAAGTTACCCAAACATAATAGAACTGTGATACACTACGCATTCAGGGTTTATACAGACGACTTGCGACTATAACTCACTAGCCTAAATCCAACAATCTCGCATACTCGCTAAAAGTCAATGCTCGATATCTAAACCATGTTGCGTCACTTTGATACATAAGATGCCAATCGTAAAGCAACTTGGTTAATTCCTCAACTTCACAATTACTCAGAATGGATACGTTCGAAACGTACACCCATCAGGACATCTCGCAACATCAACTTCATCAACTCGAAGAATCACTCTTTCATTCTCGATCGATCAACGTCCATTGATCCTCTAAAATACACGACATAGTTTGACCTTTTCAAATATTGTCCAAATATTCACTTGTGAAATTTCGACGTATACACTTGACTTCAACGAAGTCTTCCCTTATAACACTTCAATTCCCAAAATTTGTATCAAGTAATCACCATCCTCGCACCGTCGCAACAATCAATACACAGGCTTCTTATTTGAAACACCTTCATAACTCTCAATCCTTCAAAGTGGTAACTTAGACCAAAATACTCTCTCAAGAACTCAACCCATCAACGTCGTCTCACACTCCTGACTTACAACACAGGTTGGACTTAGAACCACAACATCCTTTTCATGGGATCCAACGTGAACACCGTCACGACCGACTTAAGTCACAATAGAACCTAAAACACGTGGGTGTACAAAATAAGATATGTGTGTATAAAATTAGGCTGAACAAAATAAGATAGGAGGGATGCACACGTGGGTGTACAAACCCAAAACACCTGCAAGGGAGTTAAACCCAAAAGGCAAGAAAAAGAATGTATATGTGTGTATACAAACATCAGAGAAATGTGTCGTACGTATATGCAACACAAGCCCCTGCATGAAACAAAGATTAAATAGTAGATAGGCATGGCTAGAGCATCCACTGTTTGTTGTTAGAATCAAGAAAGAACAAAAAATGCACCAGCACAGGCCGCGCTAAGCCTGCTATACCGCGCTAAGCGCGACCCAAACAGAGGCCAGCACGTTAACCTGCCATGGACCGCGCTAAGCGCGACCTGCAAAACAAAAGTCAGTAAGTTTGACGCTTAGCGCGCTCCTGGTGGCGCTAAGCGCGGTCTACAACCTGCAAAAATGTTATTTTTTGGTCCGGACCACCTGTTCGTGACGTTCTCATGCCAAAATTCGACCCATATTGTTGGGCCACAGTCCCATAGTGGATGGAAGTCAGGTGAACATGAAAGAAATGCAAATCGAATCGATAAAACCAATGTTCATAGATGAAGAGTACATTCATGAACATGCAAGGAATGCAAATCAAAATGATAATTCCAATGTTCATTTGTGAAATTAAAATGCACGAACATGCAAGGAATGCAAGTCAAAATGATAATTCCAATGTTCATTTGTGAAATTAAATGCATGAACATGCAAGGAATGCAAATCAAAATGATAATTCCAATGTTCATTTGTGATATAAAATGCATGAACGTGCCAAGAATGCAAGTGAAATTCACAATTCTAATTTTGATAGGATGAAGGAACAATGCAAGCGAGTCGTGCTTCCTTGAAGCATTGGAAGCTTTCATTCAAATCTTGGTTATGCATTAACACAAACACTTAGAATTCATATGCAATAGATTTATGTACAATGCATGATGTGCCTAATGATCGAGATGCTTGGATGTTTACATGTCGAATGCGAATTATGCCTTAAATCCTCATGAATTGATGCAATCAAATCAAACTAAATGCTCTCTAATGCATGAGCATGTGATAGATGATGCAAGATGCATGAATTTATAACTTATATGCAAGGAAAACACAAATGCACAAGGATATATGCATGCTATGTACAAAATCCTCATTCTGACACAAATAAGGCGGAAAAATCCAATTCAAATCAAGGAATTCAAGAGTACAAGTTTAAGGTCCAGAATCTACATTAATTTTGCATGCAATTTTAGTATTCAATTTCAAGAAAATCTGAAAATCAAGAACAACTTAAAATAAATGCTTATTTGAACCTAACACTTACTTGAACTTGAAGTTTGAATCAAATTGAAGAGGAATTCCTTGTGCTCTTCAAAGAAAATACCAAATCAGTAGCAAAATGATGATAATCTTCAAAATTAACCTTGAATTCTTGAAGAAAACTTGAAGTCTTCAATGGAAGAAACCTTGAATCTTGCAATTGGAGAGAAAATCAAGATGAAATTGTTCCTTCCATGTCAGATTCGAGCAGAAGAAGGAGATGAAGATTGAGATCCAAATCGGAGAAGCTGCGATGGAAGAAAACCAGAAAACGCAAGGCACGCTTAGCGCGGTCTGTGGCTGAGACAGGTTAGAATAGAGGTCCGGTGGCGGCCTGTGGTGGTTGCTTGGAGGGAAAGTTGCAATTTAAACTTTTTTTGCTTTGGATTTGAGAGAGAATTAGAGTGTGATTGGTAGTAAAAATTAAGAAAAATGATTGTATTGTTGTAATTTGTGAAGAGGAAAATCTATTTATAGTTTCTAGGAATTGAGCCTAGGAACGATAATCAAGCCTAAATCATGATTATCCAAATAATTTTCGTAATTAACTCGAAACAGCCAAATCCGTGCGGAATTTGGAGTCGGAATGTAAACAAAAAGTATCAAGAATGCGATTTAGCTTGAGTGAATCAAAATCCCGACTTGATCCGATGAACGGCAAAGGAAATAAGAATTTTTGAAGTTTCAGCACCAATTTAGAACAACAGACACATGCAGAATTTTATTTGCGCTCTTCTGAGAAAATGCCTCGAACGAGGATCCTCTGATCAAAATTTGCAAATGAGTATTTCTGAGACAAACGAAGCTGACAAAAATTTGTGAACTTTTGGCACTGGTCTCATCTCATTTCGATGAAAATCGAGCGAGATATGGTTTTTAGAACTTTGTGTATCAAATGAAAAATTGCTCGGTTCCGCTCAAAACCACTTCAAAGAATGAAATTTTGGTACTGATCAGTGAGGAATCAACTCCCGAGTTGCAAATAAAAGTTGTAGAGGACTTCAATACGAAATTTTAGAAATCGGTCTCGCTCAATTCCGAGTCTCCAGCTAGGAGATAAAGACTATTTAGTGGGAAGAACGCGCGGTTCAGCATTAAGATTTAGCTTAATCCACTGGAGAAAACCTGCTCTCGGCCTTTAAACGAAAGCTGTAGACAACAATGAGAGGGAACTGCCAGTCGAAAATTGTCAGAAAATACCCAAGGAGATGAGAGATATGCCTTCTAGAGTTCCCAAAATGCGCCGAAAACTTCGAAATTCGATTTATTGAGAAATAGGCGAGTAAACTCTTTTTTTTGTTTGCTATTCGGGATATCTTGGGCCTGGTAACCTCATGATGAATGCTATACATGAAACCACATGTATGCTTATGCAATCGTATTATAAGCCAGAAACGCGGAAAAGAAGAGGGTAAATTTTGGGGTACAACACATGCTTAAATTTTTTTGAGGAGAAAAAGAATTTTTATTGGTGATCCTACTGGAGATTCTTTTTTGATAAGAATACTGTCTTTGATGATCTCTTTTGAGGAAGAGAAAACTTCTCAGCAATTGTTTATCTTTTAGAGGTCGAAACACTCATGGAGATAACTTTTGTTGTTCCTTCTATGTTCACAGTTTGAAGGAAAATTTTGCTTTTATTTCGAAATGTTATGAAGTAAAAATTCATTTAAAACTTTTTTTGTTTCAAAAGTGATTATCACAAATAAAAGCGTTGTTTTGTAAAATAGAATAAAACTAGAATTTCAAACAAGTGGGCACAAGGCTCAAATTTATTTATATAATGGTAATCAGCCAAAGGCGTGATTCCATGGACTATTTACAAAAGTTGGAAATGGTAATATATTAGGAAAAGGCTACATTGAAAGCAATAACCGTTATTCTCCCTAACAACTTTGAATTCCAACTATGCTTGTTGCTTTAGAAGATTTTATTGATGATCCTTTGATGGAAGATTCTTCAACTTGACGAAATACAGACTGATGCAGTTAATTTGTCATTTAATCCTTAATTTTTGCCTAGATTGCCTTTTCAGGTTTTCAATTTACCAGGATAAACTTTTATGTCTATTGTATCTAATTTTTGCCTGGACCGTCCTTTCAGGTTTTTAGTCCACCGAGACGCTCATTTTTGCCTAAGCTGCCCTTTTCGGGTTTTCGACTTACCGAGCTTTTCTTTTGTCTTTTTAGACAAAGTATTTCTTAACTGCATCAACATTTACAGGATGCAGGAGTTCATCATGGTCCATAGTTGCAAGAGTCATAGCACCGCCAAAAAAGCTTCTTTTGACGATGTATGGGCCTTCGTAATTAGGAGATCATTTACCCCCTAGAATTCACGAGGCCGCCTTCTTGGAATTTACGAGGCCGAACATTTTTGTCGATGGTTTTCTTCATCCTTCTTTGATACAACTATCCATGACACAAAGCGGTCATACGTTTTTCTTCGATTAAGTTCAAGTGATTGTATCTGCTTTGAAACTATTCAGCCTCAGATAACTTATCTTCTATGAGGACTCTCATTGATGGAATGTCAACTTCCACGGGGAGCATTTCTTCCATGTCGTACACTAAAGAGAAAGGGGTTTCCCCTGTTGAAGTGCGTGCTAGAGTGCGATACCCATGTAAAGCAAATAGCAACATTTCATGCAAGTATTTGTAAGTGATGACCATTTTCTAGATGATCTTCTTGATATTCTTGTTGGGCTTCCATAGTGCCGTTCATCTTTGGTCGGTAAGGAAACAAGTTATGATGCTCAATCTTGAATTCCTCACACAATTCTTTCATCATTTTGTTGTTCAAGTTTGATCAATTTTGTAATGATCTTGCTTGGAATTCCGTATCAGCGAATGAGGTTGCTCTTGATGAACCTCATAACCACTTGTCTTGTAACGTTGGCATAAGACGCTGCTTTGACCCATTTGGTGAAGTAATCAATGGGAACTAAGATGAAACGATGACTGTTTGAAGCTTTGGGTTCAATCATGTCGATACCCCACATGGATAAAGGCAACAGAGAAGAGATAATGTTGAGTAGAGTCGGTGGCACATGGATCTTATCTGCGTAGAACTGGCACTTATGACATCTCTTAACGTGTTTACAACAATCGGATTCCGTTGTTATCCAATAGTAACCTTCTCTTAAGATTTTTCTAGACAATGCATGCCCTTTGGATGGGTTTCAAAGGAGCCTTCCTGCACTTCATGTTTTAACATATCCTCTTCGTGTCTGTCCATGCATCAGAGCAAGACCATGTCGAAGTTTTTTTGTATAGCACATCTTCATTCAGGAAGAAATTTCCAGAAAGTCTCCTTAGAGTTTTCTTATCTTTGTGTGATTCCCCGAGTGGGTACTCTTGAGTTTGAAGGAAGCGTTTGATGTCATAGAACCACAGTTTATCATTGATGACTGCTTCAGTTACAAACACATAGGCAAGTATTTTAAGATGTCTGATGTTGATCTTAGGCATATCGTTCCAATGGTTGACTTTGAACATGGAAGATAGAGTAGCCAACGCATCTGCCATTTGATTCTGATCTTGAGGAATGTGATGCAATTCAACTTTGTTGAAGAAAGTCAACAAGCTTCTTGCATAATATCGGTAGGGAATTAAACCAAGGTCATGAGTTTCGTACTTTTCTTTGACTTGATTGATCACAAGGGCTGAATCTCCATATATGTCAAGGATCTTGATCCTTAATTCGATGGCTTCTTCGATACCCATAATACAAGCTTCGTATTCTGCGGTGTGGTTAGTGCAATTAAATAGCAATTTGGCGGAAAACAGGATGTGAGTACCCTCCGAAGTAATGATGACTGACGGAATTCCATTGCCAAAAATGATAACTGCTCCATCAAAAATTATGCGCCATCTTGATTCAAGATCAGGACCTTCTTTAGGTAACTCTTCGTCACAATCTTTCATCTTTAAGTACATAACATCCTCGTCGGGGAAGTCAAACATGAGAGATTGATATTCGTTGATTGGTTGATAAGCCAAGTGATCGGCAAGAATGCTTCCTTTGATCGTGTTTTAGGCGTGATACTCGATGTCATATTCAAATAATAGCATCTGCCATCGGGAAATTCTCCCTGTTAAGGAAGGCTTTTCAAAGACACACTTTATTGGATCCATTTTGGAGATTAACCAAGTAGTGTGGTTGATCATGTACTGGAGAATACGTTTCGAAGCCCATACCAAAGTACAACAGGTTTTCTCGAGCATGGAGTAACGAGTTTCACAATCTGTGAACTTTTTACTCAAGTAATAGATGGCATGCTCCTTCTTACCAGTTTCATCTTTTTGTCCAAGCATGCATCCCATATAATCTTCTAACACGGTAAGGTACGTGATTAGAAGTCTTTCTTCGATTGGAGGAATCAATATTGGAGGTTTTGACATGTATTCCTTGATAATGTCGAACGCTTTTTGGCATTCTTTGGTCCACACAACCTCTTGATTTTTGCGGAGAAGCTTGAATATTGGCCCACAAGTATCATTCATTTGACAGATAAATTTGGAGATATAATTCAACCTTCCAAGAAATCCTCTTACTTGCTTTTCAGTTTGTGGCGCAGGCATCTCTTGAATAGCTTTGAGTTTGTCAGGATCAACTTCAATACCTCTTTGGCTGACAATAAAACCTAGGAGCTTTCCAGATCTCACCCCAAAGGTGCATTTGTTAGGATTTAAACGAAGGTGATATTTCCTTAGTCGTTGAAATAACTTCAAGAGATATTCTATATGTTCTTCTTCAGTGTCATACTTTTCTATCATGTTGTCCACGTTGTAATACGGTGAACTGACTTTGAGATTTTTGTATCGCAAATGTTCGGATAGCAAGAGTCGCCACCGACTTTTCTTTTATCCAATTAAGGGAAGGTAAAAAGTACAGAAAAAGACCTTCGTTAGATTCTGAGTAAGGGAGAAGGTTATGAAAAGGGAAGGTATTAGCACCCCTTTTCATCCGTAGTTATCTACGGGCTCTTCGTTGCTCTTAGATCACTTTAAAATTGTGCTTTCGTGTGTGTTGGAAAAATGTTTTTGAAAAGGCATTTCGCTTTGACTTTGTAATGATTCATGTAGGAATGTATACAAAGTGTTTGGAAATGTTTTGTTCTGAAAAGAATTTGAACTTTGACAAAAAGTGTGTGGTGTGAAAAAGTGTTTTGTTAGAGCAAGCAACTAAAAGTCTTATTACCTTCTCAGAATGGTCGTTTTCGTATTATTTTACGTTCCTTTAGAATAGCGCGATCCATACCATTAGTTGGTAGGTAACCCTATTTGTTGGATGTAAGAGGGACATTCGAAGGGACATCGGATGGTCATAGAAGGCAACTTGTAGGAAGTATCCTAGCACATTCGAAGGGACTATCATCATTTTTCGTAGGCGACAATCGAGGGTCAAGATCATGTATTCAGAGGCGACATCGTGGGTCTTATGATCTTTGTATCGAAGGGACTATGATGACTTGTTTTGAAGGCAACGGTGCTAGAATACCTCTACGTTCGAGGGACTTGACCATTTATATTCGTAAAGGCAATGAGAGAGAATTACCCTAAGGGGTGCATGTGTGAAAAGAGTGTGTTGATTTCAGGTATTTTATATTGGAGTTATGAGTGAGCTATGTCCAATTTTAATCTTGCCATACACGCCTAATTACTAGCAGTTTATAGGGTGCGGAAATTAAATTGCGGAAAGTAAAGATGCAGAAAGATAAATCCTACGCTATTACATGGCTTTGGGGCAGATACATAATTTAAGAGTGCGGAAAATAAAAGTCCTAGTTAAACTATTACATCCCATAGGCAATTACATAATTGAAAAGAAAAGCAATAAAAATTGTCTGAAACGGTGTAACTTGTGAAAAGATGCAAAATCGAAAAACAGAAGAAAATTGCATAAGAGAAAAATGTTAGTGAAAATAAGTTTTTTTGAATGAGAAAATTTTTGGTGTTAGTAATGACATTAATATGATAAAATAATTTTTTGGGAATTTTTGGAGTTAATTAGACAATTTAAAAACAATTAAAAATGATTTAAATGATAAATTAGCAATTAAATTAAATATGCATGCAAAAATAATAATTTTAATTTTAAAAATTAAATAAGCATTTTTCTGATGAGTATGCAAAAAATAAATATTTTTTGTGTTTTTTAAATGCATGATAAAAATTATGAAAGATAAATTAAATAGAATAAAAATATTAAAGAAAATAAATAAGAAAATATGAAAATAGTTAGTTTTTGCAAAAAGGAAAAAAAGAGTTGGTCTTGCCAGGGATCGAACTGGAGACCTTGAAGAGCATCTTCCACATGCCAACGCCTTAACCACTGGGCCATGGTGTACTTTGTGTTTGAATTTTAAAACCAATGGTTTATAAGCGAATAATGTCATGGATATGGATTCAAACACAGTCAGCGCGCGGGCCCCAGTCAATACGAATGGACGAATCAGAACATTCCCTCACGCCACGCAAGCCACGCCGGAGTCCAAATCAGTCAACGACGCCGGAGCCCTAGCTCCGGTCGTCTTCTCCGATGGCTATGATTCTCAAACTTGCAAAATACAAAGATTAAAAGGCAAAGGGATACCCTACCCCCCTAAATCGAGGGCTGCGAACACGATGGTATTGTTTGTTTTGGCTGAATCGTCCTGTATAGGCCGGTTCGAAGAAGACAGTTTGAAAAATCCTAACTATGGCAAACCATGATTTTTACGTGCAAGCTTCGAAACGATGGCCCAGATCAATCATATAGAACCTCATGAACACATTAAAACCATTAGAATCGATTAAAACACACAGATAATAAAAATGCAATTTCAAGAAAAGTTTGAATATGTATGAATGTATGTAGCTCGATTCAGGCTGTTTAAGTCATGAACAATGATGCATACTCACTCTAAATTACCTCAGGAACACGTTTGGATGGTTAAGAGAGGCTGAAAGTGGCTGCAAAGTGAAATTCGAATTTCACAACTTTGTGAAATTTTTGAGCAAAATAAGGGTTGTTGTAAGGGCTAGGGTTTCGTGTCTTATCTTGTGTAGCTTGCTTGGTATTTATAAAGTGTAATATGAGAGCAAAGAGAGTGAAAAAAGATTGGATATTGAATGTGCACTTAATTCCTTTCAAATAAAATCAAATTTTGGAGAAAATTTGATTTTTCCTTCCATGTGCAAGCTATCACGAAATTGGTAAGTATCATGGGCTATCTTGGACCTCAAGTTTGATAAAAATCCACTCCTTTTGAAAAAATATCTTATTTTCATATTTTATATAATTTAATTTTGAATTAAATGGTTTTAAATCCAAAAATAAATCAATAAAATAGAAAATTGTCATGGCAAGGCATCAATAGGTCACAAATAATATTATGATCAAGTTTGGATCATAAAATTATAGTCCCATTTGGAAAAAATTGGATTTTGACAAATATCTCCTTTTGTGCAATTGTTCAAAAATGCCCAACTTCTAAATGGTTTATTTTGCTCAATTTTCCACATTTTTGACTGTTCTTGGACTTTTTAGAAAGCTCTAAGTGTCGTCTAACCAAAAGTTTTGGTTTCATCTCAATTGGAGTTTCCATGCTTAATAAATCTTCAAAACCCTAGTTTGGGTTGATTGTCTAGGAGAGGGTTTGTCTGATCAACCCTTGAGGAATCCTTGAGTATGGATGTATGGAATGTCTTGAGAAGTAGGAGGGCAAATTTTGGGGTATGACACACGTAGACTTCGATCTCTTTGTGCATCATGTCATGAAAGAGAGTAGTCATTTCCCTTTGGTAAGTTGCGCCTGCGTTCTTTAATCCAAACGACATTATCTTGTAGCAAAACATGCCCCATGGCTTGATAAAATATGTCTTCTCCATGTCTTCGGGAGTCATTTTGATCTGATTATAACTAGAGAAACCGTCCATAAAGGAAAAGACGTTGAACTTAGCAGTGTTATCAACCAATATGCGGTAATGGGAAATCGTCTTTTGAACTAGCTTTGTTCAAGTCCCGATAGTCAACACACATCCTGACCTTTCCATCTTTCTTTGGAATAGGAACTATGTTAGCTAACCATTGAGGATATTCGGAGGTGACGAGAAAACCTGCATTGAGTTTATTTCGAACCTCCTTTTTTATCTTATCAGCCATGTCTGGGTGAGTCCTCCTCAGTCTTTGTTTAACTGGCAGATATTCAGGCTTTAATGACAAGTGATACTCTACGATGTCGGTATCCAACCCTGGAATATACCGGTAGAACCAAGCAAACACATCGACGTATTCTTTGAGAAGATCTATCAGTTTTCTCTTAACACCATGGTCAAGTAGAGATCCAATGCTCACTTCTTTTCTGTTTTCCTCAGAATCCAAGTTGATTGTTTCCAAAGGCTCTTCGTGAGGCTGAATGATTCTTTCCTCATGCTTAAGTAGTCGGGAAATATCATCTGGGATCCCTTCTTCTTCCTCTTCTTCGGCATCGAATATAGGAAATTAAAAGTTGGGAGAGGGCATAGGGTTATTGCATTCAATGGGTTTATTCATTTTAAATCTGCACATGTGATTTATGTTCGTTTTTTTAGAAAAAAGCGAATGCAAAAATGTATGCAGATTATTTGAAAATGTTTTTAGGATTACCATTTCTAGAAAAAAAGGCAAAAAACAAAAAAACAAACAAAAAATGTGGGAATCAAAAGGACGTTTTGTTTATGATTCACACATGAAACAAGGCCCTAAACATAAACTCTTTTGTCTTGGGCGAGACAAAGAGAAAAACATTTAAAAGCTAGCCCTATAAAACATGTCTCTGCCTTGGGCTGGGCGAGAGTTCAAAATAAAAGCGAGATAACTACTTTGAACGGTGAACAACAGTCCGAGCTTCAACAGCTTTCCAATAGTGACGAACTTCGTGGCCCACTATGCATTCTGACAGTTTTCCCTTAGAATCATCTTTAGGGATGATGTTGACCGTTGGTCGAGCAGGATTTGAAGGCTCTGGTTTGTTAACCTTGTCCTTTGTACTGCTGAGCCGATCTTTCTTTGCTTGTTCGACAGGTCGAGAAGTATAAAATGAAGTACATGTGTCATCATGCGATATGTATTTTGGACTTTTAGGCTGTAATTCCCAATCTTCTGGATGAAGAGACTCGTTATCAGAGACACTTTCCAAGTCATTTTCGGGACCATCTTCCCAATCGTCTCCAAAAATTGCATTTATTTGGGAATAGACAAATTCAGGTTCAACAACCTTGGCAAGTGTATTGAAGCAAATATCTTCAGTCGTGATCTCAAATGGATGATGAAATTGAGAGGGCATGTATGCCTCTTCTGGTTGACTGAGATATTCAAGAGGATCTTCCCATCCAGTTGGTTGGATGTCTTTGGTTGAAATTCTTGAACTTTCAGGGGCGGTATATTTTACCATGAAGTCAGTTTTTCCACTTGGCTCCCCTAAGGTATCCCAAACCTCAGGTGGGATAGGTGGAATTTCTTCTTTATCATCTTGTTGGGACATGACTTCGAATTTCTCTGAAGGAGGATAGAACGGTGTATACGGTTCTTCCTGATATATGTATCCAGAGTCGTTGAGATAAGACTTCCATTCTTCAGAACTAGAGAGATTTTCTTCAGTGCTTTCATCAATAAGGACATTGACCTGTTGAGGAACAAGGTTAAGGAAACCTCCGTTGTGGAACATTTCTTTGATTGGACGAAGACTTTCATCCTTCTCAATGGATTCTGAAAGTACTGGAGTAAATACGAGTCACGTTTTGGTTTCGTTGTTGACAGGAATCACAACTTGTCCCCAACTGGCGGCAGTACCGTCTTTCACTATTTGTGCTGCTTCTTTGTAAGAGGAGATAGATGATCTATTTTTCCTTGTAGATTCATCTTCTAACGAGAAACCTTAGAACTTAGTTCCTTCTACATCGTCATCCATAATGAAAGAAAAAGTGGATAAGTTGCTTACCAACAAGGCTTGCTCCCCACTAATGGTTACCAATTTTCCATTTGTTAAGAATTTTAATTTTTGGTGGAGCGTAGATGTTACTGTTCCAGCTTCATGAATCCATGGTCGACCTAGAAAATAGCGGTAGACGGCTTGAACGTCCATAACCTAGAAGGTGACTTGAAAAGTATGTGGACCGATTGTCATCGGAAGGTCGATTTCTCCAATAACAGATTTTATTGATCCATCAAAGGCTTTGACTACTATACCACTGAATTTCATAGGTGTTCCCTTCTAAGAAAAACGAGCGAGAGTCATTTTTGGCATTACATTTAAGGAAGATCCAGTGTCCACTAGTACGTTGGACAAAGAGTCAGATTGGCAGTTCATAGAGATATGCAGAGAAATTTTTTTATCCTTACCCTCTTCAGGGAGTTCTTCATCACTGAAGCTCAGATTGTTGCAAGTCGTTATGTTGGGGACTTTGATTCAAAACTGATTCTTATTTACATCGTGATCTTCGAAGGCTTGATCCAAAACTCTCCTCAAGGCCTCTCGATGGACATCAGAATTTAAAAGCAAAGAGAGTATTGAGATTTTGGAAGGAGTTTGCATCAGTTGATCCAGTAATTTGTACTCACACTTCTTGATCAACTTTAGAATTTCATCAAAGTCTGGATTGATATTGGTTCCACCAAATGGACCAATGTTTAAGTCTGGATTACCAATGGGAATTCCCACAGGATTCACAGCAGGTACATCAACATGACTTTGCCTATCTGCAGGAGCGATAGGTTGCTTTGGTGGCAACGGGGTATCCACACGCCCACTTTTAGTTACTCAGATTACTTCGGCGATGTTAACTACGGATGAAAGAGTAGGTCTTGGGACTTCTTTCCCATTTTCCATCATTGTTGTATTATATTGGTAGGGAACCTCTTTATCAGATTCATAAGGAACTGGTCCAGGTAGACAGATGATCAAAGGAGAAACAGGAACGCTTAGATTGTTGTAGGTAATTTATATGCGCTCAGGCATGTTGAAATGAGGAATGATGACGTTTACTTCAGGAGTTACCGAGTTGATATCTAAGAATAAAATCTAATGTGGATAACACCCTATCATATTCACCTCATTCTCATTCCTATTTATGTGTATTTGATAACACGATTTTGTATAACATATTTGATGTATTTTTCATAAGTAATGTTAATGTTTTTATTTAATTATTTCACTTTATTTCTATATTACGTTGGTATTTTCTATGTTTCAGGTATTTTATATTAAATAAAGATAAATCGAGCAAAGAAGTAAAATCGAGGAAAAATTGGATTAAAAAGCAAAGAAATGAAGCAAAAGGTGTGATATAGTAAAAGGGAGGTGTTAAGAAGAAGAAAACGATGGATCAAAAGCCCCAAGCAAGCAAAGGCCCAAACAAAGCCAAGCCCATTGCAAGCAAAACCCTAGCAAACAAACCCTAAAAGCCACGCAGAGAGTGAGACGCACGTCTCCACTCTCTCCTACAAGTGAGGCGCCCGCCTCGGACTCCCTCCTAAAAAGGAGGCGACCGTCCCCAATGCCATGTCAGCCCTAGCAGTTGCGTGAGACGCCCGTCTCACGTGGAGGAAAAAGAGGAGAGAAATCCGGGACGTCCATCTCAAGTAGTGGGCAATTGGGAGTGAGATTTCTTAGGAAAAAGCTACGAAAATTCAGGATTGGCAGTTATTTCAAGCATCTATAAATACCAGTCCCAGTTCCAGAATCAAGGGTCGGTCGGCATTTTTTACCGAACAACCGCTATTTATTATTTCGCAATTTTATTCCAGTTTTGTACTTTGAATTTATTTTATTTCAGTTTTCACTGATCTAACCTTACGTTAGATCCAATGCTTTTTATTCCTTGTCGTATTTTATTTTCCCTTTTCAATTCAAGAAGTCAAGAACAAGATTATTTCCAGTATTCTTATTTCCAGGTTTTATTTATTTATTTTATTTTATTTTATTTATTGTTGCCTGATATTATTTATTTAATTGTGGAAATGTTTAAATATATTGAACCATATTATTTATGCATGTCTGAATTAATTAATATGTCTGGCTAAATCGTTTTGATATTGGTATGTAAATTAATCGAACCAAAGGAATCTGAAAATAAACTGGCATAATGTTACGTTGTTAAAAATATTCTTTCTGACTTAGATATCTAATTTAATTTATTAAAAGGTTTAGAAACCAACAGAGCGAAAGTTTGAGGTTAATAAACTGGATTAAGGTTAGAAACCAACAGAGCGACAGTTTGAGGTTTAGAACCAGATAGTGGATACTAGGTATTAATTTTAAAGACTGCGACAGCGTTTTAAAAGAGATTAAACTTTATTTATTTTCAAAAAGTGTTTTTAAATTCGGCGGGATAGCGAGAGCATACGTTAGGATTTAATTACATGATCCGATTCAACAGAGCGACAGTTTGAGATAGGATCTTTAGATGAATATTGTTTTCTGAAATAGGATTTTTATTCAACTTGAGTAACACGTCAGTGGAAATTCAGATCCCCTTAGGTTAGACGAATTATATACTAATATCTATTTATTTATTATATTTTCCTTAACCAAAAATCTTAAAGAATTATTCGCCTTAGCTGTATACCGTAACTTAGGATAACAATAGTTCGATTTATAGTCTCTGTGGGTTCGATATCTTTTAAAACTACGCGATAGGACTGTGCACTTGCAGTCTGCTGATTAATAGACGATAAAGTCGCGATCAGTATTCGAGTGTTGCCATTATCCATTAGTCGCTAAAGATCTGTTTTCACATTAGAACACCCACGATAATATTTAGAATAAATCCTACAAGATTCGTAGTTGTGTCGAGCAAAACCACCCATTACTCAAAATGTGGCATGCATATGTACTAGATCTGCCCTTACCAAGTTTATGTTGAATACTTGATATTGGCCAGGACATTCATACATCATGTTCACAACGTGCCCTCCATGATTATGCAGCAGATTAACTTGTACGTTCGAATTCATATCCTTAAAAGAAAGAAGGTTAGCTCTAACCAATCTTTGAAATTCAGCCTTCAAAGCTATGCAATGTTCGAGATCATGGCCAGGTTCCCCTTGGTGAAAAGGACAAGACAAATTAGCTTTGTACCACCAAGGTAGCTTATCGGGCACTGGCGGTGGTGCTCTAGTTTGAACAAGATTTGTCTCAATTAAAGCAGGATATAATTCCATGTAAGACATCGGAATTGGGTCAAACTGTAAAATTCTAGGAGCACGGTTCTGATTATTGTTGAATAGTTGAGCCTGTTGTCGAGGCTGCTGATTCTGTTGCTAAAATTGTGGGGTAAATCCCGTGTTTGAATTTGAACTAACAACTGGTGCGATATCCGCTACCTGTCATCAGTGATTAATGTTTCTTCTTGGTCTCCATTGGGATACCATTCCAACATCTTGTTCCTTCTTCTTTGGGAAACCACTTCCAAATTTATTGGTTCCGCTTGAAGATCCAACTTCTTTGGTCAAACGTCCTACTCTGACTCCTTCTTCTAATCGCATCCCCATGTTTACCAGTTTGGTGAAATCATTTGGAGCACTAGTGATCATGCTCTCATAATAGAAAGGGCCAAGAGTATTCAAGAAGATCTTGGTCATCTCTTTCTCTTTCAATGGTGGATTCATTTGGGCATCAATTTCCCTCCATCGTTGGGCATACTCTTTGAAAGTCTCTTTATCCCTTTGAGACATTGTTTTGAGTTGGGCTCGATCTGGAGCCATGTCAAAGTTGTACTTATATTATCGAACAAAAGCTTCGCATAGGTCGTTGAAAGTTCGAATATTACTACTATCCAATCCCATGTACCACTTTAGAGCAGCACTGGTATGGCTGTCTTTAAAGTAGTGAATGAGCAATTGATGATTATCGTTGTGAGTAGACATCTTCCTAGAATACATCACAAGATGACTTTGTGGGCAAGAGTTACCTCTGTATTTCTCAAAGTCGGGGACTTTGAACTTGGATGGTATTCTCACACTAGGAACCAGCCATAGATCGTGGGCATTTTTCCCAAACAAATCCTTTCCACGGATTGTTTTGATCTCTAACTACATCTTGTTAAATTGTTCTTGGAGATCTTCCATACGGCCACGAGGATTCGTGTTGTCTAGAACGTGATAATCTTTGTTGTTCACGTAAGGAATAGTGTGAACCATAGGAATTGAATTTGTCACAATTGGTTGAGAAACCGACATAGTGACTTAAGGAAAGGTTACTCCGAGATGCTGAATGAACACTAAATTCTGCAAAGTAGGAACCTCAGTTGTGGTTACCGATACTTCAGAAGTATTTTGACGAAAACCTAAGCCGAAGTTGAAAGGCATTCCCCAAGGGTAACCCTCTGGCATAGCGAAAAGCGGATTACTAACTGCGACAGCAGAAACTGGAATAGTAGTGATTTCTGAAATCATTGTTAACTTGACTATTAGGTGGTGGATGATGATTCTGCGCAGCTCACCAAAGCATTGAGTCTTTCCACTTCCTCTTGAAGTGCGGTTACTGTACCACGAAGCTCAATATTCTCTTGTTCAAAATCTTCCATTGCTTTCTTTCTATTTGCACGAGTATTGTATCTGCGAGATGACTGTGAATGCAGTTGGGAAACTCTAAGACGCGATAACTTGGATATCTCTGGAGAAAATTCCAAAAGATAATACTCTAGCTAACAAACTCGAAATTCAAGATGATGCATGATTATGAAATGTAAAAGAGACGAAACAATTTTTCTAAAGAATTTATTAAAAGAGAAAGTTCTTGCAAACATAAAACTCTCATTTTATTGTTAGATTTGAGAAAAGATTATAACAAGTTTTTTTTTGGAGCATAGCGCTTACAACAAAGCAGATGAAAAATAAAAGCTAGACTATCCTAATGAAGCATCTTCGTCTGATGAAGAACCAAATGCTTGATGCAGCTTCAACTTCAGGATCTCTTTCCTATAATAAGCTTTCGATTCAGCTTTCTTGGCTTTTAGCTTGTTAACATCATTCTTCCACTCGTCAGGATCAAGAGTGCCATTTGTCAATTCTTCAAGCTTTCTTTTTCTTTCTATGATGTATTTCTTGATTGTATCATCCTTTCGACGAATTTTCTATTTTTTCTCCATGAGCCATCCATCTTGAAAGTAGAGCATTTTTTCATGTTCTTTGACCTGTTTCTTAAGCTTTACATTCTCAAAGTCAGTCTTAAGAAATTTTTCTTCCCAAGCATCTTTCTTTAGCCTCATCTTAGCCAAAGTTTCTTGGTATTCTCCCATAGTCTCAACGGGAATGGTGGTCGATTTAGATACCACTGGGAACATGTGTTCTTCATAAGCACAAGGCATTCAGAATTCCTTCACTCTTTTCTTTACCCAAAAAGTGTAGACTCCCATGGCTACACAATTCCTTACATCACCTTTTTCTTTCCTTCAAATATGGTGCCAAGCTCTTATCATTCTGGCTTTCAAACCTTGGGAATATTCCCCTTCATGATAAAAGTAACCCTCTACTGTAAAAACAAGGGGTTTACTCGAGTTTGCATACCCAAGTTGACGTCTTGCTAAGAATGGGTTGTAGTTAATTCCTCCTTTTGTACCAATGAGAGGCACTTTGGCAAAATCTCCACAACTTTTAATGATTTCCATCTCATTGTAGGCCAAGGTATACCTATGAATATCGTCATTAGTAAGAGACATGATTCTTCGAGACCAATGCCAACCAGTTTTGGTTTCTTTGAAGATCAGAGACATAGGAAAGTGTGAAACAATTCATTTTAACAACAAAGGCACAAAGCACACAATAATTCCATATCCTTGATGATTCCTATGATGAATTGAGAAATATGTATCACCAAGCAAAGTGGGAACAGGATTTCCAATTAAAAAGATCCTTATGGCGTTGGTATCAACGAAGTCTTTGACGTTAGGAAACAAAACCAACCCATAAATGAGCAAAGCTAAAATAGCTTCAAAAGCTACCATGCTACCAGCTTCGGAAAAACTAAAAGCTTTTTCCATTAAAAACTTTAAAGTTAGTCCTAAGATATTTCCTTTTGTAGTCAAGTTTTTGTTTATCTCAGATTTCCTTAAATGAGTCATCGCTGCAAAGACTTGTGGCTTCAGAATGGCTTCCAAACCATTGAAAGGCACTTTGTCAGACACTAGGATACCTAAAAGATTTGCGTACTCTTTCTGTAGCATTTAATTAAATATTTTTGCCTCATTTTACGCGCCGACCCTCCCTCCTGGAGCAGTCGATGCATCCCTTTACTGTAGCATTTAATTAAATATTTTTGCCTCATTTTTGTTCATTCATTCTAACAAATATAAATAGATTTCATTTGTCATTTTGAGTTTTTGAACAAGCATAGAGTGAAAGATACACATAGAGAGCACTTCATCTTCAACATTCCTTCTTCAAATTCAACTTCTCCAAAAATCAAAGTGGTTGAATTCAAGATACAAGAATTGTTGATAACGTCCTAATTGAAGAATTGCTTCAGATTTGGGTTGTGTTTTGTGGGCTCTATCTTGAATAAAACCGTTAGGTTTTTTTCCTCTTAGATTCGGATCGGTGCAGGGGTCTTTGGTACTAATCTTCTCTTTGCAAGCTTCAGCCGAGTGAAGCATCAAGGAGCAGAGGATTCACTCGATTTTATCACGGTAACTAGGGGATCTAGTAGGAAGAGTTAGGGTTCGATCTTGTTCGATTGATATCAGCCGAGAGAAAGAAATTCTACAACAAATTGGTAGAGATTTCAAGTATTTCTAATCGGAGGTGTACTCGAAGAGATCGAAGCTTGGTTTGACTCAAACCAAGGATCGTAAAGAAGATAGGTTCATCATCATCAATTGAATTGTGTGAAAGGGAACTATTTCTTCACTTGTTACAATTTGCAATTTTATGAAAAACTTCTCAACTCTAAATTTTAGAGTTGGGGGAAGACGTACACCATACGAGGACGAAAGGTGGAACTTCCTTAACAAATTCTCGTGTTCTTTTTCGCATTTACTCTCATTAATTGATTGATCAAATTTGTTAGTTTCAAATTATCAAACTTGCATAAACTGAATTGGCGTTGTGTCAAGGCTTAACTAAAACGTTCATAAAGCTCTGTTTGATCGTTACGTGACAATTATCGACAATGCAAATTTGTTAATGCAACACTTGTGAACTTTGCTTACAAGGTGTTCGATAAATTGTCTCACCTACAAATTGCTTATTGTGATTGAGTTTTGTTTCTTACTATTTGCATTGGAAGTATTTGATACTCAAGGTGAAAGCTAAGACGAATAATAAAGTGTATTCAAAGTGCATTATTCAAAACAATTTTTCTCACTTTTTCTTAACGGTTTGCATATCTGATCTTCTCAATAGCGGATCATTTAGACGATTGATAATCCATGAGGCTTTTGTAAAAATTATTTTGAATGTTAAAATTTTAAAAACCCGATCTATTCAACCCCTTATTCTAGATCGATCACATCATCTAATAAGTTGTATCACGAGCATTGACTTATCTAGTGCTTCGCAATATTACTTTGTAGAAAATGGAGAACGATCCAAAAGGGGCTTATACAAGAGCTCCGGTTTTCACAGGTGAAAACTATAGCTATTGGAAAGATTCTATTCGTGTTTATATCACATCTATTGATAGAAAGATATGGAAAGTTATCGAAAATGCTCCCATGGAAATAATCCTGACCAACAAAGATAATGTTACCATACCTAAACCAGAAGCACTATGGGATGAAAATGATGAGAAAAATTATGCCTATGATTAGAAGGGTAGAAACATGCGTATAGATGCATTAGGTGTCGATGAGTACTTTTGAGTATCTCATTGCACCACAGCCAAAGCCATGTGGGATGCCCTACAAATTTCCCATGAAGGCACAAATGATGTGAAACTTTCTAGAATCAACACTTTGACACAAGAGTTTGATCTCTTTCACATGAAGCATGGTGAAACCATTATCGATATGAAAAAGAGATTATCTCACATTATTAATCGCTTACACACTCTTGGTCATGTTACTCCTAATGCAGTTGCTACTAACAAAGTCTTGAGATGTCTTAACAGGGAATGGCAATCGAAAGTCATTGCTATCAAAGAAGCAAATGACCTAGCCACTCTCGACATCACAACACTATTTGGAAAGCTCCAAGAACATGAACAAGAGCTCACAAATCTCAACAAGCACGAAAAGAAAGAAAGAAAGGAAAAGCAAAAAGATACGAAAAGGAAGTGTATCTCATTGAAGGCTTCAAGCTCAAAGTCTTCCACCAACAACTCATCTGTTAGTGAGTCTAGTGATGATTATGAGAGCTCGAGTGAAGACATGGTTCTGTTTGTAAGAAAATATCACAAATATATTTGAAAGAATGAAGTGAAACACTCGGACAAAAATCTCGCCAATTATATGCAACAATCAAAGACATCTAAGCAAGATGATGACAAGAAATAAAAATCAAAGGGATCATGCTTCAATTGTGAGAAACCCGGACACTACAAGCCAGATTGTCCCCTTCTCAAAAGAGACAAAGGAAAAGAATAATTCCAAATAAGACCTAACAAATCTAGAAGAGCTTACATGGCATGGGAAATCAATAGTGAAGAATCTAACAAGAGTGACTCTAGCAATGAATAAGAAACGGTCAACCTTTGTCTTATGGCTCATAATCATCTAGAATTACAAAAAGCATTTGACACTCTACATCATGAGGCTAGAGAGGCTTTCAAGAGACTAGCCTTAAATAAGAAAATATTTTCATACCTTGAGTATAAGGTTTCCGAATCCAAAAAGGAACTTGAATTTCTTAAGGATTCAATGATTGAGAAGGTAAAATGTGATAGAAAAGATGACAAGATGTCTTGGCATGATTGGCTCGGATGTGAAACTTGTCATATTTGGCAAAGAGAAGTTAAAACTCTTAAAGCTAAAATTGACAAGGCTCTACAATCCAAAATTACATATGCTATTGATGAATCAAATTTCTGAAGTAGTATGATTAATCCTTACCAAAAATACACTTATGAAATTAGATATCAATCTAGAAAATGCAATTATTCCAACACATTAATTTGACTATATTGTTGCAAAAAGAGGTATACCATTAGAATATGTCATTTTAGGAGATTTCTAGTTCCTCAAAGCATTTTCCAATGGTTGCCTAAATGAAACTCATGTACAACTCACACACAAGGACCCAATAAAAATTGGGTACCTACTTCCCTTGTTTAAATTCGCATGTGGAATGTCTTGAGACTACCGAGAGAAGATAGTTTTTTGATAGTGGGTGCTCAATGTTGCACCCCAAAATTTACCCTCTAGATTTAGGCTTATGTTTCATCATAAACATCATATTGTATTGCATTCACATCTCATGATAGGATCCAAGCTCTTTGGGTTCTCAAGATCTCTACAAGCCAAGGAGGTTGATTGTGTTAGCATATCCTTCTGAGGGAATCCCAAGTTTTCATATCTGTGGATATTTCAAGGTCACCATGATATATTGTGCCTCACGACATTCCATTTGTCTTATTGATTCCTCAAAAGTTGAAGTTTTACAAAGAGTTGGGGAGAAATTCATCTGTGGCACTCATTTGATGAAATTAGGGTTTTGGTCCTCTATGGAGTTTGAAGCTTGGATGAGTCATTTTCTTGAAGTATTAACTTCTTATTATCATTTGATTTATCATGGTTCAAAGGATTGCTCATTATATTCAGAAGATAGGAGGTTTTGAAGCTTGATTGGTTACCTCCTAACACATGGAGCAAAATTAGGGTTTTGAGTAAAATCAGGATTTCTTTAGGTTTTTCACCCAAGCTTGATTTCACTTGTTTCTATATGTTGTTGGACATCTATGAGTGAAATATTGCGGTTCAATTTTGAGCAGAAGCAAATCAATTGATCACAAGGGGCAAAATGGTCATTTTGGTCAAAATCAGTCAAAGTCAGGAGTTGACCAAGTGGACTTTTGGTCAACCATCAATTCAAATATAATATTTTCATTTCTTATGACCAAATTCATCATTGAATCAAGAAAGTTGAAGAAATTAGGGTTAACTTGTTCATGAAGTTATTTGAAGTTTGAAATTTTTCTAAGTGTCCACCCTATGGAACTTTGACACATCATAACTTTCTCAATTTTTATCCAATGGTTGCATACCATACATTTCTGGAAAGCTTGAAAAAAATCCTACAAGATTTCCACTGTGTAAAATTTCTCAAAAATGCACCATTTGAGAGATATTTGAGTTAGAAGTTTCATGCACAAGTTTTGACCAAGGTTGGGCAAGCAAGCATTTTCTGGGTATTTTCTTTGAGTAATTTTCACAAACAGGTGGTGGGCATAATGTTGAGGCTTATATCTTTTGATTTAGATGGAATTTTTGAAAACCACTTCGTGCATTTTGAAGTATGCCATGAGAGCTTTAAATGGAACTTTGAATCACATCATTTGGTTCAAAATTGAGCAAGTTACAAGGCTCACAAGTTGAGGTCATGAAGCTGTTTACCATGCATGCCATGCAGGCCCATGCATGCCCAGAATTTTCAGTGCATGGCTTATTTTTTCTAAACTTGTCTTGGTCATATCTCACTCAATATTCCATCATTTTGCATGAACCAAAGCCCATAGTGAACCTCATTGAGAGATCTTTTGATAGAATCTAAAAGGCCAAGAAATGCACGAGTCAATTGTGAGAAATTTGGGTCACAAGTAAGGTCATTGGGCTATAATTTGCAATATGCAATTTTTTATAATACTCAATTTCCATCCATTTCTTTCACCCCAAGTCAATTCTATTGTTCATTAGAAGTGTACTAAAGCCCACAATGCCAGCCAATTCAGTTAAATGTGTAGTTGTACTTGGTTGCACACAAAGTTCTCAAACTTGCTCATTTTGGCCAAAACACCAACACTCATTATTTAAAAGGAATCAAGGGTTGAGATTAAAAGGATCAAAATATGAGAATAAAAGGCACCAAAAGCAAGTGAAACCACGAGAGAAGCACAAGCCATTTCCATGCTTGCAAGTGACACCTCCATAAGAGAAAAATTTTGGATTGGACTTAGGACGCTATTTCAAGGCCCATTTATTTTTCTAAACTCTTCAACATACCATACATAAGCCAGAGCAAGCCTCATTTCACTCTCTCCACGCTCATAAACCTTAAATTTCAGATCTGAACACAAAACTCCATAACTGCATTTTTCTTCAAATCTCAAGTTTCAACCGTCAATTTGGAGATTTTCTTCTTTATTCTTCATCCTCAAGACACAAGGAAGAGAAATCAAGCATTGGAACTCAGCTGGAGTGAAGGAGACAGTAGATTACGATTTGCTTTTGAGGTAAGAAACTTGAACTTTGATTCTTGAAATTTAGCCGTTCATTTGTGTGTTTGAGCTTATATTCATGTTCATTGATGTTGTTTGAATGATTCTGGAGCTTTACAACTTCCAATTTGATGAAATATGCATGATTGAAGCTTCTGAAAATTTCAATATGGATGATTTTTGCACTTTTCGTGGTGTGATTTCTTGATGTATAGTTACTTATTTTTAGATTTACGACTTGCATGATGTTCCTTGCCATGAGATCTTTAAAATGAGCTTTGAACCATGAATTTTGGTTGAGAATTAAGAAAGATATGAGGTCTGGAAGTTGGGGGGCTGAACTGCACGAAATTAGTGTTAGGGGGTTGCTGGAGGTTAGGGATGAAGTGAGGTGTCACTTCTTGATTTGTACATTTGAATTTTCATGCATTTTTTTATTTATTTCTTTCATCTGATTTTCTTTTATGCTCAAACTATTTTCAAAAATTATGAAAAACATATCATAGGTCCTTTTAAGTATCTAATATTTTGTGGAATTTTTAAAAATGTTTTGATTGGTCAAATAAATTAGGAGATTAACTAACTTTGATTTGATTAACTTTTATCTAATTTTTTTTGTAAATTCTTGAAAAAATACTTTTCCATGATAAAAAATTCCACAAAATTTATTCTGAGATATTTGATTGGTTTATGATGAGACCATGACTTTTATTTGAGTATTTTTTTTATTTTTTTCATAATTAAATAAATTCATGCATTATATTGCATTTCATGCATATTTATCATTATAAAAAATATTTTTCTTCATACAAAAAATAAATAAAAAATATTTTGGTCCATTTAAATCATGCACCATGCATTTCTGAATTTTATTTCATCATTCTTGCATTTTTTCCATTTTTAAATAATTTCATGCATTATATTGCATTTCATGCATATTTAAATTGTTAAAAATACTTTCATGTATGTAAAAAATGCATAAAAAATATTCTAGCTCATTTAAATCATACTTCATGCATCTCTGATTTTTATTCTATAATTTTGTCATTTTTGCATAATTAAACCAATTTTTGCATTAAATACATGATTTGCATTATCCATTTTGCATTTTATTTGTTTTTACCATTTTTCCTTGAAAATAAAAAATGCCAAAAATATTTTTAACCATGTTTAGGATGTTAGGTCACTGTTTCTAATTTTTATAGATTTTTACTTCTGACTTTTACATTTTATACCAATTGTTTCTTGTTTATTGGTCATATGAGCATAAGTATTGAAAGTGTTGACTTTTTTTAATTTTATTTTGACCTTTCCATGAACTTTTGGATTGAGGAAGGATATGTCCCAGACATGTAAGGGATTTGAGCTCCTTATTTCATTTTTACTTGGATTTTATCTTCCATTTGTCTATTTTTGTGGAATTTCTAAAGTGAACATACCTTGTGGCCTAGTGTAATTGAGTCTAACTTCAATTTGAAGTTTGTGGACATGATTTAAGGTCAAGCTTTGGGTATGTGATGATCATTTGAGTGCTCTAGTGGTGTGTAACATGTTTTCAATCATTGGAAATCCTATGTTAATCATTAAGTTTCTACCTTGAGCATAAAGTTTTTTTATGGTTCCTAAAACCCTATTTGTTGATGTATTGGTTCTTAGACCCCTTTTCTTGTATAGTTTATGTTCGTAATTGATGTTTGGGGGTATGATAACCTCAAGTATAGTCTTCTAAAGACTTTATAGACATTTTAACTCAAGGGATCATCTTGATCCTTTAGTTAGAAGTTTGATCTTTGTTTCATTTGTTGCATTCTTGTGCATGGATTGTAAGGTGAGGAATGCATTCATGCAATTCTTTAGGAATATACTTCTTACTCCCTTACTTCATCCTTATGTCATATTTAGGGACTTGATTCCAGTTTGATTGATTCTTTTAAGCCCCTAATTTGCTCAAGCTCATGCAACTTTTGTTGATTAGAATGTTACCAACTTATGCTTATGTTTGTATCACTTGCGTTATGTGCATAATGCATGGCTTTAGAAGTCCAATTCCAATTGGATCTTTGATTTTCACTTCTGACCTTGTACATTATGTAATCCATAACTTAATGCTCTTTGATTCATTGGCTTGCACTCAATTGTAATGTCATCATGATGACCTAGAAGAGCTAGACTTTCTTTTTCTTCTTCTATTGTTTGGTTGAAACATACCTTGAGGGATTATAGGTTCATGATTTTTGTGGTATGTCACTTCAATTGACATTATTTCAAGTTCATGACAAACATCTTGTGAGGTTTCTATCATCACCCTATGACATACAAGACATCTTTCCCTTCCTACAAATCTTAATCAATGGTGTTTGATTTAAGATAGGTGGTATCTTGCTTTGGATGATTTTTCTCATCAAATAGGTGACTTGTTTGTGTATGGAAGCTTCATCTTTTACATTTGGTTGCTCATGAATCATATCTTGAGTTAAACTTATGACACAAGTCACACATGGTTTTAATTTTCAAATTAAAATCACTTTGTTTAAATCTTTCTCAAATGTCATGTTTAACTAGTTTAGATGCTTTCGAACAATGTACTTGTGTGTGTGAGCTTTTTAATTAGTTTGAATCGCTTTTGTTTATAGTCTACTTAGGTCTTAAGCTACTGACCTTGTGTGTTACATTCCTTCCTCATCTTGCCTCTTCATCATGATTGACTCATTAGCTTGTATGCATGTTTCAAATTAATTCTAGGGTTTAGAATCAATCCCTTCCACTACTAACCTTTGCATTTGCATTATGAATGGTTATAGAGTATGATTTGATATTTGTTTTGTGTTTATGTGAGCATCATGTTTACATCCTCATCATCCATCTCATTTATCCATAACACTTGACACAAACATTGTAGGACACATTCATCTAAACACATCCACCACACACTTCTAGATGCATGTTTAAATTTTTCCTAATTGTTTTTGTTTGTGCATTGTAAATGATGAACATGCATATGATGATCATTCATCCTTATCATGTTAGCTACTTACATCCATGTCCCCTTTTGCTATGAGTTCCATCCTTTTTCATTCATGCATCAACCATGCCTCATTCCATTTTTAGTTGCATTCTAGGTTAAGTTTTCAACTAGTTCTCATTTAGATGTTGTATGTGTACAATTTGGAGCATCTTGTGACTTCATAATGTGTAATTTGAGTTTCTTTCTATCACATATCACCTCTGATCCCAACACCACTTGACACTTAGCACATGCACTCACAAGTACAAATACACACATATACGCACATGTTTACCCGCACTTGCACGAATCGAACGCATTTCTCTTGAGTGTTTTGCTTCCGAATTCTTTGAATGCATGTTTAAATGATTTTGTTGATGAAATAACATGTTTGCTACTGTAACTTGTTTATTTTAATGCTACTTGAATCATTCCTCTTCATCTTTGCCTTTCCATGGTTTCTTTTAGATTGTAAACACCTCTTAGGTTAAGCATTTCAACTAGTTTTCGCACCAATGTTGTAATTGCATCCTCATGGAATTTCTTTTGTGTTTTGATTATTAATTCATTTTCATGATATTGGTACTGTAATCTCTTCATCTTGACATCTTCTTCTCATGACATAAACCTCACACACTTAGATGCACTCCACTACACGCATTTGTTGTATGTTTGCGCACTTTTGGTAGATTTTTGCTATTGAATCTTTGTGGTTTATTTTGCATGATGTAAATAAGCATCAACATGCTTAGCTACTGACTTGAATGTAATTTTATTCTTTAATTGTATATCAACTTCATCTAAGTCTAACGCTTCACACAATTAGCTCTTTGCATGCTTTTAGGATTAGTTTCGACCTAGTTTGTGAATTAACTTGTTCGTGGGTGTTTATAATGATGTTTGATGTTTGCTAAAGTTTTGTATAACTTTTTAAATGAATGTTGTGTCTACTGACCTCACCTCACATGACACTTTGCATGAGCATAATTCATTCGAATTTCATTGAATTTTCTTCTTTCTCCTTCTTCTTTTTTCTAACACTTGTTAGTCCTTGTTTTGTATGCTTTTTCCAAAGCACTTTATTTGATTCTACCCCTTTTCTCACTTGGTTTTCCAACCAAGATGATTGATTTTATAGGTTCCCCTTAGGTTTTGCTCGATTAAGTTAGTTTTCGAGTTTAGACATTAAGTTAGGCATCCATGTATGATAACTTTAGGTAGATTTCTCCCTTGTTTATATCTTTAACTCAGGATCAACTTTGCATGATAATATTAGGATTTAGAAGTAGGTTAGCTTCCCTTAGCCATTTTACCTTTATCCTTTTGCATTCTTAAAATTAAAATCTTGTTTTTGTCAAGTGCATTAAAACACTCTAATAATCTGAAACTTTTTCCAAAGTAAAAGATACAAACCAATTAGTCTAGGATGTTTCGTCGTCCTGTTTGTTGTTGATGCTTCGTCGTCCTGTTGCTAATGTTTCGCCATCTCATCCTCTGATGTTTTGCCATCTCATCCTTTGATGTCTCGTCACCTTGTTTGTTGATGCTTTGTCATCCCGTCTCCCGTTGTTTCGTCATCCCGTCTATAGCTGATGTTTCGTCATCGTTTGCTATTTCGTCTGCTAATTTAAAAAACACACACCAACCAAAACAAGTGAGCCGAACTACGGAGCTCTGACTTTCCCATTGCACAAGGGAATACGTAGGCATCCTGTCGCAGGGCTAGATCGAGCAACCTTTGTAAATATTTCCTTCTTTTCCCCGTGTTTTCTTTCCTTTATTATTTTCTTTATTTCTTTATTCTGCTTTTCTTTTTGCATGCATTATACCATATACAGATATAGATAGACCTTTACACCCATTAGATATAAAGTAAAAATGGATACCGTAGAGTACTACAGACGTGTGGGGTGCTAATCCCTTCCCCTCGCGTAACAGACTTCCTTACCCGATCTCTCGATCGCAAGATCGTGATTTCTTCGTTTCAGGTTTACTCGATGTTTACCTTTCCCTCTTGGCGGGATAAAAAACGTTCGATGGTGACTTTATTGATATATAGTTATATCCATTGATTTTTGGTCGGGTGTTTCACTCAAGACATATGACGGGTGACATATCTCTATTCTTTGACTTTGTGGTTAAGAAGAAAGGATTTGTTACATATGGTGATAATAACAAGGGAGAATTACTCGGTAAAGGTAGTGTAGGCAATCCCTCTTCTACTACTATCTCTGACGTCCTTTTAGTTGATGGTCTTAAACACAATCTCAATAGCATTAGACAATTGTGTGACAAAGGATACAATGTCTTATTTTCTAAAGATTGGTGCACTATTGAACACAATGTAAATAAAAAGGATGGTTTTAAAGGCTTGAGGGTTAATAATGTATACATGCTAGACTTGAATGAAGTATCCGTGAAAGGTGTCAAATGCCTAATCTCCTTAAATGAAAATCTTTGGCTTTGGCATAGACGTCTTGCTCACTTAAACTTTTATTTGTTAAATAAAGTTGTTTCAAATGATTTAGTAGTCGGATTACCCATAGAAAATTTTTCCAAAGATCAATTATGTGATGCGTGGAAAATGGGAAAGCAAACAAGAATCTCGTTTAAATTTAAAAACATTGTGAAATTCTGGAAACAGATACTTAATGTCAAAGAGAATGTTATGACACCGTATCTGACAAACTATTAACAATCCAAACAATAATTTAAAAGGCAGTAAAGAACACAATCAATTGTTAACCCAGTTCAATGTGTAACTACACCTATATCTGGGGGCTACCAAGCCAGGGAGGAAATCCACTATAAGTAGTATTAATTCAGGAACAAACCAACCAGTTTATCTCCTTAACTTAAGACCTACCCAATGCAACTTCAATCTAAGTCCTACTTAGACCTGAGTTCCTACTCACTCCCCCTCAATCACAGCAGTGATACCAATCTAATGATTAATAGAATTGTGAAGACATTCTTCAATAAACATACTTGATTTTGCTTCAAAGCTGTAATCAAGAGACACACCACTCGTGCTTCAAAGCTTTGAGTGAACAAACTACCCTTACAACCAAATCCTACTCCAAGACACTTATCAAAAGATAATTGCTTGGCTCACAAGAATTACTAAAACACAAATTACAATCTACTTCTTCTTCTTCTCAAAAAGTGCTTCTTTCAACATAAGGGTTTGTTAGATAATATAGAAGCAGTAAAGTCTTCAACTTGGGCCTCCATAAAAATAGCTAGGGTTAACCAAAGTTAACCTAAGGACTTGGTTTTTACAACTTAACAAATTAGGGTTAAACAAAGTTAACTTCTAGTCCACGTGAGCATGTGATCCAACATAATAATCCACATCAGAACAGCTCAACAAATTCCTGAAAACTCTCAGGAAAAGCAAATCTGCATAATAATATATTCTGCACAAAATGTCATAACATTGGTCATGACATCATTCATTCTTCTTGCAGATTTCCAGCATAACCTATCATAGCATGATTATGTTATGCAATCACACTGAGTTGTACCTATAGAACACTTCTTCTGCAGAATTTATCTTCAACCCAGAATGTCATGACATCAGTCAAGACATTGACAAAATCTGGTTTTACCAAAAATTAAAGCCAACATAAAAACACTTACACATTGTATCTACAACGAGACCTCTTGAACTTCTCCATATGGAACTCTTTGGACATTCGAGGATTAAAAGCCTAGGTGGAAATTACTGTGGATTTGTCATTGTTGACGACTATTCTAGATTTTGGACACTTTTCTTAATAAATAAGAGCGAAGCCTTTCCGACATTCGAAAAGTTTGCCAAGATCTTCCAAAACAAATTAAATGCAAACATTATTACTATTCGAAGCGATCACAGAGGAGAATTTGAAAATGAATTGTTCAACAAGTTTTGTGCTAAGCAAGGAATTGATCCTAATTTTTCCGCACCATGCACTCCTCAACAAAATGGAGTTGTGGAGCATAAAAATCGTGTTTTAGAGGAACTAGGAAGAACTATGGTCAATGAAAACCATCTTCCTAAATATTTTTGGGTCGATGCCATTAACACAGATTGTTATGCTTTGAATAGGGTCCTAATACGTCTTATTCTAAACAAAACTCCCTATGAACTTTTGAAAGGAAGAAAACCAAATATTTCTCATCTTCGTGTGTTTGGATGTAAATGTTTAGTATTAAACAATGCAAAGAAAAATATAGTTAAATTTGACTCAAAAGCTGATGAAGGCATCTTCCTTGGATACTCTCATTCTAGTAAAGCTTATAGAGTATACAATAAAAGGTTACAAATTGTTGAAGAGTCTGTGCATGTTTCCTTTGATGAAGCATATCCGAAAGAAGTCGGAAAGGGTAGTTTGTTTGATGGTGCAAGTGTATCTTCGGAAAGCATACTAAAAGATCCCAAAAATGACTTTGAATCTAATAATAACGAGGATGATTTGGATCAAGTATACGAGGAAAGAGGGGAGGATCATCCAAGTAATAAAGATGATCTTCCTTTAGAATGGAAAACTTCTAAGGATCATCCCATCGACAACATCCTTGGAGACATATCAAATGGAATTACCACTCGCTCTAAGATAAGTAACTTTTGTTATCATTTCTCTTTCGTTTCAAAAATTGAGCCTAAAAATTCTAAAGAGGCATTACTCGATGAAAACTGGTTTTTATCTATGCAAGAGGAACTTAATCAGTTTAAGAGAAATGAGGTTTGTCACCTTGTCCCACCTTCGCGAGATCATCAAGTCATTGGTACTAAATGGGTCTTTAGGAAAAAACTTGACGAAAATGGAATAATAACTCGCAATAAGGCCTTCCTTGTTGCCCAAGGGTATAACCAAGAGGAAGTCATCGATTATAAGGAAACTTATGCTCCGGTGGCCCGACTTGAGGCTATACATATTTTACTTGCATATGCATGCTCACAAAATTTTAAATTGTTTCAAATGGACGTAAAGAGTAATTTCCTTAATGGATACATTAATGAGGAGGTCTATGTGTCTCAACCCCCCGGTTTTGAGAATTTTGAGAATCCTAACTATGTTTATAAACTTAAGTGTGCGCTATACGGTCTTAAACAAGCTCCTAGAGCTTGGTATGAACGTCTTAGAGAATTCTTATTAGATCAAGGATTCTCAAGATTTAAGGTTGACATAACCCTTTTTATTAAACGTCAAGGAAAACACTCCATTCATGTCCAAGTCTATGTAGATGAAATCATTTTTTGTTCCACTAACATATCCTTGGTCAAGGAGTTTTCTAAGCTTATGCAGGGAGAGTTTGAAATGAGCATGATGGGGGAGTTGAACTAATTCCTTGGACTTCAAATAAAGCAGTTGAACGAAGGAACTTTCGTGAGCCAAAAAAAATATTGTCTTGATTTTCTTAAACGCTTTGATATGGCTAACTCAAAGGCAATTGACACCCCTATGCCCACTGCGGTAAATTTAGACCGTGATGAAAATGGTAAGTTTGTTGACACAAAGCGGTATAGAGGTATGATTATTTTTCTACTTTATTTGACTGCCTCTCGTCCGGATATCATGTTTAGTGTTTGCATGTGTGCACGGTATCAATCATATCCCAAGGAATCACATTTAAATGTCGTTAAGGGAATACTTAGGTATCTTTGTGGTACCACTAAGTATGGTCTTTGGTTCTCCAAGGGAAGTGACTGTTCCTTAGTTGGACACTCTGACTCCGATTTTGACGGTTGCAAATCGAATAGGAATAGCACGAGTGGTACTTGTCACTTATTTTCTAATTCTTTGGTAAGTTGGCATAGAAAAAAGCAAGTATTCATTTCCTTGTCAACCGCCAAAGCGGAATATGTCGCGGCCGGTAATTATTGTACCCAAATTTTGTGGCTAAAGCTACAACTACTCGAATTCAATGACCATCTTGGACGTATTCCCATTTTTGTGACAATACTGGTGCTATCAATCTAACTAAGAATCCGGTCCTACACTCTCGCACAAAACATATCGAAATAAGACACCACTTTCTTAGATATCATGTGGAGAAAGGCGATGTAGTTTTTGAGCATGTTGATAGCAAGAATAAACTTGCAGATATTTTTACTAAACCTCTTTCGATTGAGCCAATCTTCCATATCAAAAGGGAACTCGGTGTTCTCGATATCTCGGATCGATTGCATCTCAATTTAGGTGTGTGCTCTAAAGTTTATTATTTATTACCATCTTTCACTATTCACTCTGTGCTAGCTTTTAGTATAATATTCATAACAAATCCTCATGAAGGTAGTATCTCTCTAACTCTTAAATATTCTCTAGACCATAAATACGTGTCTACTTAATTTTCTACTTAACTTGTGATTGGTGTGTTCTTATGTGCAAGTGTTGCTTATGTATTATTTATTCTTCATGTCTTAAATTTGCAGAAAATTATTAGTGTCAAAGTAGATGAGTCGACTCAATCATAAAAGTTGCGTTGACGCACTTGCTTTATTAATTTCATTAGCAATTTTGATAGCAGTTGCATCGATGCATGGCCTCGAGGCGGTCGACGCATCACTTAAAAATTTAGTTTTTATTTTACATTTAGGGTTTATTTGTTGCATAATCTTCATTTCATTCCAAAGAAAAAAACGAAACCCTAACCCCTCCAAGACCTCTAGACAACTTTTCTTTTGTTCTTCATCAAAATCCTTCAAAGATTCATCATGGCATCTTAGAGGGTGGCTAAGAAAAGGATTCTCCATGGTGGATCTTCTCAAAATCAACAAGATTTACCGGTAACTGCTCTCTCACTTCTCTCCGTTGATTTAACTGAGGTTTTTGAAAAATTCAGAAACAGGAAGGTTGTAAAGCAACACTATGTCACCATGAAAACCCTTAAGGTAGAACATTTGGCATATATCAGTGACCTAATTACCTTTCAAGGGCTTCAACCCTTATTTGCTTTTAGTAATAAGTATAATGAAGATTGTGCTAGGTTATTTTATGCGGGTATAAAGGTCTCGTATTTCGTTATCGTATTGACAACAAATTCTTCATGGTATCATCTCATGTTTGGAAGGATCTTTTGAATCTTGATTCTGAAGATGCAAATGATGTTAGGTTTTCTGACTCCACTTACATTGTTGGATATGATTTTAAGACTTCTTTGAATTCTATGCTTAAGGCACCATATGTTGAACACATTGTTAACAACGCTCTCTTTTCGCCTAATGTCACCACAGGCTCTCTAGCACCATTTGACAGGATCCTATACTGGTTTCTGGAGCATATAATTTGGCCTAAAAAGGGTGGCCTGTCAAGAATCGACAAAGCTGATGTCAAAATCATGTTCTACTTGAAAAATAAAGTAGAGGTCAATTTTCCTCATTACCTTGCCAGCAGAATGTTTGATCTCTGCGATTCTACTCGCGACATATCCTTATGGTATGGATCTTTCATTCAAAGAATCTTGAACCGTGAGCGAGTTAGATTTTTTTGGCATCCCTTATGTAACTTTTGATATGGATCAAGAGTTCACTCACAAATCCCTTAAACTTATGGAATTCATATGGTGCCCCCAACGACAAGCTTTTCGTGACATTACGAGATCAAATGCTATTCAAATTGGAAATGAAAGTGATGATACTGATGATGAGATTGAGGAAATGTTTGATGAAAGGGAATATGGGAAACAATGCTGAAAATTTTGCAGAAAATACTGAACAAATGGAAGAAGATGTTGGGTGGCTGCTGGTCAAAGTGACATGGCTCGGGTTCTTGATCAGATGCAATTGATGGAGCTCATATGCATGAAGACCTAGCTGCTCAAAATGAAAGGTTCTCCACTTATGAAGCAACACAAACTGAGTGCTACAACACTTTGCATGGAATGATCCAATCTCAAGCTGAAAGCTTTGCATACTTCCAAAACCAATTTGCTCACTACTACCCATTTAACCCATTTGACCATCCTCCTATGGATGGAAACTAATTATCATATTTCTGCTTATTTTTGTTAATCTGTTGTAATTTGTTTTTATTGTCATGAGCGTACTGTGTGTTTCCATGTGACTTACTTTTCATGTGTTTGTAGCTTCATGAATGTGTATTTAATATTTCCGTACAATGCTTCACTTTGTGTATTCATTGTATTTCTAAAATTACATCTTAATTGACAAATGCCTTTTTCGTTATATTGTGTTATCATTAACCTTGCTTCTCTCTTTTTAATGTTGTCAAAGGGGGAGAATATGATAAATGAAGGCTCACTTGTATATGCACACTCTCAAGGGGAGCATTACTCGTATTCGCATATTACTCGCTTAGCTTTTTACTTTTCTTTAGACTTGTACATCTCTGTGCGTCTTTCTATGTATTGGTACTACCTTGTGTTTTTTGGTTTTGCCATCATCAAAAAGGGGGAGTATGTAGATACATGATGTCAAAACCCCTGGAAAAGCTTGAGTGTGTGTGCTACAAAGATGGCTAATGAAGAAAAGAAAAGAATAAAAAAAAGGTCAGATGCGTTGACACAAGCTCTCCTCTAGTCGATGCATGTTTAAGGGCAACACCCTTGATGTTACGTGTCGACCCCTCAGTTGAAGCATATATAAATGAAGTCTAGGACCTAAATTCAAAAAGACTTCATTGATGCATCCGCCTGGTGTCGTCGACGCATCCAACATTGAAGGCCCAACACTTTGGCTGTGGACGTTACGCGCCGACCCTCCCTCCTGGAGTGGTCGACGCATCCCCTACTGTAGCATTTAATTAAATTCTTTTTGCCTCATTTTTATTCGTTAATTCTAACACATATAAATAGATTTCGTTTGTCATTTTGAGTTTTTGAATAACCATAGAGTGAAAGATACACATAGAGAGCACTTCATCTTCAACATTCCTTCTTCAAATTTAACTTCTCCAAAAATCAAAGTGGTTGAATTCAAGATCCAAGAATTGTTGATAACATATGAATTGAAGAATTGCTTCAGATTTGGGTTCTGATCTGTAGGCTCTATCTTGAATAAAACCATTAGGGTTTTGTCCTCTTATATCCGGATTGGTTCGGGGGTTTTTGGTACTAATCTTTTCTTTGCAAGATTCAGCCGAGTGAAGCATCAAGGAGCAGAGGATTCACTTGATTTTTTCACGGTAATCGGAGGATCTTGAAGGAAGAGTTAGGGTTCGATGTTGTTCGATTGATATCAGCCGAGAGAAAGAAATTCTACAGCAAATTGGTAGAGATTTCAAGTATCGCTAATCGGAGGTGTACTCGAAGAGATCGAAGCTTGGTTGGCTCGAACCAAGGATCGTGAAGAAGATAGATTCATCATCATCGATTGAATTTTTTGAAAAGGGAAATATTTCTTCACTCGTTACAATTTGCAATTTTATTAAAAACTTCTCAACTCTAAATTTTAGAGTTGGGGGTAGACGTACACCACGCGAGGACGAAAGGTGGAACTGCCTTAACAAATTCTCGTGTTCTTTTTTGCATTTACTCTCATTACTTGATTGATCAAAGTTGTTAGCTTCAAATTATCAAAATTGCATAAACTGAATTGGCGTTGTGTCAAGGTTTAACTAAAATGTTCGTAACGCCCCATTTGATCGTTACGTGACAATTATCGACAATGCAAATTTGTTAATGCAACACTTGTGAACTTTGCTTATAAGGTGTTTGATAAATTTTCTCACCTATAAATTGCTTATTGTGATTAGGTTTTGTTTCTTACTATTCATATTGGAAGTATGTGATACTCAAGGTGAAAGTTAAGACGATTAATAAAGTGTATTCAAAGTGCATTATTCAAAACAATTTTTCTCACTTTTTCTTAACGGTTTGCATATCCGATCTTCTCAATAACGAATCGCTTAGACGATTGAAAATCCAGGAGGCTTTTGTAAAAATCATTTTAAACACGCAAATTTTAAAAACCCGGCCTATTCAACCCCCCTTATAGATCGAGCACATCGTCTAACATGTGGGTCCTTGTATTGTAAGCCCAAGAGGAGGCTATCCGAGGGACTTCGAGGGTCCTTGTAGTGTGATCCCAAGAGGAGGCTTTCCAAGGGACATCGAGGGTCCTTGTATTGGGAGCCCAACAGAAGGCTATACGGTATGGCTGGCTTGGCTTTAAGAGTGATTTCACCGGGAAACCATACTCTTAGGGTTCTATCTCAGCAAAGGTGATTCTTTGTATTGGAAGCCCAATAGGAGGCTGTTAGAGATTTTTAGGTCTCTTTCTTGTATGAGGTCCAAGATAAGGCTAAACTCAATGAGGGAGTTCTTTTGTACGAATCCCGAGAGGAGGCTAACTCAACAAGTGAGTTCTTTTGTACGAAGCCCAAGAGGAGGCTATGGGGAACCTAGTTGTTATAATAGTTGTTGTGACATAAATAAAAATGAACAAGTATATATGTGACAAAGTGTGTGTGCATTCATAGGAGTTTATGAAGGAAATATATAAACAAGTGTATAAAACAAGCAATTAAAGTTAGTGTACTTGGATATATACAAAGGAGTGTGAAAGCAATATATAAACAAGTATTTAAAACAAGCGGATAAGCTAGTATACTTGGATATATACAAGTGAGTGGGACTTACACCTTAAGGGAGGCCCACTAGAATAAGAGTAGTTTCACTGAGAATAATGCTCCTCTTAATACCAGTGGAATTGGTGTATAAATAAGCGGAATAAAACTAGCGAATGATACTAGTTATACTTGAATATTTGCAAAAATATTGAATATGTACAAGGAATTGAATATGTACACAAAAGGGTGGATATGTACAAGGAAACTAAGTATGTACATAGGAGGGTTGGGACTTACACCGTGAGGGAGGCCCATGATCAATTTGATTTTGAGTTCGGATGATTTTCGAGGGAAAACCTAGTTCGGTTTGTATTTTCAAAGATTTATCGAATCGATCAAGGAAAAGAGGTGGGTAAGTCAATTAAAATGTTTTTGAAATTTTTGAAAAGGTTTGAAAAGTGAAATGTATTCACAAGAAGTTTTGAATAATCAAGAAGAAAACATTTTTGAAAGTATTTAAAAACACTTAAAAACGTCTATTTTAAACCTAATAAAATATATCAAAAGTAAATAGTTTTTGATTTTTTTGACATAATCATAAAATAGATATATTAAATGACAATTTTGCAAAAAATCATCTCAAAGTGAGAAGTTTTGATTGGTTTTTAAAAATATTGAAGTTTGATAGAAAAATGAAGAAAACAAGTGATAAAAATTTGATTTTGGTCCTAAGGAGGTTTGAACTCAGGACCTGAATCTCAAAGGTGAAAAAGTTAGCCACTGGGCCACATGCGTGGCTTGTTAAAACAATGCCTTGATTGAATTATATTCGAAAATAAGTTGGTGAATTTGTTTGAAAATTTGATGAAAAGTGAAAAAAAGAATGAAACTGAAAAATAAAAAGGTCTAGGTGGGGTTCAAACCCCAGACCTTGGGAAAGGAAAAGAACTAAGAGCACGCTGGCTACCACTGGGGTGGCTGTTTCATCCGTGAATTAATCCACTTCCATTAAATATATTACAAACAAAGTTTTTGAATTTTTAAGAAATCAGAAAACGCGTGCATACTTCATCTTCAACCTCACGATTCTATGATTCCTAACTTCTTCATTTTTTGATGAAATTGGATCGTATATGTCAAACCCCAAAATTTTCCCTCCTAACTTCAAGTTATCTGACTTAGGCGTCACATTCATCTGCATATGCTCCCATTAGGTCATTGGCATTGAACTGTCACTCATTCATCGCATTTGTAATGTCATGGGTAGTTTGATTAAGTGAAGAGGGGTAAACGGGTAATGTTTAGTTCCAAATTAATACTACTAATAGTGAACTTCATCCCTGGCTTGGAAGCCCCTATACGTAGGTTATTTAGAGCCGACCTAGGTTAACAATTCCTTCTGTTCTTTACTTTCTGCATTATTATGTTTATGTCTACCTTGTCTGTTTTGTAATGTCGGATCAGATGTCACGACATCCTGAGTCTGGCCTAACCAGAATTTCATTAGCTACCATGTCATATATGTTCAAAGTCAGATGGAACAATGAAGCTCCTCAGATTACTATTGAATGACTAGACGAACCAGCATACTGTTGTGAACTTGATACGGGAGGAGTAGAGGAGAAACCTTGGTTCTACGAAGTGAAGAGGCATCTTGAGGCTCAAAAATACCCGGAGGGGGAATCTCTCAACGATAAGAAGTTCCTAAGAAGATTCGCTGCCAAGTTCTTTCTCAGTAATGGCATCTTATACAAACACAACCATGACTTTGCCTTACTCTGGTGTGTAGATCAGAAGACAGTTCAACAAATTATGGAAGAGTTGCATGAAGGCATTTGATACACATTCTAGTGGACATACAATGGTTAATAAGATTCTAAGAGTAGGTTACCATTGGTCCACTATGGAAGCTGATTTTTATCGGTACGCCCGATCTTGTCATTAATGCCAGATGTATGTAGACAAAGTACATGTTCCTCTAGTTCCATTAAATGTCCTGACAGCTCCTTGGCCTTTCACGATGTGGGCATTAATATGATTGGATAAATCAAGCTGACCGCTTCCAATGGACACTGCTTCATTCTTATCGCTATCGATTACTTTACTAAGTGGGTAGAAGCAACCTCGTTCGCACCTGTTACCAAGAATGTAGTGGCTCGATTCATCAAACATAATCTCTTCTGCCGGTACGACATCCTTGAAAGGATTATTACAGACAATGATACCAATGTCAATAACAAAATGATCACCGAACTTTGTACGCAGTTCAAAATTAAGCATCACAACTATTCTCCATATCGACCAAAGATGAATGGCACAGTGGAAGCCACCAATAAGAATCTTAAGAAGATCATACAGAAGATAACAGTGACGTATAATGATTGGCATGAGATGTTGCCATTTTCTCTCCCGGGTTATCGCACTTCAGTACGAACATATACAGGGGCAACCCCATTCTCTCTCGTATATGGTATGGAAGCGGTTATACCTATCGAGGTTCAGATGCCCTCAATCAGAGTATTGAAGGATGTAGATTTTGAAGGCTTGGAAAAACAGTTAGAAGGGGGTATTGAATAAGTTTTTCTTACTTTTAGACTCTTTAACCCAAACAACAAATAAAATACTCAAGTATTTTTATCCTGGTTCGTTTGACACTCAAACTACTCCAGTCCACCCGCCAAGGTGATTTCGCCTCTCTCAACGAGGGCTTAATCCACTATAATCAAAAATTACAGAATGCACTACCCAACCGGTGTGACTAACAACAAACCGCACAACCACCGTTGTGACTAACACCTCTAAGACTCAACTAGTCCTAGCCCTCTCAAGAATTCTGACCCAAATTGGTCTTATCAAGGGACAACTATCAGAATGCTAGATTCTGACTGGCTGTGTACAAAAGTGCTTCTAGAAAAGCTGTTCTTCACTAAGTGAAGTTTACACAAAAATTAAGCTCAAATGAATAGTAAGCTACTTTACAAAAATATGACATTTTATTTGGCAGCGTGAGTTTACTTAGAATGACTTTCTGTAGGTTTCTAGAAGATGTTGTTGAAAGTTCTTGTGAAAAATAATGTTATTTGTTTAGACAGCGTGAGTTCTTGTGAGTTGTTGTGTGTGTTTTTTCTTGGAAAATGAATCTTTAAATAAGCTTCCAGAATCTGACCGTTAGTGGTAGCGTTCCTTGAATTATGGAAAAGTGTAATAATGACTTTATTGTAGCCTTTCACACGTTTTTACTCAGCTTCAATCTTCACGTGATTTTTCTTTGTTGAATAATCCTTGGAAGTTGAACTACTCAAGTATTTTGTCTTCTTCTTCGCTCATGTTAACGTTACTGGCAATTTTTGTCTTTTAGAAGATAACGTTCATATTTGAAAGATCTTTTAAATATTTGCTCATTAGAACTTCTGTTGGTGCTTCCATCAGAAGTTTACTTTGCCTGCTTCTGTTAGAGTTTACTTCTATCAGAAGTTTGTTGTTCTTGCTTCTATCAGAAGTTGCGCTATTCTTGCTTTTATTAGAAGTTTGTTGTTCTTGCTTCTATTATAAGTTCGTTGTTCTTGCTTCTATCAAAAGTTGTGTTGTGCTTGCTTCTGCGTTGTGCTAGCTTCTGTGTTGTTCTAGCTTATGTGATGTGCTAGCTTCTGTGTTGTGCTAACTTCTGTGTTGTGCTAGCTTCTGTATTGTGCTAGCTTCTCCACTTTGCTAGCTTCTGTGTTGTTCTATCTTCTACACTGTCCTAGCTTCTGCGTTGTGCTAGCTTCTGTGATGTGCTAGCTTTTGTGATGTGCTAGCTTCTGTGTTGTGCTAGCTTTTACATTGTACTGGCTTCTGCACTGTGCTAGCTTCTGTGATGTGCTAGCTTCTGTGTTGTGCTAGCTTCTGTGTTGTGCTAGCTTCTGTGATGTGGTACCTTTTGCGCTGTGCTAGCTTCTGTGTTGTGCTTGCTTCTGCTTCTATGTTGTGCTTGCTTCTGCTTCTGTGTTGTGCTTGCTTCTGCTTCTGTAAGCCTTGTTATGTATATATTCTATTCAGAACATATTATTGGTGCTTTTCCATCAGAAGTTGTATTTTTTAATTCTTTTACTTCAGAAGCTTTCTAGGTAGCGTGTCTTCCAGAAGTTCTCGCTCAGAACTTCTAAGGTGTGTTTCTGTTAGCAGCTTGTTTTGTCTTATTCACACTTCTAGAACGTGTTTCTTTCAGCAGTCCTTTTTAGCGTGCTTTGTCTAGAAGTTCTTTTCTCAATAGAACTTCTAATACTTCAACTTCTGCTCAGTATGATATGTTCCATTTTTGCACTAGAGTCAAAACACCTTCTGAAATAAAACATTTACCTGTCAAAGTATCATATTCAATTATACAAAATTTATTTTGCTTGTTATTATTTAAAACTTTTAATATATTATTAGGAATAAATTTTGTTCTAACAAATATCATATTCATTCATACAATATTTATTTTATTCATACAACATTTATTTTATTCATACAACATTTATTATGCTTGTTATCATCAAAACATTTAATATATTATTAGAAACAAACTTTGTTCTAACAATGTCCCCCTTTTTGATGATGACAAAACTATCTAGATTTTGATTTAAGAAATTTTGTATTTGAAAAAAAATATCTCCCCCCGAGGTTAATAACCTCCCCCTGAAATTAATAGTCTCCCCTTGAACTAAATATTGAAAATAAAAAAATGCAAGGTAGAACTTTCCTGAGTTTTTCTTTTCTTCCAGAGTTTGCTTTTTAGAGTTTGAGCTTCCAGAGTTTACTTCTAAGAGTTTGAGCTTCCAGAGTTTGAGCTTTCAGACTTTGAGCTTCTGTATCACATAGAAACAAAAAATGTACACTTGTATATTTTGTTAGAAATGTTTGACATTCTGTTCCAGCAACATGTTATAGTGAATTATTTCAAAATCTCTATTTTCTCCCCCTTTTTGTCATAATAAAAAATTCATTTAAAAAAATGTAAAGTGAAATGAAGTTCTGATGACTTTAAAAAATAGATTCTGAAGGTTTGTGACAAACCAAAATATTTATAAAAAAAAAGTAGTCATCACTCATAAGTAGCTGCTGACATTGGAGGAATTTCTTGAGATTTTAAAAAAATCAACAGTTACAAAGAATTTCTTGTCAATAGCTAACACGCATGTTTAAGTAACCTATCAAAAGCTTCTGAACACGTGTTCTACTTCTGGGTTACAGTGTTACAGCTAATTTACTTTAATGAACTTCTGACCATAATCAGAACTTGAAACGTTTGAAGGTTTCAGAACTAGATATGGTTTCTAACTTAACTTCTCTTCTCACTTCTGAAGAATTAATTAATTAGATGTTCATTTAACACAGAACTTCTGACTAAAATTGATATTGAACAGAATTTCATTCAGGGCAATTTTCCATACTCAAATTTTTCAAAATAAATTTAAACCTATCTTCAGAAAGTGTTTTTCTGATAATATCAGCCCATTGATGGTCTGTATCAACAAAATTTAAATTTAAAATTCCTTTCTGAATATAGTCCCTAATGAAATGATGTTTAATTTCAATATGTTTTGCCTTTGAGTGTAAAATAGGATTTTTAGAAAGGCAAATAGCAAAAGTACTGTCACAGAAGATAGGAATCTTACTCTCATACAGTTGATAATCTTCTAATTGACTCTTCATCCAGAGCATCTGGGTACTGCAGCCAACAGTAGCAACGTATTTTGCTTCTGTTGTTGATAGTGCTATAGTGTCTTGCTTCTTGTTGTACTATGATATCAAGTTGTTGCCTAGAAATTGACAACTTCCAGAAGTGTTTTGACGTTCCACTCTCATCTTTTCTATAATGACATATTTTGGATGAACTGAAATGATTCTTGGATATTTTCTGTGAAAGGTCTCTTCAGAGGTTCTGACGTTGTTCATATTTCTTCAATACCCAGAACTTCTGACTGGTCCTTCTGTTCCGAATCTTCAGAAGTTGGCATGTGAACTTCTGAGTTTGTACTCTATGTTGTTTCATCAGAATTTGGCAATGAAACATCTGTACCTCCATTATTTTCAACTTGCTTTAGCGTTTGCTGGCCAAGCTTTTAATCAAATTTGTTCTAACAATTCTTCTTACTTCTGAAGAGATGTTAATTTGAACATTCATATAAAACATATGTATTGTAGCAGAAGATAAGAAGTCTTACACTCATATAGAAGATAATATTCTGGTTGAATTATTTTATATCCAGAACTTCTATAAAAGAAACTTCTAAGATGTACTCTTATATTATTTCTTCAGAAGTTGACAACTAGACTTCTGTTCAATTTTCAAAGTTCCAGAGTTTTTGAAAATTATGCAACTCCTGTGTGAACTTCTGTTTTGTTTCTTCAGAGTTTGACTACTAACCATTTACCATAGTTCCAGAGCCTCTGACTATTTCCTTCTGGTTACGTTTAAGTTCCAGAACTTGGAACATAAACCTTATTTCCATCATGTCTAGCTAGCATCCAGAGTCCAGGAGCTAATGTTGGTGTTTCAACGTCACCTTTTGGAATATCTGCAACATAGATAATTTTTTCTTTTGGTACCCATATCCTTCTGGGTCCTTTACGGTTAGTGTTCTAGAAGTTCAGTTTGAACTCTAGTTTAACAAAATACCTTTCAGAGTGAGACGTGTATTTGTATGTGTGACCATTGTTCCAGAAGTTCTGTTTGAACTTTGGTTTAACATTAAAATATTCAGAGCATGACGTGTATTTAATGTCATGTGTATGACCATACTTAAATTCTTTGTGTAATGGTTTGTACGTGATTTTCATCTCATCAACACATTTTGGTTTATAAATTTCTTTCCCTCTAGGAGCTTTATATCCTAAACCATTTCTGTTGTTTCTAGAAACTCCATAAATCATAGAAGCCATCTTGCTTCTGTCTATGCTACTAGCTAAAAACTTCTAAAAACTGTAGTCATATTCTTTCAAAATATTTTTTGAACTTGAAGCATCTTCTGAGCTGGGAATTTTTTGAGAATTTTGAAAATCATTTTTAAGTTTAATATTATTTTCTTTCAGCTCAGAATTTTCTAACTTAAGTTGCTAAATTCAAATACAATATTCTTTCTGAGTTTCTTGTATTTAATTTTGAGTTGACTATAATTTTCCAGAAGTTCTGATAGACTATCTTCTAACTCATTTCTAGTAAGTTCAGAAAATACCTCTTCTGACTCAGAGTCAGAGGCAGAGTCATCTGTTGTAGTTGTCATGAAAGCAAGGTTTGCACGTTCATCTTCTGACTCGGTTTCAACTTCAGAGGATTCTGAGTCATCCCACGTGGCCATCATTCCTCTTCTCTTTTCAAACCTTTTCTTTGGTTTTTCTTTTTGAACGTTGGGGCATTCTCTTCTGATGTGTCCCATTTCTTTGCATTCGTAGCATTGGATGCCTCTCTTGCTGAACCTCTTATGTCCAGAAGCTTCTCCTTTATCCTCAGATCTTCTGTGGTTCTTGAATTTCTTTTGCCTATATTTCCGCATTTTATTTATCCTTCTGGAGATCATGGATAATTAATCTTCTAACTCCGAATCTTCAGAACTTCTATCTTCTACCTGAAAAGTATTAACGTTATAATTTTTTATAGATTTTAATGCAATTGACTTACCATTTTTCTGGGGTTCAAATTCATCCAGCTCAATCTCATGAGTCCTCAGAGCGCTAATGAGTTCTTCTAGGGAGATTGCATTTAGATCCTTTGACACTTTGAAGGCAATCACTATAGGCTCCCATCTTCTGGGTAGGCTTCTAATGATCTTATTTACATGGTCAGAATTTGTATAGCCTTTGTCCAGCACTCTTAGACCAACAGACAGAGTTTGGAACCTTGAGAACATTTGTTCAATAGACTCGTCATCCTCTATTTTAAAAGCTTCATACTTTTGGATGAGTTCTAGATCCTTGGTCTCCTTGACTTGTACGTTCCCTTCATGTGACATTTTTAGAGATTCTAAAATGTTATATGTTGTGTCTTTGTTTGTTATTTTTTCATATTCTATTTTTGAAATAATGCTTAATAGAATGTTTCTGGTTGTATGATGATTTTTATAGAATGTGCCTTGTTCATAGCTTTCCTTTCAATCTTGTTTCCATCTCCATCTTCTGGATGTTTGTAACCATCCAACACCACATCCCATAGATCAGGATCATAGCTAGAAATAAAACTTTCCAGTCTATCCTTCCAATATGCAAAATCTTCTCCATCAAACATTGGAGCTTTAGTGTTGTTGTTACTTTAATTTGTTTCCATTTTATGTTCTTCCCTTGTGGATCTTTATCTGACACGGTTAAGTGTTTGCACCCAGAACCAAGAGCTCTGATGCCAATTGAAGGCTTGGAAAAACACTTAGAAGGGGGGGGGGTTGAATAAGTTTTTCTTACTTTTAGACTCTTTAACCCAAACAACAAATAAAATACTCAAGTATTTTTATCCTAGTTCGTTTGACACTCAAATTACTCCAGTCCACCCGCCAAGGTGATTTCGCCTCTCTCAACGAGGACTTAATGCACTATAATTAAAAATTATAGAATGCACTACCCAACCGGTGTGACTAACAACAAACCGCACAACCACCATTGTGACTAACACCTCTAAGACTCAACTAGTCCTAGCCCTCTCAAGAATTCTGACCCAAATTGGTCTTTTCAAGGAACAACTATCAGAATGCTAGATTCTGACTAACTGTGTACAAAAGTGCTTCTAGAAAAGTTGTTCTTCACTAAGTGAAGTTTACACAAAAATTAAGCTCAAATGAATTGTAAACTACTTTACAAAAATATGACTTTTTATTTGGCAGCGTGAGTTTACTTAGAATGACTTTCTGTAGGTTGCTAGAAGATGTTGTTGAAAGTTATTGTGAAAAATAATGTTGTTTGTTCAGACAACGTGAGTTCTTGTGAGTTGTTCTGTGTTTTTTTTCTTTGAAAATGAATCTTTAAATAAGCTTCCAGAATCTGACCGTTAGTGGTAGCGTGCCATGAATTATGGAAAAGTTTAATAATGACTTTACTGTAGCCTTTTGAAACACCCAGCCGAAAAATTAAAGGATATAACTATATATCCATGAAGTCGCCATCAAATGTTTTTTATCCCGCCAAGAGGGAAAGGTAAACATCGAGTAAACCTGAAACGGAGAAATCACGGTCTTGCGACCGAGAGATCGGGTAAGGAAGTCTGTTACGCGAGTGGAAGGGATTATCACCCCACACGTCCATAGTACTCTACGGTATCCGCTTTTACTTTCTATCTAATGGGTGTAAAGGTCTAACTATATCTGTATATGGTATAATGTATGCAAAAAAGAAAAGAAGAATAAAGAAATAAAAGAAAATAATAAAAGAAAGAAAACATGGGGAAAAGAAGGAAATATTTAGAAAGGTTGCTCGATCAAGCCCCGCGACAGGATGCCTACGTATTCCCTCGTGCATTGGGAAATCAGAGCGCCGTAGTTCAGCTCACCTATTTTGGTTGGTTTGTGTTTTTTAAATTAGCAGACGAAATAGCAAACGATGACGAAACACCTCTGCGATGACGAAACATCAGCTACAGACAGGATGACGGAACATCAGAAGACGGGATGACGAAACATCAGAAGATAAGATGATGAAACATCAACAGCAGGACGACGAAGCGTCAGAAGATTAGATGATGAAACATCAGAAGATGAGATGACGAAACATCAGAAGATGAGATGACGAAACATCAACAGCAGGACGACGAAACATCCTAAAACTAATTGGTTTGTATCTTTTACTTTGGAAAAGTTTCAGATTATTAGAGTGTTTTAATGCACTTGACAAAACAAGATTTTAGTTTTAAGGATGCAAAAGGATAAAGGTAAAATAGCTAGGGGAAACTAACTTATTTCTAATCCTAATGTTATCATACAAAATTGATCCTAAGTTATGGATATAAACAAGGGGAAGAATCTACCTAAATTTATCATGCATGGATAGTAAACCTAAAGTCTATTTAGTTCAAACTTGGAGAAGAATGAACTAAAGATCCTATGGGGAACATGGCAATCTCATAAAAGATATAAAGGAGTGAACAATCACATTAAATATGAGAGAACAAGTACAAATGACAAAACATTAAATAATGAATGATGAGACATGTATGGATGGCAAAACATCATGTAAAATAGATAAAATATGCATGGACGATGATACATCAGGCATGGATGATAAAACATCATGATAATAGACATGGATGACAAAACATCATGTAAAATATGCATGGACGATGATACATCAGGCATGGATGATAAAACATCATGTAAAATATGCATGAACGATGGTGAAAAATCATGTATTAAAAAGGTGATGATGATACCTAACGGAGAAATTCTGTTGCCCCTTCAACACGCACGAGGTAAGAAAACTCTGCTGAAAAGCGCCATCGACCATCCAAGTGTGCCCAAGTTTCATCAACAAACAATCATGAACTCCTTTTCATTGATGAAGAGCCCAAGAGGAGGCTATGTGTTCATTGGTGAAGATCCCAAGAGGAGGCTATGTATTCATTGGTGAAAAGCCCAAGAGGAGGCCATGTGTTCATTGCTGCAGAGCCCAAGAGGAAGCTATGTGTTCATTAGTGAAGAAATTCTAAACTATTACAAACCATATGAGAATGGGGATACAAGTTTATGAATGGGGATGTATCGTATCAAAAGTTCGAATGAAAGTCTAAATAATACAACCCAATCGAAATACATCAAATAATTAACTAAAGATAAAGAACTTCATCGCATGGTGTAAGAAATCGCCTCAGATGCACTTCAAGACGTCAGACAAAGCTTCAGGCATCAGATGAACATCAGATAGAAATCCCTTGCACACTCAACAGATGGATTAGAAATAACAATGTAGAGTGATAAAACACTAAGCTATAAATGACGATACATCAAGAAGATAATGTATGATGACAACACATCTCAAACTATAGCACAATAGCTAATTACAAAGAAAACGGGGAATAGAATGAAGTGGAAAGAAGTGAGTGAACAATCATGCAAGATGTCATGTGAAGTGAGGTCAGTAAAAACAACATGCATATACAATGTTTATACAAACCATTAGCAAACATCAAACATCACTATGAATGCACACATGCAAAGTTAATTGATAAACTAGGTCAAAACTAGTTCCAAAAGCATACGGGAAACAAACCGTGTAAGATATTAGGCATAGACGAAATGAAGGAAGAGTTATATGATAAAATATCATAAAAGTAAGTAGCTAACATGTTAATAGCCTATTTACATCATGCAAACCAAACCACAGAAGTTTCACGAACGAAATTCTTTAAGAGTGCGTAAACTGACGACAATTGCGTGTGGTGACGTGAATACAAGTGTGTGACATACATAACATACAAAGTGAGTGTCAAGATGAGGTGATTATAATGGAAATATCACATAAAGGAAATAGTAATCAAATCATAAATAAAATGTCACAAAGATGCAATTACAACACTAGTGCAAAACTAATTGAAACTTTGACCTAGAAAGCGTTTACACGTCAAAAGAAGCTGAGAAAAGGCATAGATGAAAGGAAATGAACCATGAGAGGTTAAGATGCATACAATACAGTATCAAACACATCAATACATAAATCAAAGCATACAAACATGCATGAGAAAGATTCACGGACAAGTCACTTAAGGAGAACAAAATCGATCCATACAAATGCGGGTGAAAGTGTATGTGAATGATAATACATAAGACATGAATGACGATACATCATATAATGAAAATGGATGAGCAAAACATCAGATAAGAAATGTATGGATGGTAAAACATCAAATAACAAATGTATGGATGACAATACATCAAGACATAAATGATGACACATCAGATGTGAAGGATGAAGCATGGTGAAACATGATATAAACGGAAATGGATGATAAGACATCTAACAAGAAAGATATGGATGATAAAACATCAAATAAGAAATGTATGCATGCGTGAATGATAATACATCAAGGCATGGATGACGATACATCGTATAATGAAAATGGATGAGCGAAACATCAGATAAGAAATGTATGGATGACAATACATCAGATATAGATGATGAGACATCAGATGAAGCATGGTGAAACATGATATAAACGGAAATGGATGATAAAACATCTAACAAGAAATATATGGATGATAAAACATCAAATATGCATGCATGAATGATAATACATCAAGGCATGGATGACGATACATCGTATGTGAAAGATGGATGAGCGAGACATCAGATAAGAAATGTATGGATGACAATACATCAAATATAGATGATGAGACATCAGATAAAGCATGCAAAAGCATATATGCACATGGTGCGAGAAAGAAGTAAAGAGAGCGGCGATGATACCTAACGGAGAAGGTCCGTTGCCTCTTCAATGCGCGCAAGATGAAAAAAATATTCATAAAGCATCCTTGAGTTCCCTTGATGATGAGTATCCCATTTTAGTCTTATCTTGATCATCCAATAATCAAGCATCCAGGTTGTAGCATCCAGGTTGTATCACGATCTATCACAAATCCATGACAATAACAACAATGAAATGACTATCGTGGAAATAATTGAATGATGATCAGACCATGCGAAGACATAAAATCCTAAGCTACAAAGAAACGAAATTCTAAACTATTTCGATCCATATGAGAATGGGAAAGCAAATTCACAATTAGAGATGCATAGAATCGATAATACGATAAAAAGTCTTGATAGACAAATGATACAAGCTAATTGAAGCGAGGGAACACGGATGATGTGGTGAGTACACCTGCATGGAATCACAAAATAACTAAACAGACGGTGACACTTGTCACCGCCGGGTTAGCCAGTAAATAGTGCTTAATTAACAAAATAAGGCTGTTTGTAACACCCCAATATTAACCAAAGTTTAATATGCAAAAATCAGAGTAATTTAAAATTTTCATAAATTAAATACTGAGGCGTCACACCTTTAAAAATAACTCACTTTAAACAATTTGCTTTAAAGTATAAATCTCGGATACATAGCATCGCCGGAAGAAATAAATTGATTCAAACACATCAAAACATCTTCTTTAATAAACTTCCATAATAAATCATATTTTCACAAAGTATGATTCTTATTTACAAAAGGAAGAACAACAAAAGAACAACAACAAGACAACATAAATATTCCCCCCGAGTGCTACGTATCAGAGCGACACCGACTCAACTAATAGCAGTTATAATCTCCGTCTTCATAACCTGCACGTTACCAATATAAAGGTAATGGCGAAACAAATAAAGGGTGAGATACTCCAAAACATATAATTAAAGGCATGATAAATATATATATATAGTTTTGGAAATATAAACGTTATAAATTAGTAAGTGCATTCCAACACCTATCTAAATCTCACTTACTTTGATCGCCATTCTAAGTGTATAATCTACACTTAATCACCTTAACCTCATCGGCATAAATCATCACAACAACACATAAACATCCGTCACCACGAAATCCTCACAAGCTAATACATCACTAATTAACACGGCAGTCTTAAACAACAACATCAACCAACAACATTAAATAATGCTAATAACATAAGCAACATAAACAAATCATCACAAATTGGCTAAAGCCCATCGTCGCTTTTGGCATAAAAGCCCATCGTCACAAACATTATCACACCATATTTGCATTAAGCATTTCATCTAAATTAAAGCGTCACAAAGTTCATCATTTATATTCATCGCCTAGTTATCATGAAATTATCAAGTTATATTCATTTCATGTTTATCATAAAGATCCTCACCAAACAAAACATCATATATCATCGCAATTTAACATCGTCAATTTAATTAAAACCCAACGCTAAACAACTCAAACATAAACATAACCGACTCCATGAGACACGACTATGTTATGCATGTGGTACCCGTCGCTTTGTCCATAAATAGGAACACTTGGCATAAAAGCCTTGTTGCTTGGCATAAAAGCCTCGTCGCTTGGCATAAAAGCCTCGTCGCTTGGCATAAAAGCCCATCGTCACCAATGTAATGTATGTGACTCGGCAATAAAACAATTTCATGTTTATCATAAAGATCCTCACCAAACAAAACATCATATATCATCGCAATTTAACATCGTCAATTTAATTAAAACCCAACGCTAAACAACTCAAACATAAACATAACCGACTCCATGAGACACGACTATGTTATGCATGTGGTACCCGTCGCTTTGTCCATAAATAGGAACACTTGGCATAAAAGCCTTGTTGCTTGGCATAAAAGCCTCGTCGCTTGGCATAAAAGCCTCGTCGCTTGGCATAAAAGCCCATCGTCACCAATGTAATGTATGTGACTCGGCAATAAAACAACACAACACAACAACATCATCGTCGCTCATCAAAATTGGCCTAAAGCCCACATCGTCATAATTCATCCAAAACAAGATAAATATATATCATCGCCTCATATTTGCATTATGCAAAACATCACCAATAATTCATTATCATCAAAAATCATGCATTCACAAATCGGAAGCATTTATTAACAACATCAATATAATCGTCACATCCTCATGTACAAAGACATATACCATCGCATCGCATATCAACAAGTATTCACTAACTAATACGTCGTCGCAAACATTATGTTTAATCACCCCACCTTATTATCGATTTATTCACTAATTCTAACCACGGAAAAATAGTCAAACACCTATCATCGTCGCAAAAGCCATCCCTAATAACCGACATTACTCCTAACCGTCAACATCGCAATCGGATTGTCCATACGTGTCTTAAATCCCCTAAAACGAAATTCGATTCAATTAAACCGTAATTAAGCCTATTTCGGGTCATCTCGTAAAAACTCGCAACTTCTAAAAACTAACCTCACCACTAAGTTCTACACGTCAAACTTAGCTAGCACGTCAATTTTCGTTGAATTCAGAGTAACTTACTTCGTCATCGAATTTAGCAGAATCGGAAAATCGAAACACAATCGGGTTCCAAAAGAAATGCGAAAAATCAGAATTTTGAAGGTTACAGATGCATCAACACGGGCCCCCGTGTGCATCAACACGGCCCGTGTTGAAAAGCCCCCAGAACATGCAAAAATCACCCAAGACAGTGAATCAACACGGGCACCCGTGTGACTCAACACGACCCGTGTTGATTGTCCTGTCAACAACTCTTCCTCGTTTAAGGGATCAACACGGCCACCCGTGTGCATGAACATGACCCGTGTTGATTGATCTGTGTGAAAACTCCATTTTTAACATTCCCAACTTCACTTTTTCCCTTCCCATTGATTCTAATCATCATCAACCTCATAATCCCTACTCCTATTCCAACTCTTCTAATCTATTTCACTTAAACAATCAACCAACCAAACCCTATAAACCAACTATCAATTTTACCCCCAAATCCAAAATACAACCATCAAAACCTAATCATATGAGATAGAGAAATCAAACCCCTTACCTCTAGAGATTGGATGATCCAAGATGATTCCACAACTTCAACCTCAAGCTTCCTCTCTTGCTCTCTTACTCTTCTTCTCCTTCTTTCCAAAACCCTCTATTTTTCTCTCCATGCCTCTATGTTTTCTTGGTGTAGGAAAATGGAAGGAAAAGGGAAAGAAAATGGTTTTATAATTACTAGCATCCATATTCCCATGTTTGGTTTTTTGTTTTTGAATGGAAGGAAAATGAGGAGAAATGGTTTATAAAGGTATTTCTACTAGCAACAAGGGTGAAAACCCAATTCTCATATATTAATCCTCACACCCCCATCTATTCTTATAAATTAACACCCTAATAATATCTACCAATATTATTAATTCAATCAATTAAAATAATTCCGGGGAATTAAATATCGGATCCGAATAATATTTTATCGGACCGAACGGAACTTCGTCAAATATATTATCATATATATCGATTAATATATTTATTCTCGTCGCAAAATAAATATCGATCGGTAACTCGAAAATATTAATATAAGATAATATTAATTAAAACAGGGCGTTACACTGTTATCACAACCTAATCACAATTATGCTTCCTGTCTCTATCTAAAACTCACACTCTCTCTCGCCTCTCTCTAAAACGTTCACCGGAGAAGCCACTCTCGTAGGTCAGAAATCGCCTTGGCGGTGGGCAGTGATACGGCTCCGATTATCATTTTTCTCACGTATCCTGACTCTCCTTGTTCTTCTGGTCACGAATCCGTGACTGTTTTGGTGTCAGCTCGCCGGAATTTCCTAACTCCGCCGCGCCGGAAATCGCCACCCGGCGGTGGCATGCTCTAATCTCTGATTTTCTTTCAGATTCTGGTTTGTTTTGTTCTTCTGATTATGATTCTTGTGTTTGATTTTGCAGAAACTCCACGATTTGGTCCGGATCTTGAAAGGTCTTTCGAAAACCCTAACCCTCCGATCCACGATTTGATGGCTTTTTTGGTTTTTTCCTTGTGAGTCTTTGAGGCTAGGGTTTGTTAACAGTGACCAACTTGGAACTTGTGCAATGATTGGCTTTATAGTTCTGAGAACTTGTTGATTTTTCTGTGCCCCTTTCTAATTTCTGACAAAACAGGCTTTGTGTGCATTCCATTGGGCTTTGACACGATTATTCTCTTCTGACTCTTGTTGGGCTGATTTTTGTAATTTCTGAATTGTTTTATTGCTGCCTTGTACTTGCTGCCTTCGTTTTTTGCTATCTGTGATGTTGGACTCTGGCTTCTGACTTTGGAAACCATTTCTGCATTTGGACTGGAACTTATAATAGTTATGAATTTCGAAATTGGGCTGGAACATGTTGTTTTCTGATTTTTGTATGCTGAATTGTGCTTGCTGCCTTTGCTTTACACACCCCTTTTTGTGAACCGAAACCAATAGGTTTTTTGTGATTTGCAATAGGAGTAGTTGGCTTATGATTGAAAATTCAATTCTGAACTTGTTGGCAACAAATACATGAGGCTTTTGCAGCTTGAAGATCATAGGAAACCACCCTTATTTCCTGATTCCTGAACTACGACCCTAATGGTGAGACTTTGAGAAGAAAAATCTTGAAAATCTCTGTTGTTCGTGCTTCTATTTTTGACATTGATTATTTGCTAATCAATTTCTTTTTCTCTTGTTTCATGTACTATGACTTGGATGGGCTCGAGAAAAATGAGCAAGGCAAAGGGTAAATTATGGTCAAGCTTGAAGGTCATAGATGAGGCTCGACATCAAGAGCTTGAAGAAGACATCAAAGTCTTAGAAATTAGGGCTTAGTAAACTTTACTTAGAACAAATTCTTCATTTGAAAACTTTGGGAAACTAGAAATCTCCTAGGGTATATTAGAATGAGTTTGAAAACTCTCTTTGATTTTGGTCTTGTAATTTGTAAGAAACTTGAATGTTTTCTCTTTTTGTAATCATGAAAAACTTCCTTTGTAACTTGGATTTAAGAATTAACCGTGAAAGGATTTTACACATGAAACTTATAACAATGTTTGAACCTTGATAACAATGCCTTTATGAATTGTAATGATTTTGGCTACTTCTTGTATTCACATAAATGAATGTTTTCAAGTGGCAAGTTCACATTATCTTCAACATTTTTCAATACTTGCAAGCAAACTTGAATAAACATGATAAATGTTTAATATGATGAAATGAAGTAACCATGGCATAATCTTGAATTCTTGTGACACAAGATTTTGAAATAAACAAATTACTTGTGTAACAATCAATCCACGAATCATGACCTTTGACTTAACTTGCATCAACTAATCCCCAATTTCTTGCCTTGATGGAGAAGACACCCACCGTAACATTGTTCAAAACCCTACCATCACAGATCATTGTTCAAAGAAACAAGAGCATCAATATCTGTCTGATGAGAACATCCATAGAAACCCTAGTTCCAACATTTTACTTCTTGAAAAAGAAACTAAACAATCAGCAGAATCAGAGACATCATACTTGATTGGGTGAAACCTCAAACCACCAGGAAACCCTAGACTTGTGATAAACTGATCCCTTGAATCTTCGGCGCCTCTAATGAAAAATAGAAGATAATGCTTCAAGAACTACATCAATAAAGACGTCAAACACCTCAATGATCCAAAACCTATGTCACCTCAATGATCAAAAACCCATGCACAAGAGCCATTGGATAAGAAAATGAGAATTACTTTGAAACACTTGCAATTGTGGCTCTTCTGATAAAACAGAGAATCAATTAATGTGTCTCGAATCATAAGAAGCCTTGGTGACTAAATAAACAGAAGAGTGGGAGAATACGAGAGCCATCTTGGAATGATTGACAATACAACCAAATTCTGCAGCCTGAAGAAATCCTGGAAGATAAGAAAAACCTTGATCCCACGCAGTGCATGAATGCAATGCAATATGATGTTTATGAAGAAACATAAGCCTAAATCAAGAGGGTAAATTTTGGGGTGCAACAGCTGCCCCTATTCAATCTTCTTCAACTTGATAAGCGAGAACTGGTGGAAACCTTCGAGCGTTCAAAGTGGAAGAGGATTGAATACAAAAGAACCCGAAAATTTACACTCTTGAGAAGAAAAGTGAAGCTTTCCAAAAGGAGCCAGAGAAAGCTGGACTTAGAGAATACCAAAAGACATTGGTTTTATAGAAAAGCCAAATAACATTGTGCTTTAACAAGAGGGGGAGTCTAATGAATATTAGCCTTCCAAAGGTATACGTCAAGACAAAACTGTAACGCGGACCATAATAAAGATGAGATGAAACTCAAACTAGAAGACTAGACAAAACTAGATTCTGAACATGTACGCAATAGGACGACTACGAAAAGGGTCCTATAAGCAAGGTGACTAGAGTGCGCGATTCTAGGGACACCTGCTGGTCTCAACCAGGGGTAAAAAGTGGAAATTGTGACAAACCGAAGGTATGAAAGAGACAATTCAACCAAGGATAGACAGTAGACGAAGCTGATTGAATCCAAGGAGTGACATCAAACGAGACAAAACTCGACTCGATAGAACTACAAGAACGACACTTTCTAGAAATGAGTACCAGGATAAAAACTGGATTTCACGCACGGGAAATGAGACAAAACTCGACCCATAGCAAAGTGATGAGAGTGCATGTTTCTCAGAGCACTTGTTGTTCTCAAACTAGAGGATAGACAGTAGACGAAGCTGATTGAACCCAATAGTTATAATAGAGCCATCCCAAACCGAAGATAGACAGTAGACGAAGCTGATTGAATCCACGGAGTAAAGGGGAAAGGTTTCAACCCGAGATAGACAGTATGATGGAACTGAAAGAATCCCAGGAGTAAGAAACAAAACGAGATAAAACTCGACTCATAGAACTTAGTTAGACGAAACAAACTAGATGAGTACCAGGACAACAACTGGATTTCATGCACAGGCGACGAGACAAAACTCGACCCAAAGCAAAGTGATGAGAGCGTATGTTTCTCAGAGCAGTTGCTAGTCTCAAACTAGAGGATAGACAGTAGACGAAGCTGATTGAACCCAATAGTTATAAAGAGACATGTTTTAACCCGAGATAGACAGTATGATGGAACTGAAAGAATCCCAGGAGTAAGAAACAAAACGAGATAAGACTCGACTCATGAAGACTAGTTAGAAGAAACAAACTAGATGAGTACCAATACGATAACTGGATTTCATGCGTGGGTAACGAGACAAAACCCGACCCAAAGCAAAGTGATTATAGCGTACTTCCAAAACACTTGCTGAAATAATCATCAGGAGAAAACTGACATTTGAAAGGTATATTGGTGGACATTGAAATGAACCAACAGAGGTAGTAAAGACTAAACCAAAGAAACTGCACCAGAGAGAGACTGGGCTACAACCAGAACATTGAGTAGACACTCAACCAAATCTAATGATTAATAGGATATTGGTATGGAGATTCTGAGGATAGAGGCCTCATTGGGGAAATAATCTGAAGTTAACAGATTCACTGGGGAACATTGTGGCGATAAAGGAAAGAGATAATGGAAAATTACCTCTTTGAGGATGCAATGCAATGATGCATGATTAAATGTTTCACCAGGGAATGGCTAATGAAAAAGCCAATCAAACACCAAGCCAAAACTTGATAAGACTTGCGAAAATAAATTGCAAAATCCACTAGGGAGAAAACCTTCAAAGAGATGAAACTCTGTCGGGAGCTGTCATACCCCAAATTTTGACCTAAAATACCACCTTATATCATTCACATGTGCATCATTGCATCACTAACAGTTTCAGAACAGGATAGATCGTGCGTGTGCTCCTAGAGCCAAATTAGGGTTTTATCAAAATTTCATCTGTTCAAGATATGATCAATTAGGGTTTGAGTCTCCACTCTTCTCAATTGATCTATCTTAATCAATCATCAACATTTGATATTCAAATTCCTAACTTTTTCTCATGATCTACCTTGAATCGACCAATTAGGGTTTTGATCGAAGATAGTGAATCATTGACTTTTTGCTCAATGAATGACCTATTTGCTTGAATATTGATATTAACATCCTCAATGCAACATATTGTCCTAATTTCTTGGTTCAAAACATTCCAAAATCCATGCTTCTTCATCATACAAATTCTGAAGCATCTGATGAAAATTCAACTGTTCAAAAAGTCAAAACTTTGACTTTTGGTCAACTTTTTCAAATCCAAATTTTTTCAATCATAAAAGCATTTCAAACTATCCATCATGATCATAAAAAATCAAGAAATGTGAAAAAGTCAACAAAAAATCAAAGTTGGAATTTTTTCTAACACTTAGAAAAATTTTCAAGTGACAAAAAACATGGTTTTTCCTTACTTTCATGGCCATTTTTCACGTAGATCCATTTTGATTCAAGAAAAACTCAAAACATGAAAGTTGTAGATAATGTTACAAGCTTTTCAAAATGTCTAAGAACTTGCAAAAAAACTTTGTGTATCTAGGGTTTTGATCTTGAAACATAATGGTCCATGACCATGAATTTTCGAAATTTACTCATCAAAACTACAAGCTATTTTGCAATTTCCCCTTTCCAGAAGCCTTGTCACTAAATAAGATAGGATTTAAGGGATAAAAATATGATGGAAATGATTAGGAAGGGATAAAAACACTTGAGTTTTTTAAACAATGATTAAAAAGATTCCATGTACATTTAATGAGGAATATTCCTTTCTTAAGCCTTAAGCTTCCAAGTTGCAAGCTCTTCAAGTTTATCTTGCCTTGCCATTCAGAATTCCTTGCCTATAAATAGAGGTTCTTACTTCATTCAAAAGGACACTAAAACAATTCCAAACTTGTTTTCTCACTTTTTTCTTATTTTGCAAGTTTCTAAGTTTCAAAGAGGTTAGAATTCCAAATTGCAAATCCTGCAAGTTCTAACCAAATGTGTCATTCAAACATCTTCTAAACACCATTTAGAAGTTTTTTGAAACTTCAAATCATCAGAAAATAAGCCAAGAGTCAGTTTGCTCCAGAAAAATCCATTTGTGCAAGTTTTGAGCCAAAACTTCCAAACTTAAAAACCACTCGTGCTTGTTTTGATTTTTCACTTCAAACACACTCTATACAACATATAGAGACTATCCAAACACTTAAACCAGTTTGGGAACAGCTCCATCATCATCTTCCATTTCAAAACCAGCAGCCTGCAACTGGACTTGGGTAGGAGGAATCAGAGAGCTTCAAAGCAATGTAAGTGATCGAATACACTCAGTAACACTCAAGGAAGCTTCTGGGATCAACAAAAAGCATCTAGAAGTCCACGTCTGGTTTCTGCAAATTCCATCCAAGGTGAGTTTTATGAGTTTTTGGATATCATAATACATGTATCTTTAGCATAAACTTTGAAAAGAGAAATGTGTATTTGATCATTCTGAAGCTAACTGAATCCTTAATTGAAATTAAAATCAATCATGTCACGAGATATGTGAATTTGTTCAGTTAGGTCAAGTTTGGGAATATCAAAATTAGAGTTTATTTCTAACTTATAGCTTTAATGATTTACATGGTTGAGTCCGTCTTAAAATTCTGAGCATGATTGGTGTTTGAATTTTTGAATTGGTTGAGAAACGAAGGATCTCGATTTCAGCCATGGACGTTTGTTCCACGAAGAAGATGAAGTGGGAAACTCAAAATTTCAAAATTTGATTTATAATATATTTACTTGGATATGATTAAATGAACGGATGTATTACCGCCCCAGCGGTTGCCAGCACGCTCTTAATCCTTTCCTTTGCCTCAAGGCCTAGGGTTCGAATCCCCCTGGGACCTTTTTTTTAATAAAAGGTTCATCACTTCTGATACTTGTCCCTTCAGAAGTAGAAAGCTTCTACCACCTTCAGAAGCACTTCTGATGCTTATCCCTTCAGAAGTAGCAAGCTTCTACTGCCTTCAGAAGCACTTCTGATGCCCACTTCCAGAAGCATCAAGCTTCTAACATATCCAGAAGCATCAAGCTTCTAACATCTCCAGAAGCATCAAGCTTCTAACACTTCCAGAAGCATCAAGATTCTAACTCTTCAGAAGCAGCAAGCTTTAACGCCTTGAAGCAAGCTCGACCGCCTCGAAGCAACAAGCTTCGACTCCTTAAGCTTCGACGCCAAGCTTCGACCTCCTTCGAACTCCGCGACCATCCTTCAGAATTTCAACTTTTGACTCCCTTCAAAACGTCAGTTTCTGACTCGTTTTTCAAAACTACATTTTCAAATATTTTTCAAAACTCCTTCAAAGCAAGGTGATTAAATGACAAGTCAAGCAAATGGCTCAGTGGAAAAACTCTTCACTTCTAAGCCAAATGTCCTAGGTTCAAACCTCCTTAGGACCAAAACTCTTTTTTATCACTACATTTCTCAAGTTTTCAATAAACTTCAACATTTTCAAAAACTAATCAAAACTTCTCATTTTGAGATGTTTTTTTGCACACTTGTCATTTAATATACCTATTTTATGATTATTTCAAAAAAATCCAAAAATATTTTCTTTTTGATTATATTTTTATTAGGTTAAAAATGAGACATTTTAAGTATTTTTAATAATTTTCAAAAATGTTTTCTTTCCAATTTTCAAACCTAATATTTTTCAAAACTTCTTGTGAAAATCCTTCACTTTTCAAAATCATTTTCAAAATCATTTTCAAAACCTTTTCAAAAACCTTTCAATAAACTTACACACCTTTTTCCATGATCAATTCGATTTGAAGATAAATCGAACCAGGTTTTTCCTTGAATTTCTTTCAAATTGATCATGGGCCTCCCTCACAGTGTAAGTCCCAACCCTCCTATGTACATATTTATTTCCTTGTACATATCCACCCTTTCGTGTACATATTTATTTCCTTGTACACATTCAATCGTCTTTGTAAATATTCAAGCATAAACAAACTTCGTTCGTTTTTTTCATCCGCTTGTTTATACACCGATTCCATTGGTATTAAGAGGAGCATTATTCCCGGTGAAACTGCTCTTAAACCAATGGGCCTCCCTTAAGGTGTAAGTCCCAAACCCTTTGTATATATTCAAGTTACACTTGCTTTAATTTCTTGTTTTATACACTTGTTTATATATTTCCTTCATAAACTCCCGTGAATACACATCACACACTTGTTCATATAACTATTCAGTTATAACATAACAACTAGGTTCCCTTTTAGCCTCCTATTAGGCTTCGTATAAGATAACTCATTTACTGAGTTAGCCTCCTCTTAGGCTTCATATAGGATAACTCATTTATTGAGTTAGCCTCCTCTTAGGCTTCATATAAGACAACTCATCCTTTGGGTTTAGCCTCCGGTTAGGCTTCATATAAGAAAACTCCCCTGCTGAGTTAGCCTTCTCTTGGGCTTCGTTCAAAAGAACTTCCTTGTTGAGTTTAGCCTTCTCTTGGGCATAAAATAAGAAAGAGACCTGGAAATCTCTTAACAACCTCTTATTGGGCTTCCAATACAAAGAATCACCCGCGCTAGGATAGAACCCTGAGAGTATGATTTCCCGGTGAAATCACTCTTGAATCCTAAGAGGATGGTTTCCCAGTGAAACCACTCTTAAAGCCAAAGCCATCCATACCCTATAGCTTCCTCTTGAGCTTCATGCAAGGACCCTCGATGACCCTCGGAATGCCTTCTCTTGGGCTTACAATACAAGGACCCACGGGCTTCTTAAAAGCATCCCCCTAACCCATAATCAATTTCTCCTCTAGATTTAGACATTTATCATCTCTATGGAAGAAGTATCTCATCTATCACATCACATACAAATCAACACTTTTTCAAACACTTTTTTCAAACAAAACATCTTTTAACTGTAAGTGGTAACGCTTGTACACTCAAGCAAAACACCAATACTTACAATTAAATATTCAATCATCTTTCAAACATCTTTCTTAACTCGTAAGTGGTAACGCTTGTACACTCAAGCAAAACACCTAATACTTACGACGAAAGATTCAATCAATCCACCTTTAAAAAATGTATGTGATGAAATAGATTAGATACATTTTTCATTAAGATGACATTTGTCTTTGTCTCTTAATAACACCCTTTGCTTCCACTAGCATAAGTGGGAACTACGATCGCTCTGACTTTCTCAATCTCCCTTTGAGAATACGTAGGCACAAGGTCTCATCCTTGGTGAGCATACTTCTTTCTCCCTCAAACCAAACAAAACCATAGCTCCCTTAGATCCGAGCTACAGATGCTCTGATTCCCATTAAGGGATATGTATTCAGAAGATCCCAATGATCTTTGCGAGCACAATAATAACAAAACCTAGGATCCCACATAACCTACCTTTCTTAAAATCCAAAGGAGAAACTCTCCCAAGAATAGAATAGCAAATTAAAACACACAAACATATCAAAAATATTCATATATGTAAATAAGGCTATAGATAACTATATATATAGGGTGCCACATCTTTCCCTTTCTATAACAAACCCCCTTACTCAGATCTCTCCCCAATGTGTTGCGTCTAGTTCACGCTAGTCGCACCGTATATCATTATTTATTGAGGGTATTGCAGCTTTCCCCTTTTTCATCTCATTTTTCTTGTTTTGGAAATAATAAAGCTTGATGCTCGCGGCATCTTTAAAAATAGTTTAAAAGAATAAATCGTTTTGAGCCAAAGATTCGAATTTCGATTCGATTTCCTCGTTCATCACTTTTTAACGCGAACAGCAGCAATAACTTTTGTGACCTGTAGAAGTAGGCTACAATCACTGAGAAGAGTTGCAAAAATAAATTGCAGACTTCACTGGAGAAATAATTCTGGGTAAAATTGTTGATTCTGATATAGGATGCCAAATGAAATTGGACAAAGCCAGAGAAACTCAAGGCGAAACTGTGACTTCTGAAGAGGAAATCCAAATGGAGATTGGACCGCATCGGGCAAGATACCGAACAATAAAGGATCTAATAAGAATAAAGATTCCTTTGACTTCATGGGGAGCAACCAATCTTTGGTCAATGATAGGAGAAAATCCGCACACGACTCTTGCGGAGAGTGGATAACTGTGACTTTTAGAAGCCCAATTGGAGAGTCACAAACGATCTTTGATAAGAAAAGACCTTACTGGGGATAAAAGTGATATGGGATGGGCACCCACAATAGCATACGACTCGGGCGATACAACACTTGTCACCAATCAACAGGATCGAACTCGCTGGGGAGATGGGAGAGTTCTTGGAATAGAAATCCAAGTCAAATAGTTCATCCGGGCATGAAGAAACAAGACACCTCATATAGGACAGCTCCACTAGGGAACGAGGAACATTGTGCCACAACCTTGAAAGAAAATTTCTTCGCTGGGGAGAGGAGAAATCTTGAAGAAGGAATCTCAGATGAATAACTAATACACTAGAGAAAAGGGGATAATTCTTGAATAAGAAATTCCAAATGCAACAACTTTGACTGGGGGAATAAAGAAGTCATCAATAAACATTCTGCCTCGAACGGGAATTATTTTGTGAACACAACAGTAACACAAATTCATTGGGGATATAGATTCTTAATCAAGAAGTCTTATCAATCACAACCTATCAGACAAAACTCTCCACCTAACGATACTGGGGAGTAGACAACCTTCAAGTAAAACTGGGAAATCATCTGGATACAATCTCTTCACTTTGGGAGACTTGCTGGGGAGATGTAGAGACTTCGGTGTCACTGGGGATGTTTCATGTAACCAATCCTGCCAATTCAATCAAACCCAAATTTCCCCAAGTCTAAAATGAAGTAAACTCACTGGGGAGAATCCTTGTAGAAACACGGATAAAACTGATTTAAGATAAAATGCCCCTGGTGTATTTAAGCTCTGAATAGTTCTATTGACACATCTGGTTCATGTAGAGATTCGCCGAATCTCGACGTAACTGCTTCAGATTAATGATCTTTGAAAAGATTCGCCTTGAGAGGACTTCACGAGATTTGTGTTGAGGATAACAATCCTGGCTTCAATTGGAGATAAAAATCTTTGCCTTCTGATGAAGTAGCAATAAAACTTTGAACTTAAGTCTCTGATGGAATAAGGATAAAAACCCAAACTATCTGACATATTCTTCAAATTCACCAATCATTTAGCTTGCGACTGGACTTAAACTGGTCAACTCTGAAATAAAGGAATGCCCGTGCATAATGTCTTGCCCCAATCTGTAGGAATGTTGGAGAACTTGCCTTGAAAAAGACTTCCTGAGATCTTCATCATTAAGGTAACTTGCCCAGATTGACGAAAAATTGAGAGATCGAATCTTCATCTCATGCTCATAGAGGAAAGAGAAGTTCTCGAAGTTTTGGATGACAACACAACCATAACTCTCAAGTGGAACTGCTTCATACTCAAACAGATGCTAGAGACAATTTGTCCCTCATGACCAACAGAAGGAAACATACCATTTCTCAAAAGAAACTTATGGGTAATCAAAACATCAACATAAACATCTAGATCTCAAGCAATCTGATTCTTGATTGTCCCGCAAAAGGGTCTTTGTTACTCAACGCAGTCACTAGAAAACGCCCCAAATTATCTGAATATGCCAACTTCATTCCCCTTAAAGATACTCAAACAGTAGAGCAACATGATGTTCATACTCAACGGAGTACTTGAAAAGAAAAACCCCTTAGGGTACTCACCAACAAACTACTTTCGCTTCAAAGGGTATCTGGAAAGCATGCCCCTGGTTATCATCAATTCTTTGAAAAGATTGACTTTTGATTCAACGGAGTCAAGATCCTTTTCTTTGACAAGATTAAGCTCTTCATTGATGCTCATTGTGCAAACTCACTTGATGTCAAACAGTTGTTTCGCATGCAGAAAAATGTTATATTATGAGAATGAAAATTCAAATGCAACATTTACATAAGTCTTGAAGTTTTTAAAGGTATTGCTACTCCTTGTGAATGAAACACTTTTAGAATGCAAAATTTTAAAAACTTTTTTCTTTTTCAGAATGACAAGACCAACATATGATGCCAACACAAAAATTAGCGCACAATTTAGGAGTCAGGAAAATGTTATCTCATCGTAGTATGCTTTCGAATTAACCCATGCTTCAGTTAGGACTTTTGAGGGTTGTAATGTGGTCTGGTTCACGGTTTTCAAAAAAATATTTTTAGGCTCAAAATATTTTAATGCCCACCCCCTTCGTGATGTTCTCCCATCCTAAATTCAGTCAACTTGATACAAGCATTCAACTCTCAAAAGAGTATTGTATGGCAACTTCTGCTGAGGATTTCTTGGACATGCTCGAGGAACCCACGAGCTTTACGGACACGACATCCACGCACCTTTAATTTTGGTGTCAGATCACACAACTTTGCTCTCTTACTGAGAATCTTTCTTCAACTTTTCTTGCCCTTTTTTTTTGCCTAAGCGACTTATTACCAAGTTCGACTTAGCGGGCTTTCTGCTTTTTTTTCTTCTCTTTTTTAATTTTTTAGAACAAATCGTGTGACACCTACACTATCTTCAATATGTTGGGAATAATTGTGACTGTCTGACTCTTTGAAGGATTCCACGTTGACAGACGAAGGTTGACCGTTTCAATTTGGACTTTCCACAGCCTTCGGGACGATAACCATTCTTGTATCCTCAGATTACACGCTTCTGAAAGCTCAATCGGCTTAACTGAACACTACCCTGCCCCAGTTTAGGAAAAAAAGGTTTTTTCTGAATAGAAAAGAAACTCCTACTTCGAGGCTCAAAGGGGTTAACGAGGGTTTATCTTCCTTGTATCTCCGGTGTTTGGGAATTGAAACAAGGCCTGTGCTTCATCAACAGGGTTCCACTCGAAAGCATACAAATCAAAGATTAGCATTTTAGTATCGTCATCCTCCCCCCAATCTTTTCCTAAGCAAAAGACTTGGTGAAGTTGGTATCAATATGCAAGCAAGTCCTTTTATAAGCGATAGCGAATGGATGAGTGATAACAAATGGATTTCTTCAAGACAGATATACTTAATGCATTAAGATTTTCATTCAAAAATAAACAAATTTTTACATGATAGCAATGTTTAAACAAACAAACAAAAATGCAAATGAAAATGCAGTAAAGAAACTCAAGATTGCTATTGTTGAGGAGACTTGACTCCGTCTGGACTTCTTGATTCTGACGACTTTCTACAATCTTGATACCCTCTTGGACAAGAGATTCCCCTTCTGATCTACCGTTGACACAGTAGTCTTCAAATTGATCCAAACTCGAACCTTATCTCTGGACGACAAAATGTCTTCACTCAAGTGGTCGAGACCCCCAGGGTGACATTCACAGGGGATTTTCTTCAAAAAGAAACGATGAAAATTGTGCGAAGCGGAATTGCACCAACAGGATCTCCAAGTGTCTTCTACTTTATGGAATAGACATCCAAAACTTGCAACTGAAAGAATCTTCTACGAACAGGAGAAATAATCAGGCACTGCAATCGAGAACTTTCAACCTCATCTTCTGCCACACAATAGTGAAATCTCACAAGATAAAGATTATGAAATGGCTTGCCAAACAGAATTGGCCTCTAAAAAGGATACCAGACAGATGCTGGACTTTGTATTTCAACCCAAGCGGTCTTCAAAATCATGAACAAATTCCCACATAATGATACTCGCATCTTGCAGCAACAAAATCAGAAGGCAGGTGAAGAACCTAAAGCAAGAAGCTTAACCAACTTCAATCCAAGAAACCAAGGAAATGACTAAGTATAAGACAATGAACAACTACTGGCTGCTGACGATAAGAACCAAAAGATCCAAGGTTGTGGAAGGAATCCACGAAATACTTCAAGTCTTCAAGAAGGTCCCACATGATGGGGAGAAATAACAGCTTCTATCGCAACAACAAGTGTAGAATCATTTATCAACACTGTATTCAAGATTTCCATAACCAAACTCATATGAGTCTTGAAACTGATTGCTTTCCTCTTTCAAGAATTTCTGACAATGGGCCATGGCTGGCATAAACAACCACATCTGAACTTCCTTCTCAGTCATAATCTTCACAAAGTTAATCTAGAACCGATCTCTAAACATGAAGAAATAAGAAGTTAAATCTGCAATTCTGAAGAAAATACCAGATCTGAATAAGAATCTCTGTCTCTGAATACCTGTTATGAATCCATGAATATGCATGAGGTGCATGAGTGGGTGCAACACCATTTTCAATCATTTCCAAGGAACCCACATGCTTTTAATTTTATTTCAAACCAGTAAGAGGTGAAAAAGTGCAACACGAAGCTCACAAGCATGGTTCCTTGGAAATGGAAAGAGAATGTGTATTAAATAGGTGTAGAAAAAGTATGTATGCAAGCGCATGGGATCAAAGTTCCCACCACAATAGATAACAGCGGCACTATTTATGAATCATCTGAAAGACACCTAATCACAATTCTGGCACAACTTCAGATCATACAAGAACCAGGTACCATGTAGATCAACATCTGTACGGGATTAAGGCTTCCAAAATGCTGGATAATTGTTGAATTACCAAAATATGAAAGTCACCCACAGGAACATCATCACTAATCAGAACCGAAGTCACCAACAGAATCAAAAGTCACCATCAGAACAAAACCAATAGTCACTATTCAGACCACTTCGGAGTATTAGAGGACCAAGTAATAATAGTCAGCATCTGTACCTATCCTAACCCAACCTCACGGGTAATTCTAGACACAACTGGGTATCTAAAGATAAACAGAGTCGACAATTCTTTATCGAGCACTTCGCTTGCTACACAAAGGGTGTAGGGCGAAAGTACTTTCAATCGAACCTCGTTTGAGTTTGGTACTTCATGCGTCCTCACACGCATCACGGGATGCGGGATTCGACATGAACATCCATCTATCCTATATGTCACTGGCTTGGGTAGTGGGCCTTTTACCTCTTGTAACTCCCACCCACCAAAAAAACAACAACACAGCAGCAGATAAAATAATATAGCCAGATCCAGATGCATGCAAACATGTACAAGTATACATATACAAATAAAAAAACAAGCTATAAAGCAATAAACAAAACAAATAAACACCCAAAAGAAAAAGAAAACAAAATCTAGGATCGACTTTTGAACGGACCAGCAATAGGTCCACTGTCCCCAGTGAAGTCGCCAGCTGAAACACTCGGCCGAAAAATCAAAGAATATAACTATATATCAATGAAGTCGCCATCGAACGTTTTTTATCCCGCCAAGAGGGAAGGTAAACATCGAGTAAACCTGAAACGGAGAAATCACGGTCTTGCGACCGAGAGATTGGGTAAGGAAGTCTGTTACGCGAGGGGGAGAGATTAGCACCCCACACGTCCGTAGTACTCTACGGTATCCGCTTTTACTTTCTATGTAATGGGTGTAAAGGTCTAACTATATCTGTATATGGTATAATGCATGCAAAAAAGAAAAGAAGAATAAAGAAATAAAAGAAAATAATAAAAGAAAGAAAACACGGGGAAAAGAAGGAAATATTTACAAAGGTTTCTCGATCAAGCCCCGCGACAGGATGCCTACGTATTCCCTCGTGCAATGGGAAAGTCAGAGTGTCGTAGTTCGGCTCACTTGTTTTGGTTGGTTTGTGTTTTTTAAATTAGCAGACAAAACAGCAAACGATGACGAAACACCTCCATGATGACGAAACATCAGCTACAGACAGGATGACGGAACATCAGAAAACGGGATGACGAAACATCAGAAGATGAGATGACGAAACTTCAGCAGCAGGACGACGAAGCGTCAAAAGATGAGATGACGAAACATCAGAAGATGAGATGACGAAACATCAGCAGCAGGACGACAAAATATCCCAAAACTAATTGGTTTGTATCTTTTACTTTGGAAAAAGTTTCAGATTATTAGAGTGTTTTAATGCACTTGACAAAACAAGATTTTAGTTTTAAGGATGCAAAAGGATAAAGGTAAAATAGCTAGGGGAAACTAACTTATTTCTAATCCTAATGTTATCATACAAAATGTATCCTAAGTTATGGATATAAACAAGGAGAAGAATCTACCTAAAGTTATCATGCATGGATAGCAAACCTAAAGTCTATTTAGTTCAAACTTGGAGAAGAATGAACTAAAGATCCTATGGGGAACATGGAAATCTCATAAAAGAGATAAAGGAGCGAACAATCACATTAAATATGAGAGAACAAGTACAAATGACAAAACATTAAATAATGAATGATGAGACATGTATGGATGGCAAAACATCATGTAAAATAGATAAAATATGCATGGACGATGATACATCAGGCATGGATGATAAAACATCATGATAATAGACATGGATGGAAAAACATCATGTAAAATATGCATGGACGATGATACATAAGGCATGGATGATAAAACATCATGATAGTAGACATGGATGGAAAAACATCATGTAAAATATGCATGGACGATGGTGAAAAATCATGTATGAAGAAGGTGATGATGATACCTAATGGAGAAAGTCCGTTGAACCTTCAACACGCACAAGGTAAGAAAACTCTGCTGAAAAGCGCCATCGACCATCCAAGTGTGCCCAAGTTGCATCAAAAAACAATCATGAACTCCTTTTCATTGATGAAGAGCCCAAGAGGAGGCTATGTGTTCATTGGTGAAAAGCCCAAGAGGAGGCCATGTGTTCATTGGTGCAGAGCCCAAGAGGAGACTATGTGTTCATTAGTGAAGAAATTATAAACTATTACAAACCATATGGGAATGGGGATACAAGTTTATGAATGGGATGTATCGTATCAAAAGTTCGAATGAAAGTCTGAATAATACAACCCAATCGAAATACATCAAATAATTAACTAAAGATAAAGAACTCATCGCATGGTGTAAGAAATCGCCTCAGGTGCACTTCAAGACGTCAGACAAAGCTTCAGGCATCAGATGAACATTAGATAGAAATCCCTTGAACACTCAACAGATGGATTAGAAATAACAAGGTAAAGTGATAAAACACTAAGCTACAAAGGATGATACTGATAACACGAATTTATATCACATATCTGACTTAATTTTCATGGATAATGTTACTATTTTTATTTAATTATATTATTTTATTTCTGTATTACGTTGGTATTTCTTTTGTTTCAGGTATTTGTATTAGATAAAGATCAATTGAGCAAAGAAATAAAATTGAGGAAAAATCTTATTAAAAAGCCAAAGGAATGAAGAAAGGGGGTGATATAGAAAAATGAGGAGTTAAGAAGGAGAAAACAATTATGTGAAAACGAAGCAAGCCAGGCCCAGAAGTGAAGCCCACGTCTCCTTAAGCCTTGAGACGCACGCCCCACTTGCCACGTCATGAGAGACGCACGTCTCACTCTCCTTACTCAGCAAGGAGGAGCCCGCCTCCCTTTCAGGGCCCCACCTTCTCCACGTTGAGACCCACGTCTCACACTTCCTCTCTTCAAGTGGAGGCGTCCGTCTCCCATGTTCTCGCAGTTATATTTTCTCCACGATCACATTTTCTCACGAAGTGCAGGAAACGGGAAGTTACTAAGTGAAGCTATAAATACAACATGCAAGTCACATAGGAGGGGTCGGCATTCTTACCGAACAATCGTTCTTTCTTTATTCGCAATTTTATTTTCTTTTCAGTTTTGTAATTTTATTTTATTTTCCATTTCCGTTTTGGATTTTCTTTTGATTCTAAGTTGTTATAATTTTCTCACGACAGTTTCTACACCGGAAATTGTTGTGTATTTTTCACTGATCTAACCTTACGTTAGATCTAGTGCTTTTTATTCCTTGTCGTATTTTTCTTTCAATTCGAGAAGTCTCCGAGCAGATCCAGCCGACTTGTGGTGGAATGTTCGTTTATTTCAAAGAACAAGATTATTCCAGTATTCTTATTTTCAGGTTTTTAATATAATTATTTTATTTTATTTAAAATATTGTGCCTGATATTTATTTATTTGATTATGGAGATGTTTAAATATATTGAACCTTATTATTTATGCATGTCTGAATTAATAAATATGTCAGGCTAAACCGAGTAGGTATCGGTATGTAATATCAGTAAGAGTAGGAATTAAATTGTTCCCAAGCTAAAATATTAATTAACTTAATTTCTGATTATGACTTTTTGTAATTAAAATAAATCTTTTTGTTACGAAAGTAAGAAAAGTAGAATAGGTTAGGATCGAGACCACAAAAGTGTGAGGTTTTAACCGGATAGCTAAAGTTAGGCATTCGATTTAAATACAGCGAAAGCGCTTTAAAACGAATTAGATTTTATTAAGTTTTCAAAGAATATTTTCTAAACACTTATGGGCTAGCGAGAGCAGGCATAGGGTTTTAGGAGTATAATCCGAGATAAGACCACGAAAGTGTGAGTTAAGGGTTTTTAAACTGATAATCTCTACAGAACAATTAAGTTAACCATCTCTATACGCTTAGGTTCAATTTAATCCTCTTAGGTTCACTATATTATATGCCGATATCGGTTTTATTTATATTTTTCCTTAACCATTATCTAAAATAATTATTCTCCTTAGCTATATACCGTAACTTAGGATAACAATAGATCGATTTATAGTCTCTGTGGGTTCGATATCTTTTAAAACTACGCGATAGGACTGTGCACTTGCAGTCTCCCGATTAATAGACGATAAAGTCGCAATCAAGTTTTTGGCGCTGTTGTCGGGGACTATTTAAGTCGATATTGTAACTCTGGTGTTACACCGTATAGACTAAGGCACCTTTACTTTATTTACTATGTATAACCCAAATTTTTCCTACGCCAATTATCAGTATTTTGAGGAACCACAAGAATCCCATAGATCCGACCTTGAAGTGCTGATGGAAGATTTCAATGCTTCACAAACCTACTCTTACCCAAATTACCTCCAAAACTACCAATCCCCACATTTTGAGGAACCACAAGAAACTTATAATTTCGACCAAACTTTTCCTCAACCCAATTTTCTCTACAATTATCACACCCAATATTTTGAAGAATCACCAGAACAATATAAATCTGACCGCGAAATATTAATGGAAAATTTTAATGAAACATCTAGGATGATAGAACGCTTCGGGGAAACGCAAAAGGAGACTTTAACTTACATTCAAGACTCTGAAGAATCGCAAGATTTTAACTTCGAAACATCAATGAAGGATTCAGATGAGATGATAACTAACTCTAGGTTAGAGTCTATGGTTGAGCACTTTGTAGAGACACAAACCATCCAGAATGAAGAGGTAAGAAAACAAAGTCTTCAAAATAATGAAACCCTTAGCCAACTAACCGTTGTGGTTGAGTCCCTCACGACTCACAACATGGCCTTAGAGACTCAAATCTCCCAACTTGAACAAAACCTTCTAGGACCATTCCCCAAAGAGGATGTGGATGTTGAAACAACCATTATAGAAAAACTATTTGAAAATCTAGAGAGTGATGATGAGTTTGAAGAGTGTGATATAGTGGCTGTGGAAAGTTTTGACGAGAAAATAGTGGAGATTGAGAAAAATTCACCAACACTATTCGAAAAGGAGGTTGTAAAAGAGGTAGAGAAGGAAGCACACATTGTAATCCCAAATCACTACACCCCACTGATTTCTTTCCCAAAATTTTTTATGGAAGCTCAGGTAGACTCCCAATCTAAAACGTATGTTGAGGTATTAAAAAATATCCACACTAATGCACCACAGTTTGAAGTCTTGCCTAAAAAGTGAAAATTAGAGGACCATAAAATTAAGAATATAATTACTGTTAAGAGGGTAAGGTTAACTTATGAGGCGATGGATGAAATCACTAAGCCCAAATTTGAAAAGCTTATACTTAGGATAGATCCAGAACCACCACCACAATTTTGAAAGAATGAACCACCCTACAAACGTAAGAAAAGAAAAGGTGAGGGATATGTGAGATGGCTTGGTAAGTGGCCATGGAAAATCAACGAGTAGTCATTATTGTTTTTAATTTCTTTCTTTTTCGTATTTTCATTTTTCTATTTTACGTTAATTTTTACAAGATTATCGGTTGCACCCCTTCTACTGATACAATTGAACTACTTCCCCGTAATACCGATAATTATATTCAATTAAATAATTTGTGTAAATATTTATAGTAATAATTGAGTATTTTAATTATCGTATTTTTCAGTCAGTATACTGAATTAATATTTCCCAATATTTATCATACTAATTATAATGCATTATATACTAGTATTATATATATATATATATATATATATATATATTCTACTGTTTAAAATTCTAAATTATCTATAATATATATATATATATATATATATATATACACGTGTATGGATGCATGCATGTGGAACACCTAAAAAGCTACCATGTGCTAGTATTACTGCATTGAAAAATCGTAGCACCCCTGTAATAACTAGAAACGCATGCCTTCTGAATTTTGTAACGCATGCAATTAAGATTCCCTGCCAATGTTTCACTGCCAGATTTCTCTAGAGACGAGCACCTTGACTAGCGTTGAGTCCTTGAGACGCACGCCTCCCTGCCCAATGCACAATCTGAGGCGGTCGCCTCTGCTTTTTGTGTCCCTCTTGAGACGGTCGCCTCTGACATTTTGTTCTTTATGAGACGCATGATGTGCGATAAACCTAATGTGTCTAACGGAATCTTAACTGCAAGCGCACAGCCTATCGCGGTAGTAATAAAAGATTGTCGATCCCACAAGGACTTTGTAATCACTCTAGTGCTGGAAAGTAATGTTTGTTTAGCTAAGGCGGAAATTGTCACGTTTGGTTTTAGGAAGGTTAAGGAAGGTAAATTAATTGGTTTTAAAGTAATTATAAAATGAATTGGTCGGTATGCAATAGAGTCGACTTAAAGGATCTAATCTGGCTTAGGCATGTAAGGTTTGTCAACTTGGTTTGTCCGTAGAATTAATCAGTTTAAAAACCCTCAACTCACACTTTCATGGTCTTGTCTCGGATTATACGTCTAAAGCCTTATACCTGCTTTCGCTAGCCTATAAGTGTTTAGAAATAATTTTTGGAAACTTAATTAATTCTAATCTGTTTTAAAGCGCTTTCACTGTATTTAAATCAAATGCCTAACTTTAGCTATCCGGTTAAAAACCTCACACTTTCGTGGTCTCGATCTAACCTATTTATCTTCTTACTTTCGTAACGAAGGTTTTATTTTTAAGCATAAAAAGTTATAACCAGAGTTAAGTTGATTAAAGTATTAGCCTAAGTTGTTGATCAGATGCCTAATGTCTCTTACTATCCCATACCGACACTAAAGGTTTAGCTAGCCATGGAAATTAAAACGAGCGTACAGGAAGTAAAAGCAAACAAATATAAATTGGACATTATAAATAATAATAATTTAAACTTGCATTAATTAATTAAAGAATACTGTAATACAATTGCAAAAATAAAAAACCTGAAATAAAGCAGTATCCTATATCCTTCTTCCACAGATCGGAGGGTCGGACTTCGGAAAATTCGAAATGCAAAACTAAATCTGAAGCTTGAAATAAAAAATATCCTAAACTAGAATAATAATTTCCTGATGTTGGAAATTATTATTTGGGCAGTGAATTAAAACAAAGGAAATTCGAAAAGCATGAAAAGAATGTAAACGGTTACAAATGGTTCTCAATCCGGCAGAGCTTCCGCACAATTAAACTCTAAAATGCTCTGTGTGTTTGATGTTGAAAGCTGAGGTATTTATAGAGAGTGAATCTGGCAGTTGGTTCCTAAAATTCCTCACACGTCGCTTGCCTTCCAATTCTCCAAAAATATAGGAATGTGGGTAGTTGAGGAGGAAGTGGTGGACGTGGGTCTTGACTGGAGAGAAATAAGGAGTTTCATAACTCCTTCTGTTATGCTTTGGCCACGATCTGTATTTTGAAATAACTGATAAGCGCATTACGGTCGTGGTGAGATGTTACGAGCAGGGTTGGTGCTTTCTCCATGTTACGGTCGTCATGGATATGTTACGGTCGTAACATTCTTCAGAATGTGTTACGGTCGTGGTAGGGAGCGTTACGACCGTCACAGCTACAAAGTTTGTAATCTTTGACAGATTTGTCTTTTTCTTCTATTCTTTTGATGCTTTCTTGCATTGTTTCATATTTTCTTCTGTTTTGAGCTAAGTTGTGAATACCTGCAAAAAGTAATGACAATCTCGAAATATTCGGGAGTTAATCGGGTCAAAATAATACAAAGCGGGTTAATTTGATGTAAAATAAACGATATGATTTCGTGTTATCAAATTCCCCCATACTTAAACCTTTGCTTGTCCTCAAGCAAAATAATCAATTTAAAAATATCGGACAAGTTTTATAAACGCACATAACTAGTATACCTTTCGTTTTCGAAATATCACAAGAAATCCTAAGTTAGTTCGGCCAAGAAAATCGAATGAAACAACAACGATACGCTAATCACACAAGCAACAGGCTTGTCGACGACTATCCATTTTAGACGAGACGTCCAATTATATCGTTATAATTCAACTCAAAGTCTCTCGTTCTTAGTTCACCCGGGTTCGTTCTCGCGCAATCACATGAAGCCCATTATCTATACACGCACGTAGTGGAATAGCCGGTTAGTGGTTCTGATCAAAACACAACGGTTTCTGGCACAATTATGTGGCAACCTCTTTTATCCGATTGTAAGATGCGGGGGATCAGACCGTAGTCTGCCCTACCGAGTTCAGTACCAGATGCTTCTGAACCACCTAAACAATGGATTCTTATGTTACTTAGTAAAAGCTTTCGCATCCATTGGATTAAACGATCGGGTGAGGATCGCCCAATTTAATTGGTGCCTTGGTTATTTCCTTAAATCATGTAACATTTTTCTGAATAAATTACTGAGATCATCCACTTATATTCATCGGCTTTCCACGTGGTTTGTGCTAAGACTGGTGCCGACTGCTAGTATAAACTACTAGGGGCTAATTTAAGACTTAAAACTCAGAATATCGGTATAACGAAAATGGAGACGATTCGCGTAAGTAGGGAGTCGAAGGTGTCATAATCGTATAGTTCTCGTTGGATCGCTCTCGGCCTTCTAACTAAGATTTCAGTTAAAGTAGGTAACTAACGATTATGCGAATATAAATGCGAAAATTTTTTTGGTATGGCTAAATAAAACGGGGAAAAATGAAATAACGAAATATAACTAAAATAGACATGAAATTACTCGTTCTAGAATTAAAAATGCAGTACTCCTCCCACACTATATCAAACATTGTCTCAATGTTATGATATAATGGCGAGGTTAAATGAAAGATACAACGGAAAACAAGGAAAACAACAAGAAAAAGAAAAACTACTGGCGACCGCGGCGGCTTCGGGTTCTTGACCTTCTGGAAGGAGTAGCTTCAGAGTCAGTGCTCTGTGGTCCAAGAGATGTAACATCCATCCTCAAAGCGTTCAGCTCGCTTAGCACTTCATCGAGCCTTTCATTAGTCGAGCGCTGACCACTCAAGATGTGGGCATTCTGTGCGAGTAAGGCATCGAAACGCTCCTTATGCACTCTCTCGGTTTGGACACTCATCAGGTTCTGATGGTGAATGGCCCGGAGGATGTCGTCATAAGATGGAGGCGGTGGAGTAGAGGAGGACTCAGGAATGTCAGGTACAGGGACAGCTCGGTCAAGTTCTTCCTGCATCTCATCAGCGGGGCCGGCAGGAGGTTCTTCTTGAGTAGCAGCAGGGCCTTCAGGGGCATCAATGTTAAATAGCCAATTGGCTCGGTTCTGAGGGTCGATATACGGTCCCTGCAAGGCAAAACAATATTAGTGTAAACTCGATTCTGGATCACCGGATGGAATTTTCCATCGTCCCGCTCGTGGATGAGGTGGGCTGATTTGCAATGGTCAAGAGTGAGCAGAACTGGTGGTCGGGATGGCAAATGACCAAGGGTGTCACCATGGTTGAGTGCTAAAGCCAGAGAAGTGACAAGCCCTCCAAAATAGAAAGGTTTGCCGCCTCTGGTGCAGATGGAGTGGATATGGGCCAGGAGGAAAGGTGCGGCATTAATTTTCTGACCCGAGAAAGCACAATGCATGTAAAACAGCTCCTTGGAGTTGAGCTTGTGGTTACTGTCTCTAGCGAAGATTGTGTTGCAAAGGATACGGTGGAAATAGCGTATGGTTGGGTTATGGATTTGAGTGGCGTTGAGATGATCATAGGAGTGTGCTCGGTTGTTTGTGAGGCTATGCCAGAGGTTGAAGGATTCTTCTCCAAAGTTGTCGGGTACACGGAGGTGGGAACCTTCCTCGGTGCAGAAATCAAGCAGTTGGCCGAACGCGTTCTGGGAGAACTCGTACTCGGTACCGAATATGCGAAACCTTGCAACACCAGAAAGTTGGTTTGTTGAACCAGGTGGAGTGATGTAGCAGAAGGAACTGAGGAACTCGAGAGTGAGTGTCTCGTATGTGGGTTGGGGCTAGCTACACAGGCTCCACAGATTGACATTCTGAAGAAGGCGTTGAACACCTTCAAGCAAACCAAGGTCCCTCAAACAGTCAGTATCAACATACCGAGTGAGGTGCAGACCACGGCGTTGGAATTTCAAAAACTTAATGCGTTGAGTTTCACCTTGCTCACCATTACGTAGGACAACGCCAGGAATAGGTTGGGGATTGTTTGCCATTTGCATGCAAGGATGTTTAAGTGAGAATGGGTGTTGTTGGTCAATGAGAGAATGAGAATGTGATACGGGTAATGTGAATATATATAGTGTGAAAAGAGATGGTGGGAGGTTTGAGAGTTGAGAGGGATTGATGGTGGGTTGAACGGGGTTAATGGGTGGTTAATGGAGGAAGTGGGATGGTTGGGGAGTTATGGAAAAAGAAGAGAGAAAGGTTGAGGGAATAAGAAAAGGAACGCTCGCTAGGGTTCTCGATGTAGCCCGTGTTGGTCGTAACACCTAGACGGCGTAACGCGCTGAAGGGAGCGTTACGGTCGTGGGGAGTGGATTACGATCGTGGCAGCTACAAATTCTGTAAATTTTTACAGAACAGAACACCAGAACACAGAGTGACAAATATATGTTTTACAGGACATCTCAACCATTCCAACATAAACATAACACTAATCCATTCAACATATATATTCCAATATAGATAATTCGCAATAGAGCAGAAAACCATAAAACATTGTAAGCATAATAATGATTGTAAGTTTAAAACTGAAAACAAACAAACAATTGCATTGAATCAAATTAAGTAACTTGTTCTTTTTGGCAGAATTTAAATGACTTGTAAATCGAAATGCGGTAATTTAACCAAGAATTGAAACTACCTAGAAACAAAACAGAATGGGAAAATTCTAAAAACTAAGAATTGAAAAACTGAAAAACTAAAAACTAAGAACTGCTTCATCCAATTTTTCCTTTTAAAATCTCTAAAGCTTGGGTGATGTTATAGAATTGCTCCACTGTGATGTCAGTCAAACCAATAAGATCCAAACGCATAGTCTTCAATTCATCCTTTATTCCATCAATGTCAGTTTTATAAGCATCCAAAGTGGTCAGAATGGTGTTTAATTGTGTAGTGTTTTCTCCTTGGTTTATGTCAGGGCCTACTTGTGCTTCAGTCATATTTGTAAAGTCATGGTAACCAGGAGGAGTTTCAGGATCTGTTTCGTTTTCAGACATGAAATTATCAGCAACAAAATATGATTGTGGTGTTTCTGGTGTCTCTGGGTGGTCAGGTGGATTCAATTCATACAACCAGTTATCACGATTATGGACACTAACTCGGGCATGGTTCGGAAGGGTAAAAAGAGTAACAACTTCGTTTCTTATCAAGTAATCATAAGGTGCAGGGCCTAAATTTCCTATTATCATGTTGTTGAAACAGAAATCAATATTCATAGGCCTAATTGATCCAAATGGTGCACAGTTATTAAGTTGGTACCGAAGTCCAAGAGCATTTGCAATCATAGTAACCAAACCTCCCACACTGACAGGAACATTAGGGTCCTCACTAATGCGGGTAAAGGTCTTCATCAGGAGTGGGACAGCATTAACAGGGCGTCCTGTGTTTAAACAATAAAGCAGAGATAGTTCATCCTTGGATACAGCATTTTGATTTTGTTCTTTTCCAAACAGAGTGTGGGCAAGAATCCTATGGAAATAACGGATGGCTGGGTTATGTATTTCATTGTTATCCATGCTTTCTAGGTCAGGGTGATAGTTTCCGATTAAAGTACCCCAGAAATAATCCAGCTCAAAATCCAATAAATCCGCCTCAGGGGTAGTAAAAGCTAAGGGTCCACTGGGGAAACCTAATAAAGCGGCTAAGTCCCTATGGTTATAGGTGAACTCAATACCAAAAAGTCGGAAGGCAATAATTCCTTTGCGGGCTCCGACACCATGTTCAGGGATGTAAACTTGAACTCAAGAACTCAAGGGTGAGCTCTCTGTAAGTGACAAACCTATTTTTCAGGTGTGCTCTCTCCCATCCTAACTGGTTAAACATGTAGTAAACACTGTCAGTTATGCCTAAAGTGTCCATAGTGGGTTCATCGTAATACAGGGTTAAACTGATGGCTCTTTGAGACAAAGCCTCAAATCTTCTCCTTTGGTTTCTACCTCTAAAGGTGGTTTCCATAAAATTTTGTGGGGGGTCCATAGCAAAAGTAAAGCGGGGAAACAGAGTAGAGGAGAAAGTAAAGAGAAAAAGACTTTTCAGAAATCCTGTAGCAAGTAAAATTGTTTTGAAATCAGCAGCAGTTTTATAAAAGTTTAAAAAGATGAAAAGTACTTAAATAGCAACCAAAAACAAATAAAATAAACAAAATGGCAAACGAAAACAAAATAGTAAATAAAATATCAAACAAATAAAATGGGTTGCCTCCCATGAAGCGCTGTTTTTAACGTCATAAGCCTGACGAAATGCCTAATGAAAGATTAGTCGGGAGAAATAGGTGGTAATTCTACGAGTTTAAGCTTATTCGTATAGTCTCTATTATCTAACGATTATCTGTTTTAATCTGCCCGCTTACAATAAGCGGGCACTATTTCTATCCTTAATTTCTACCGCTCCGCTTGGAAATACTTTTGTAATTTCGAAAGGACGGACCATCTAGATTTAAGTTTTCCGGGAAAAGTCTAAGTCTAGAATTAAATAAAAGTCGACGCTCCACACTAAATTCTTTCCGAGATAAGCGTTGATCGTGCCATTTTTTAGTGCGTTCTTTGTAGATTTTAGCGTTCTCGTAAGCGTCTAGTCTTAATTCTTCCAATTCATGCAAATCGAGGATTCGTTTCTCGCCAGCAGCAGTGTAGTTAATATTGAGTGTCTTTATCGCCCAATAAGCTTTATGCTCTAATTCTACTGGGAGGTGACAGGATTTTCCGTGAGACAAGTTTGAAAGGTGTAGTTCGATAGGAGTCTTGTAAGCTGTCCTATAAGCCCATAAAGCTTCGTTAAGCTTGGATGACCAATCTTTTCGAGATATAGCGACAGTTTTTTCTAATATCTGTTTAATCTCTCTGTTCGAAACTTCGACTTGTCCGCTAGTTTGCGGATGATAAGGTGTTGCTACGCGGTGTTTCACTCCATATTTAGATAGTAATTTATCAAATATCTTCGAAATAAAATGAGATCCACCGTCACTAATAACAAGTCGAGGAACACCAAAACGCGGGAAAATTATATTCCTGAAAAGCTTTATCACCACTCGTGTGTCATTTGTAGGAGAAGCTATTGCCTCGATCCATTTTGAAACATAATCGACAGCTACGAGTATAAACTTGTTTCCAAAAGAAGATGGGAAAGGTCCCATGAAATCTATTCCCCAAACATCAAAGACTTCAACTTCAAGTATTCCTTTCTGAGGCATTTCATCGCGTCTTGAGATATTACCGGTGCGTTGGCATCGATCACAGTTTTTTACGGCGATGTGGACATCCTTCCATAGGTTAGGCCAGAAAAAACCAGATTGGAAAATTTTGGCACACGTTTTAGAGGTGCTAGCATGTCCGCCATAAGGAGATGAATGACAATGGGAAATGACGTCTTCTATTTCTTCGTCGGGTATACAACGGCGGAAAATTCCATCCGGTCCTCGTTTAAATAAAAGTGGTTCGTCCCAATAATAACTCTTGAGATCAAGGAAGAATTTTTTTACATTGGTGTTAAGTCGGTGGAAGCGCACGGCCTAAATAGTTAACGATGTCGATACCAAGGCGTCCTATGGTCATGTCAATGGCTTCCATGACTTCCTTAGCTTCGGTTTTGTAAATCCAATTGAGCTAGGTCGCTTATCATATGTGCTATCAGATGTTCATACGGAAAATCATCGTTAATCGGCACTTGTTCGGGTTTTATACCTTCTAAACGGGATAAATGATCCGCTACGACGTTTTCGGTTCCTTTCTTGTCCTGTTTTTTCAAGTCAAATTCTTGTAAAAGCAAGATCCATCGGAGGAGTCTTGGTTTTGCATCTTTCATGGCAAGTAAATATCTGATAGCAGCGTGGTCCGTGTAGATGATGATTTTTGCTCCTACAAGGTAAGAACGAAATTTGTCAAGCGCGAAGACCACGGCTAAGAGTTCTTTTTCAGTTGTGGCGTAATTCATCTGAGCTGAGTCTAGCGTTCTGCTGGCGTAGTAAATTGCGTGAAGTTTCTTATCTTTCCTTTGTCCAAGAACTGCGCCTACAGCGTAATCACTTGCATCGCACATGATTTGAAGGTAACCTCAATCGGGCGGTTGCATGATTGGTGCGAAATAAGTCTTTAAGGGTTTCAAAGCTTTAAGACAATCGTCATCGAATATGAACTCAGCATCTTTCATTAATAGACCGGTAAGTGGTTTTGTAATTTTCAAGAAATCTTTAATAAAACGTCGGTAAAAACCGGCGTGTCCTAGAAAACTTCGTATCTCTCGAACGGTCTTGGGTGGTTGGAGTTCTTTAATCACTTCTATCTTAGCTTTATCAACTTCAATTCCTTTATTGGAAATAACATGTCCAAGTACGATTCCTTCTCTGACCATGAAATGGCATTTTTCCCAGTTAAGCACAAGGTTCACTTTCACACATCGTTCTAAAACACTCTCTAAATTAGATAGACATCCTTCGAAACTTTGTCCACACACAGAGAAGTCGTCCATAAACACTTCCATGATGTTGTCAATGAAATCTGCGAAAATGGCCATCATACATCGTTGGAAAGTTGCAGGAGCATTACATAATCCAAAAGGCATTCGTCTGTACGCGAACGTTCCATAGGGACACGTGAATGTAGTCTTCTCTTGATCATCAGGGTGAATAGGAATTTGGAAAAATCCGGAATAACCGTCTAAATAGAAGAAGTAGGAGTGTTTGGCTAATCGTTCTAACATTTGATCAATAAAGGGTAAAGGAAAATGGTCTTTCCAAGTAGCTTTGTTCAGTTTTCTATAATCAATGCACACTCGTGTCCACTAACTACTCTTTGTGTTATCGATTAGCCTTGTGTTTTTCACGACAAGTAACACCTCCTTTCTTAGGTACGACATGCACTGGGCCAACCCATTTACTGTCGGAGATCGGGTATATAATTCCAGCTTCCATTAGCTTTTTAATTTCATCTCTGACTACAGTACTGAGGATCGGATTGATTCTTCTTTGAGGTTCTCGAGAGGTTTTGCAATCCTCTTCTAATAGAATACGATGCATACAAATGGAAGGACAAATTCCTTTTAAGTCTGATATGTTGTAACCTAACGCAGTAGGATATTTCCTTAGAACGTCTAAAAGTTTTTCGGTTTCAAGCGTTCCTAAACTGGAATTCACTATTACAGGTCGAGTTTGTTCAATATCAAGGAATTCGTATCGTAAATTTTTAGGTAAAACTTTCAATTCTAGTTTTGGTTTCTTGGGACATGGCATATGATTAGGTGTAAGTGCTAGACTTTCGCTTAGACTGTCATCTTTGTATGGTTCTCGCCAATTATCATCTTCGAATATCAGAGGGGTTTCAATTTTCATTATTTCGGAATATGTGGTTTGTTTAGCTTCCATCTCTCTCACGCACTCATCTATAATATCAAGTAAATAACATGTGTCATTCATGGCGGGTGCTTGTAGAAATTGAGTGAGGATGAATTCCACTTTTTCCTCTCTGACTTCGAATGTTAATCGCCTTCTTTACATCAACTATAGCTCATTGTAGCTAGGAATGGTCTTCCTAATATGATAGGTAATCAATCTTGTAATGTCCATAATTATGAAATCGGTCGGGATATAAAATTGACCTATGCTAACTGGAACATTTTCCAATATACCTACAGGATACTTAACTGATCGGTCAGCTAATTGAACAGACATTTTTGTAGGTGTAAGTTCTCCCATTTCGACTTTTGCAAATAGATAAAGGCATGACAACGATACTTGCTCTAAGTCGCATAGAGCTTTGTCTATGACGAATTTTCCAATGTTACGGTATAGAGAAACTACAGGTCTTTTACTTAGGAGGCATGTTATTACGAATGATAGCACTACATTCGTAAGGGTAATGTTCCGTTATCTTCTAACTTTTCTTATTAGATAGGATTTCCTTAAGAAATTTAGCATATGATGGCATCGAGTAATGGCTTCGTGAATGGTATTGTGATATTTAGTTGTTTGAAGTTCCACGAATCTCTTAAATTGGCTCATCGATTTAGAATTTGTTAATCTCGGGATCGGAACTTGTGGTTTATAGGCGGTGGAGGCACATAAGGTTTCTCTTTTTCACACCTCTTGAGTTTCGTTTTCCTTTTCTTTCGGGTCGCTCTTTTCACTCGGCTTGTCTTGCTTCGATACATAGGGTTTTCTAGTCTTGGATCAACAGGTCCGTCAAGTTCTTTTCCACTCCTAAGTATCACGGCATTAGCGTGTCCTTTGGGTTAGGTTGTGGTTGACCGGAAATATTCAGAGGGCAGCGGTAGGTGCCTTTGTTGAGCTACTTGTGAAATCTGAGTTTCAAGCATCTTGTTATGGGTAGCTAAAGCATCGACCTTGCTAGCTAATTGCTTAATTTGCTCGTTGGTATGTAAGTTTTGATTTAAAACATCCTTATTGGTCTGGGATTGAGAAGCAATGAAGTGTTCTATCATAATTTCGAGGTTTGATTTCCTAGGAATGTTGGAAGTATTAAGTCCGTTATTAGGATGATTCGGGATAGCTTTTGGATAACCAGGTGGTGTAGCAGGAGCTTGTCCAGGAGCATACAATGCATTGTTGCTTTTGTACGAGAAATTTGGATGATTCTTCCAACCTGGGTTATACGTATTACTGTAGGGATTTCCTTGCACGTAGTTAGCTTGTTCGGCTGGTACTCCGGTCAAAAGGGGACATTCTGGAGCAAGATGTGATTGAATACCACATAGGTCGCAAGTTGGAATCACTGCAGCTACGGTAGCTGCTGGAGTGACGGAAAGGTTCTCTAATTTTTGGGTAAGAGCTTCCACTTTAGCATTAACTTGATCCAGGCTGTTCACTTCGGCCTTGATACCTTTCGGTTGAGATTTCTCTACATTAACTCTCTCGCTTCCCCATTGGTAGTGGTTCTGAGCCATACTTTCAATAAGTTGGTTCGCTTCGGCATATGGTTTATCCATCAGTGCGCCACCAGCAGCAGCGTCTATGGTTAATCTTGTATTGTATAATAGACCGTTATAGAATGTGTGAATAATCAACCATTCTTCTAAACCATGATGAGGGCAGAGTCTTAGCATATCCTTGTATCGTTCCCATGCTTCAAATAAAGATTCATTGTCTTTCTGTTTAAAACCATTGATGTTAGCTCTAAGCATAGCAGTTTTGCTTGGAGGAAAATATCTAGCTAAAAAAACTTTCTTCAACTCATGAGTGGTGATTGAGTTGGGGAAGAGATTGAAGCCAACGAGCTCTGTCTCTTAAAGAAAAAGGAAATAGGCGCAATCGTATCGCCTCGGGGTTTACTCCATTCGCTTTCGATGTCTGCGTCTTGCACAAACACGGATAGATGTAGATTAGGGTCGTCGTGGGAGCTCGAGAACCGGTTCTCTGAGCAGCGAAAGAAGCGAAGGTTTCAGCTCGAAATCATTTCGAGCAATAGCAGGAGCTGCAATACTGTTATGAGGCTCCGTTTGAGAAGGAACTGCGTAATCCTTAAGAGGACGAGGAGGAGGAGGTGGATCAGCCATTCTTCGTAACTTCCGAGATCGGAAGAAGACGGTGGAAGATTGTTGAGTGCACGGTACTCTTGAATTCGTCTTCTTAATCGAAGATAACGCTCGATATCGTAAATGGGTATATGCAAAGTACCGCCTTGAGAGCGCGTATTTGGCATACACAAAAGGGAAAATAAATAGTTGCCTTAGCCTAGACAGTGCTACTTTAAGAGTGCACTAGTGACTAGATCAAAGTCCCCGGCAACGGCGCCAAAAACTTGATGTGCGATAAACCTAATGTGTCTAACGGAATCTTAACTGCAAGCGCACAGCCTATCATGGTAGTAATAAAAGATTGTCGATCCCACAAGGACTTTGTAATCACTCTAGTGCTGGAAAGTAATGTTTGTTTAGCTAAGGCGGAAATTGTCACGTTTGGTTTTAGGAAGGTTAAGGAAGGTAAATTAATTGGTTTTAAAGTAATTATAAAATGAATTGGTCGGTATGCAATAGAGTCGACTTAAAGGATCTAATCTGGCTTAGGCATGTAAGGTTTGTCAACTTGGTTTGTCCGTAGAATTAATCAGTTTAAAAACCCTCAACTCACACTTTCATGGTCTTGTCTCGGATTATATGTCTAAAGCCCTATACCTGCTTTCGCTAGCCTATAAGTGTTTAGAAATACTTTTTGGAAACTTAATTAATTCTAATCTGTTTTAAAGCGCTTTCACTGTATTTAAATCAAATGCCTAACTTTAGCTATCCGTTAAAACCTCACACTTTCGTGGTCTCGATCTAACCTATTTATCTTCTTACTTTGGTAACGAAGGTTTTATTTTTAAGCATAAAAAGTTATAACCAGAGTTAAGTTGATTAAAGTATTAGCCTAAGTTGTTGATCAGATGCCTAATGTCTCTTACTATCCCATACCGACACTAAAGGTTTAGCTAGCCATGGAAATTAAAACAAGCGTAGTGAAGTAAAAGCAAACAAATATAAATTGGACATTATAAATAATAATAATTTAAACTTGCATTAATTAATTAAAGAATCTTGTAATACAATTGCAAAATAAAAACACGAAATAAAGCGTTATCTATATCCTTCTTCCACGATCGGAGGGTCGGACTTGAAAATTCAAATGCAAACTAAATCAAGCTTGAAATAAAAATATCTAAACTAGAATAATAATTTCGATGTTGGAAATTATTATTTGAAGCGAATTAAAACAAAGGAAATTCGAAAAGCATGAAAAGAATGTAAACGTTACAAATGGTTCTCAATCCGTGAGCTTCCGCACAATTAAACTCTAAAATGCTCGTGTGTTTGATGTTGAAAATGAGGTATTTATAGAGTGAATCGCAGTTGGTTCCTACAATTCCTCACACGCCGCTTGCCTTCCAATTCTCCAAAAATATAGGAATGTGGGTAGTTGAGGAGGAAGTGGTGGACGGGTCTTGAGAGAGAAATAAGGAGTTTCATAACTTCATTATGCTTTGGCCACGATCCGTATTTTGAAATAACTAATAAGCGCATTACGGTCGTGGTGAGATGTTACGAGTAGGGTTGGTGCTTTCTCCATGTTACGGTCGTCATGGATATGTTACGGTCGTAACATTCTTTAAATGTTACGGTGCGTGGTAGGGGCGTTACGACCACACTACAAAGTTTGTAATCTTTGATGATTTGTCTTTTCTTCTATTCTTTTGATGCTTTCTTGCATTGTTTCATATTTTCTTCTGTTTTGAGCTAAGTTGTGAATATCTGCAAAAAGTAATGACAATCTCGAAATATTCGGGAGTTAATCGGGTCAAAATAATACAAAGCGGGTTAATTTCATGTAAAATAAACGATATGATTTCGTGTTATCAACGCACGCCTCCATCATCAAAGCAGCATGTGAATAGGGATGAGACGCACGCCTCCATGCATGCTTGCCTTTATGAGACGGTCGTCTCAGCATTAGTGGCCCCCGTCGCATATTCTTCTCCCATTGTCTCGTTTTCTGTCTCCTTGACTTTGATGTTTCGTCCGTTTCCTTCCCTTTAATAACCACAATAACTCCCATTCAACCATTCCATTAATCAAAATATTCTTCTTTTCATTTCCCACCATAACTTCCATTCAAACTCTTCTTTATTTTTCCATTTAACAATAATATATTCCCTCTTCATTTCCCAACATATTATAATTTTAATTTATTCTTCTTAAATCCTAAAACCACTATATATATTCATCCCCATTTCTTCTCATTCCACATGCCTTCGATCTACTCCTCATATATTTTCTCTCATCCACCCCATATTTCTACCAAATTTCTTTTTCATTTCCTTCCCTTTTCATGGCTCCACGAAACACTCATCGTCAAGTGAAGCCAGACCGACCACCACTCGACCTATCCACGGTGGTGTTCCGAGAGAACGATGACGGCCAACAAAGAGAGAAATACTTGAAGTTCTATTCACATTCGGTCGTCCCCATCAAATACGTGGACGCCAACTGTTTAGACACTTTGGGTATGATGGAGAGCATCTCTTTCATGCTTATAAACACGGGTTTGCTTCACCTCTGCACAAATCCTTTTCCAACCTTTGAACCACTCATTCTAGAGTTCCTTAGTTTGTTCTCTTACAACACGCCTCCTGACGATCCATACACAACCGGCACCGCCAATTTCCGCATGTTCAACCAAGAGTATTCCATTGACCAAGAAAGGATCGCTGAACTTTTACAGTTCACAAGAGGTCAAAACGTTCACTACAAACCTTTCGATACCGAAGGCGACATCTCTTGGGATCAAGTTGGTTTCTCCTTTTGGCATGATCTGACCGGTCAACCTACTGAGAGTTCGCGAGATCTTTATGCTTCCCATATTCATAATCCCGCTCTGAGGTACTTCCATCGAATCCTTTCAAACACGATTTTTGGTAGGACCAATAACCATAAGGTCAACCAAAATGAAATGTTTTTTCTTTTCTGTGCCCTCAACGGGAACGCCATCAACGTCGCTCCTTTCATGCTTCGCCATTTTCACACATGCGTAAATGCGGCAGGTACCAACCCTTTTGTTTTCGGTGGGATCATAACATCTTTAGCTTTTGCTTTAGGCTTATCCAACGAGCTTTTGTCCTTGGGACAATTTATGATGCCTGCAAATCTACTTGATGTAATTTACTCTCGTGTTTCCCATATTATCTCTCCACGACAAGACGGAAGGTACACTTTGATGATCAAGAGACGTCTGGTCCCAGGTGTAGTGTTGCCTTGTCCAAATCAGATCGACGTCCGAAGCCGCAACAATTGGCGTTTTGCTCTTAATGCACCTGCTGCGCAGCCACCTCAAGAAAATCCTCCGCAGGCTGCCAATCTTGATGCAATGCATGCTGCCATCAACCGGCAGGATTAGCGGTTCCTAGCAATGGAACAAAACCAAGCCGAAACATTGCGTCTTATTCGAGAGTTACAGCGCGAACAACGCGAGTATGCTTTTCGAAACGATCGTAACTTCAAAGCGTTGTCAGCTCGCATGACAGATGCTTTCCACCTTAACGATTCTAATTCCAACAGGCGTCGACGACCTCGTACTAGAGGCAGAGGAGCAAGAGGACAAAATCTTCCAAGCGACGAGTGATCACCCTAATCCCTTCTAATTTCTCCTGGTTTTATCGCATTGAGGACAATGCTCATTTTAAGTTTAGGGGAGTCAGAACATTTCTTAGTTCGTTTTTATTTTCTTTGCTCTATTTAGTATTCCCTTTTTGTTTCTTTTTCCATGTATTGCAAAATTTCTATTCAATAAAAAAACATGTTTATGTAATTTTAATCTTTTATGTAAAATTCTCATGCTTATTCGAATTCTTCCATTTTCTTGAGCCATAACGAAAAAATTCAAACGTATATCTTGACATACTCAACTAGTATTAAGGTTGCTTATTTTTATAAATAAGAACTCGAGCGCGACTAAAGAAAAATCGTTATCGTCCTAACAATTCAAAACCCCAACGCGTTAGATCGATTTAAGTACTTATTATACCAACACCTTAAGACTTAGTTTTAAAGTAATCCCGAGTAGTTTATAAAAGCATTCGGCACCGCCTTAAACGACAAACTACGTGGAGAATCGATGAATATAAGTGATTGATCAAGATTTTTAAGAGAAATTTTTATCAGAAGATGCACTTATTAAGTTAGATGGTCCTTACCAGATCATTTAATCCAACAGTTGCAGAAACTATAAAATCTTTATGCAAACAATCCATTATGAATTGGTTCAGTGGTTCCTGGTGCGGAACTTGGTAGGACGGACGACGGTCCAATCCCCCGCAATTTGTAATTGGATAAAGGAGTACCAAATATAAGTACCAGAACTCCAAGCTGGATTACAAAGATCAAATTCACTAACCGGTTACTACACTATGTGCGCGTAAGGTAAAGGGCTTAATTTGATTGCGCCAGAATGAAAACGGGTGAAACGAAACGAAAATATTAGGTCGAGCTATAATACATGACTTAAATTGGTCTGCATAAATGGGGTTATCTAGTGTTTTTATAGTAATTTTGGTGTCAAAGTCTAAACTTGAGTTATCCAACAAAGAATTGAATTGCAACCAAGTACGAATTGAGTTGTGTTTTATATCTGCGTTTGACAAATGCTTAAGTGATTTTTCATTTTTTACTTTTTGCTTGAGGACAAGCAAAGGTTTAAGTATAGGGGAGTTTGATAACACGAATTTATATAACATATCTGACTTAATTTTCATGGATAATGTTACTATTTTTATTTAATTATATTATTTTATTTCTGTATTACATTGGTATTTCTTATGTGAAAACGAAGAAAGCCAACCCAGAAGTGAAACCCACGTCTCTTTAAGCCTTGACACGTCTCACTCTCCCTACTCAGCAAGGAGGCGCCCGCCTCCCTTTCAGGGGCCCACCTTCTCCACGTTGAGACCCACGTCTCACACTTCCTCTCTTCAAGTGGAGGCGTCCGTCTCCCATGTTCTGGCAGTTATATTTTCTCCACGATCACATTTTCTCACGAAGTGCAGGAAACGGGAAGTTACTAAGTGAAGCTATAAATACAACATGCAAGTCACAGAGGAGGGGTCGGCATTCTTACCGAACAATCGTTCTTTATTTATTCGCAATTTTATTTTCTTTTCAATTTTGTAATTTTATTTTATTTTCCAATTCCGTTTTCAATTTTCTTTTGATTCTAAGTTTTTATAATTTTCTCACGACAATTTCTTCACCGGAAATTGTTGTGTATTTTTCACTGATCTAACCTTACGTTAGATCTAGTGCTTTTTATTCCTTGTCGTATTTTTCTTTCAATTCGAGAAGTCTCCGAGCAGATCCAGCCGACTTGTGGTGGAATGTTCGTTTATTTCGAAGAACAAGATTATTCCAGTATTCTTATTTTCAGGTTTTTAATATAATTAATTTATTTTATTTAAAATACTATGCCTGATATTTATTTATTTGATTATGGAGATGTTTAAATATATTGAACCTTATTATTTATGCATGTCTGAATTAATAAATATGTCCGGCTAAACCGAGTAGGTATCGGTATGTAATAGCAGTAAGAGTAGGAATTAAATTGTTCCCAAGCTAAAATATTAATTAACTTAATTTCTGGTTATGACTTTTTGTAATTAAAATCAATCTTTTTGTTACGAAAGTAAGAAAAGTAGAATAGGTTAGGATCGAGACCACAAAAGTGTGAGGTTTTAACCGGATAGCTAAAGTTAGGCATTCGATTTAAATACAGCGAAAGCGCTTAAAACGAATTAGATTTTATTAAGTTTTCAAAGAATATTTTCTAAACACTTATGGGCTAGCGAGAGCAGGCATAGGGCTTTAGGAGTATAATCCGAGATAAGACCACGAAAGTGTGAGTTGAGGGTTTTTAAACTGATAATCTCTACAGAACAATTAAGTTTACCATCTCTATACGCTTAGGTTCAATTTAATCCGCTTAGGTTCACTATATTATATGCCGATATCGGTTTTATTTATATTTTTCCTTAACCATTATCTAAAATAATTATTCGCCTTAGCTATATACCGTAACTTAGGATAACAATAGATCTATTTATAGTCTCTGTGGGTTCGATATCTTTTAAAACTACGCGATAGGACTGTGCACTTGCAGTCTCCCGATTAATAGACAATAAAGTCGCAATCAAGTTTTTGGCGCCGTTGTTGGGGACTATTTAAGTCGATATTATAACTCTGGTGTTACACCGTATAGACTAAGGCACCTTTACGTTATTTACTATGTATAACCCAAATTTTTCCTACGCCCATAATCAGTATTTTGAGAAACCACAAGAATCCCATAGATCTGACCTTGAAGTGCTGATGGAAGATTTCAATGCTTCACAAACCTACTCTTATCCAAATTACCTCCAAAACTACCAATCCCCACATGGAATCACAAAATAACCAAACAGACGGTGACAATTGTATCCGCCAGGTTAGTTAGTAAATAGTGCTTAATTAACAAAATAAGGTTGTTAACACAACCTAATCACAACTATGCTACCTGTCTCTCTCTAAAACTCACACTCTCTCTCGCCTCTCTCTAAAACGTTCACCGGAGAAGACACTCTAGTCAGCCGGAAATCGCCTTGACGGTGGAGGCCACGGCTCCGGGCAATGATACGGCTCCGATTATCATGTTTCTCACGTATCCTGACTCGCCTTGTTCTTCTGGTCACGAATCTCGGATCGCTTTGGTGTCACCGCGGAATTTCCCGACTACCGCGCCAAAATCACCACCCGGCGGGGGCATGCCCCTATCTCTGATTTTCTTTCAGATTCTGGTTTGTTTTGTTCTTTTGATTATGATTCTTGTGTTTGATTTTGCAGAAACTCCACGATTTGGTCCGGATCTTGAAAGGGCTTTCGGAAACCCTAACCCTCCGATCCAATTTCTGGAACTCTCTCGGTGATAGCGCCAATGACAATGATGATGACGGCGGAGACGTTGCTTCGGAGTCTAATCGGTGAGATCTTTCTGATCTTTTCTTCTTCTCTGAACCCTATATCCTTTGAAACTTCTTTTCCCCTTTTCTTCTTTTCTCAAACTGAAAGGTCTGTAGGTTAGGGAGATGATTATAACTTAGGGTTTCTGCTTGGTAGCTTTCTGATTGCTTGCTGCGATTTGGATCTGTGAACTGTGATTTTTGTTACTTTCTGGGTTTTCTATGATGAAGGTGACGATGGCTTTTTTGGTTTTTTCCTTGTGAGTCTTTGCGGATAGGGTTTGTGAACAGTGACCAACTTGGAACTTGTGCAATGATTGGCTTTATAGTTCTGAGAACTTGTTGATTTTTCTGTGCCCTTTTCTGATTTCTGACAAAATAGGCTTTGTGTGCATTCCATTGGGCTTTGACACAATTATTCTCTTCTGACTCTTGTTGGGCTGATTTTTGTAATTTCTAAACTGTTTTATTGCTGCCCTGTACTTGCTACCTTCGTTTTTTGCTATCTGTGATGTTGGACTCTAGCTTCTGACTTTGGAAACCATTTCTGCATTTGGGCTGGAACTTGTAATAGTTATGAATTTCGAAATTGGGCTGGAACATGTTGTTTTCTGATTTTTGTATGATGAATTGTGCTTGCTGCCTTTGCTTTACACACCCCTTTTTGTGAACCGAAACCAATAGGTTTTTTGTGATTTGCAATAGGAGTAGTTGGCTTAGGATTGAAAATGCAATTCTGAACTTGTTGGCAACAAATACATGAGGCTTTGGCAGCTTGAAGATGATAGGAAACCACCCTTATTTCCTGATTCTTGAACTACGACCCTAATGATGAGACTTTGAGAAGAAAACTCTTGAAAATCTCTGTTGTTCATGCTTCTATTTTTGACATTGATTGTTTGCTAATCAATTTCTTTTTCTCTTGTTTCATGTACTATGACTTGGATGGGCTCGAGAAAAATGAGCAAGGCAAAGGGTAAATTGTGGTCAAGCTTGAAGGTCAAAGATGAGGCTCGACATCAAGAACTTGAAGAAGACATCAAAGTCTTAGAAATTAGGGCTTAGGAAACTTTACTAAGAACAAATTATTCATTTGTAAACTTTGGGCAAATAGAAATCTCCTAGGATATATGAGAATGACTTTGAAAACTCTCTTTGATTTTGGTCTTGTAATTTGTAAGAAACTTGAATGTTTTCTCTTTTTGTAATCATGAAAAACTTCCTTTGTAACTTGGATTTGAGAATTAACCGTGAAAGGATTTTACACCTGAAACTTATAACAATGTTTGAACCTTGATAACAATACCTTTATGAATTGTAATGATTTTGGCAACTTCTTGTATTCACATAAATGAATGTTTTCAAGTGGCAAGTTCACATTATCTTCAACATTTTTCAATACTTGCAAGCAAATTTGAATAAACATGATAAAGGCTTAATATGATGAAATGAAGTAACCATGGCATAATCTTGAATTCTTGTGACACAAGATTTTGAAATAAACAAATTACTTGTGTTACAATCAATCCACGAATCATGACCTTTGACTTAACTTGCATCAACTAATCCCCAATTTCTTGCCTTGATGGAGACGACACCCACCGTAACATTGTTCAAAACCCTACCATCACAGGTCATTATTCAAAGAAACAAGAGCATCAATCTTTGTCTGATGAGAACATCCACAGAAACCCTAGTTCCAACATTTTACTTCTTGAAAAACAAACTAACAATCAGCAGAATCTGAGACATCAGACTTTATTGGGTGAAACCTCAAACCACCAGAAAACCCTGGACTTGGGATAAACTGATCCCTTGAATCTCAGGCGCCTCTAATGACAAATAGAAGATAATGCTTCAAGAACTACATCAAGAAAGACGTCAAACACCTCAATGATCCAAAACCTATGTCACCTCAATGATCAAAAACCCATGCACAAGAGCCATTGGATAAGAAAATGAGAATTACTTTGAAACACTTGCAATCGTGGCTCTTCTAATGAAACAGAGAATCAATTAATGTGTCTCGAATCATAAGAAGCCTTGGTGACTGAATAAACAAAAGAGTGGGAGAATACGAGAGCCATCTTGGACTTATTGACAATACAACCAAATTCTGCAGCCTGAAGAATGCCTGGAAGACAAGAAAAACCTTGATCGCACACAGTGCATGAATGCAATGCAATATGATGTTTATGAAGAAACATAAGCCTAAATCAATAGGGTAAATTTTAGGGTGCAACACCTTTCACGCGTTTTTACTCAGCTTCCATCTTCACATGATTTTTCTTTGTTGAATAATTCTTGGAAGTTAAACTACTCAAGTATTTTGTCTTCTTCTTCGCTCATGTTAACGTTACTGGCGTTTTTTGTCTTTTAGAAGATAACGTTCATATTTAAAATATCTTCTAAATATTTGCTCATCAGAACTTCTATTGGTGCTTCCATCAGAAGTTTACTTTTCCTGCTTCTGTCAGAGTTTACTTCTATCTGAAGTTTGTTGTTCTTTCTTCTATCAGAAGTTGCACTATTCTTGCTTCTATCAGAAGTTCGTTGTTCTTGATTCTATCAGAAGTTCGCTATTCTTGCTTATATCAGAAGCTGCGTTGTGCTTGCTTCTGCATTGTGTTTGCTTCTGCACTGTGCTAGCTTTTGTGCTGTGTTAGCTTATGTGTTGTGCTAGCTTCTGTGTTGTGCTAGCTTCTGTGCAGTTCTAGCTTATGTGTTGTGCTAGCTTCTGCGTTGTGCTAGCTTCTGTGTTGTGCTAGCTTCTGCGATGTCCTAGCTTCTCCGTTGTGCTAGCTTCTACGTTGTGCTAGCTTCTGCATTGTGCTAGCTTCTGTGTTGTGCTAGCTTCTGCGATGTGCTAGCTTCTGTGTTGTGCTAGCTTCTGCATTGTGCTAGCTTCTGTGTTGTGCTAGCTTCTGTGTTGTGTAGCTTCTGTGTTGTGCTAGCTTCTGCGTTGTGCTAGCTTTTGTGTTGTGCTTGCTTCTGCTTCTATGTTGTGCTTGCTTCTGCTTCCGTAAGCCTTGTTATATATATCTTATATTCAGAACATATTATTGGTGCTTTTCATCAAAGGTTGTGCTTTGCTAGCTTCCATCAGAAGTTGTATTTAATTCTTTTACTTCAGAAGCTTTCTAGGTAGCGTGTCTTCCAGAAGTTCTCGCTCAGAACTTCTAAGGCGTGTTTCTGTTAGCAGCTTGTTTTGTCTTATTCACACTTCTAGAACGTGTTTCTTTCAGCAATCCTTTTTAGCGTGCTTTGTCTAGAAGTTCTTTTCTCAATAGAACTTCTAATACTTCAACTTCTGCTCAGTATGATATTTTCCATTTTTGCACTAGAGTCAGAACACCTTCTGAAATAAAACATTTACATGTCAAAGTATCATATTCAATTATACAAAATTAATTTTGCTTGTTATTATTTAAAACTTTTAATATATTATTAGGAATAAATTTTGTTCTAACAAATATCATATTCATTCATACAACATTTATTTTATTCATACAAAATTTATTATGCTTGTTATCATCAAAACATTTAATATATTATTAGAAACAAACTTTGTTCTAACAGGGTTAGACGAAGACGAATGGGTCCAGACTCGACTTGACCGATGAAAAACGACTTGCAACCATCTGCCATGGACAAATATATCAGCAACGCATGATCAAAGCCTTCAATAAGAAATTCAAGCATTAAGTATACCAAGTTGGTGATCTAGTAGTCAAGCACATCATCCTACCACAAGGTGATCCCAGGGGAAAATAGACTCCCACCTATGAGGGACCATTTGTAGTCAAGACAATATTTTCTGGCGAAGCCATGATACTGAGCACTATGGATAGAGAAGACCTCCCACACCCTTTGAACGTAGACATAGTTAAAAAATACTACGCATAAATGAGACCCACTAGGTTGAATGGCCTAGGAAAAAATAAGGGCGTCCTGGAGAACCAAAAGGGTTCGGGCAAAAATTAGGGAAATATAAAAAAATTTACACTCCGCAAGTCAAAAATCTGCAAAGGCGGCTTTGGCAAAAAAGGGTATCCTGGTAGACTGAAAACCCGAAAGGGCGGTCTAGGAAAATTTTAGCGATTAAATCATATGACTATGTCTCATCAAGATCATCTACTTACAGACTACACTATTATCAACTTCAAGTTAAAATGGCGCAGATCCATCCAATCACCTTCTTCTGGCAGCAAGTAGATGAGATATTCGAAAATATATGAGCAATAGTAGAGTTTAAACTCGATGGGATTATTCCCACATAGCTTTTATCACTTTTTCAATGTTTTCGAAAATTTCCTCTTACTAGAATATTTGTCTCTTTGTACATGAACTTCCGGTCTATAGGCCTACTTTTCAAAATTAATATAATTCCTCTTTTCCAGTCTCAAACCTTTTACTTTCATTGTTTTGTTTGCATAAGTACAATGATTACTTTGAGTGATTATATGCATCTGACAATAAATATATGTTCACAAATACACGAAAAGAGAACAAAAACAACAATTACTATAGGCTATAGGAATTGAGATGACAACCCAAGTCACCAACGCATCCCCCGCAGAGTCATGTTGCACCCCAAACTTTTCCCTCTTATCTCGATTTTATCTGGTTTAGGCTTCGCATTTATCATAACACTCACATGCATTCATACCACTGGTTCTATGGTTACGGGTGGGAGTTGACTCCCAAAGATTTTCCGTTGAGCAGAAAAGGCGTGGTGCTTTCAACCAATCTAGGATATTTGAAAACGACGAGGTTTAATATTGGATCTTATCCTTTCGTATCTATCGGTTTTTGGGGCTTGATGTTTGATTGTTGCAATGAGTGGTCTTTTCTTGATGGAACTACGGAAGTTTTGTTATATTGAATATCATTACCTCCTGATTCAAGAGATCAATTCATCACGAGTTTGGGATTTGTTGCTTCGAGTTCATTGTTCAAGATGTAAGAGGGTGGATTATGATTATCCGATTATTGATCAACAATTCAAGTTCTAGTGCATTTGGTTTGCTCATCAACTTTGTTCGTTCTGGCAATAGTTCATGTATGTGGAAATATTCATCCGAGGACTTGTTTACAAGATTTACGAATGTCAAGTTGCCTCATGTTTAGATCTTTTCCGTCGCGCTCATCGCTCACAAGATTCAAGGCATTCTTTGAAAAATTAGAAGTTTCCTTATGGAATTCGTTTGGTTTCAAATCTTTCTACTACCGAATATGGTTCGATTTGGAAATGCGTGATAATTCCATTAATTTCAAGTGGAATCTATCGCTCAATTATTAAAGAATCATGAAATCGTCAAGTTGACTAAGGTTTTTAATCAAGAGTTTTATTTGAAACTTAGAGTTTCAATTTTTGTCTCAAGTAGCAAAGGGCTCCGAATTTCTACATGAACGGATAAACATGGAAGCTTTGTGGCCGGGAAATTCAAAGGGATTCAAGTGTTTCTAAAATTTAAGCCATCAAACCATCTTTGTATTTAGAGTTTAATTCTCAAATTTCGCGTACTAGAGGATTCATGTTCTAAAAAATACAACAACCATGTTACTACTCGTTTGATTCAAGACTACGGATTGGAATTGTGGATTGATTTGGATTTAGGCGCATATTTTAATCAACATTTCGACTTAGTTGGTTTTAACCAAATTAATTTTGGTTCATGACCATTTTTTGGAATGTTTGGTTCATCATGAATTTTCAACTTTCATGCACAATTTCCAACTTTCATGCACAAATGCTACAACAATGAAGATCACATTAGTAGTATTCAAAGATTTAAGGCTAAAGACTCATGTTGATACATAGTTCTCAAATTTTGCATTCATGAAAATCCAAGAGTTTCGAATTACTCTAAGGTTTTGTTGTACAAGAATATAAGGACAAATCAAGATACATGTATTTACAACTTATCAAATCTTTGAGTATAAGTTACAAAGTTTCCTATTGAATACTAATGTGTTCTAAATCAATTGTGAATCCTCTAAGCTGCAAGTTCCTTCATGGATGTATCCTTGGCTTCATCTTCGAGCTTTCCCACCGATTCCTTCAAGTCTACATTTCTCCATGTTTGAATGTTGCGCCGAGGCCACACCATGGTTCATCCTCGCCACTTTACTTTCACCAATCCAACGCCCGAGTTTCATGAAACAATAAGAAAACAGTTAGCAAGTAAACGGGCAGCAGTAATAACGCAAGGCAGCTTTACATAATTTCAAATCATCATTAGGATCCTTTCTCAGAATCAGGTTGCAAGGGTTTCGATCATAACCAAGGCCTCATAACAAATCATCGGCCATAAGACTCACTACTACAAATCCTCAAGAGTGTTTAACCCTTGGTTCACAGTAGGAGGTGTAGAAAGAAGAAGAGGGAAAAAAACAGTTATAACTCAGTATGGCATAACAGTACAGAAGCTTTACAGTATGCAAGGATGTATCTTTTCGGGCAACATTTTACCATAAACAGCATCAAACAGCCAGCATATCAGAGCATATAGCAGCCAAATTCATCAAAACAACCAGAAAAGTCAGAAATCATGAGCCCAATGCAAATGTTGAAAGCCCATCAAGCATTTTTGTAAGGCCCTTTCTTGTAAAAAATCAGAATAACAAGAACCAGAAAACCCTAGCATGTATAATTATAAAGGCATTCAAAGCACAAGAACCAAGGCAGAGGCTACTGTTCAACAAACCCTAAAACGGCTACAAACCCTAAAACTCATATCATCATTTCCCAAAGAAAAGATCCTTCAGAAAGAAAGAAAACGAGGCAATGTAAGTATAGTAAGGTAAATGTAAAGGTCTCACTGGGTCAGTAGTCACCGCCGTGTAGACCTCAGAATCTCAACCTTCCTCTTATGTTCGTTATCGTATTTCCATCATTCGTAAACCCTCTGAGCATCACCCGTCACACCCGAATAGCGTCTAGGGTTTCACTTTTCCCCTTTTCATCTTCTGTTTTCCTGTAATCAAATCAACAAATTTCAAGGAATCAGAAAACAATAGCAGTAATAGAGTTCGAGAGAGAGTGACAGATCGAGAGAGAGATGTTTTTGGCTTCTGAAACCACGAGTCACCGCGAGAGGACGACGATGAGAAACCAGCGGCGATGAGATCGCGAGCGGAGTGAGATCGCGAGCGGAGTAACAGAGCGGCGAGATGAGCGAACAGAGGGTTACGATCGTGAGTCACAGTGAGTAGATCGGAGCGACGGCGAGAGTTTGAGAGGACCGATCGTGAGAGAGAGGGTGAGGACGAGAGATCGTGAGAGATAGGGATCGTGAGGATGAGAGAGTTTAAGAAAACTGATTGTTGTTTTTTATTATTTATTCATTTATTTTATAAAATAAGCTTAAGTTTAGTATTAGTATCAGGATTAGATGTCTTTTATTTAAGTTATAATTAAAAAAAAATGATTTAGATTAGTTTTAGTTAGAAATATAATTAGGATTAGTGTTATCCTGTGAGTTGTCCTTTTTTTTTATTTTATTATTTATTTTCTTCTTTTAAAAAAATAATATAATTTCAGTATTAATATTAAATATAATTAAATTTCTTTTTCATTTAGATAATTTATAGATAAAAAAAAAAAAACAACAACAACATTAGCTTAAGTACTTTTTCTATATATATATATATATGTTTCCTATGATTAATACTTTATTTGGTTAGTAAATAGATTAATATAGTAGGATGTTTAGTTTTGAGATGGGTTGTTTGGTTCAGGTGGTGACAAGTGTCACCACCCATGTGGTCTATTCCAACCGTGTATACATGTGTATTGTATCTACTTTGCACCTTCTCGCATCAAGTCGCCGATCTGAAGTCCGATCCAATGATCCGAATGGCGCACTATAGTACGATCCATGGAAGCACTCACACAAGATCCAAGAAGATTGTTTTGGGCTTGGGCTCGATTGATACTCACACCCCCAGATTAAAGCTCCAATCAGCCCATTTCTAACTCTCTCTTTAATTTATTATTATGCAAGTTTTTTTTATTTATTGATGTATTAAATAATAATTAGTATAAGATAGTTTTATTTGCTAAATTATCAATTAAATTATTAGTTGATTTTTATCAAGTAGAAAAATCTATACTAATAATTATTTAAATTCGTTTGTATTGTGTGTTAATTTATTTTCTTTTATTATCCGCTTTATCATTATACGCTTGTATGTTTATTACGCGATTGTACACTCCACTCACAAATTAACATAAAACAACAACAACGCCTCGATCTCTCATTTTGGTTACCCACACCAAATTTCTAAGGGTCTCATGGTTGGGGATGGGCATGGCCATCCTCACGAGGTTAATTAAGGCCCTCGTGCCTTGATTAATCATAACCCAAAAACAATTGGTCCATATACCAATCACCATGCACCAGGGTCTCATGGTTGGGGATAGGAGCACCTATCCTCACGAGGTTAATCAAGTCCATATACTTGGTTAATCATAACCCGAAATATCATTTCTCTACGTCCAACGCCGCAATTTTCAATACACTTTCTAGTCAAAAAATAATTAATTGAACTTGCTATTTCAAAATCAATTTTTCTACAAAAAACAAAAAAAAACATAGTGGTATGGTATTTAATTAAATTGTTAGAGGTTCGCCCGACGATTTAATTAAAATGTAAAGTATTTGGGCCATTAGAGGGTAACCCAATGACTTAAATACTTTATTCCATAACACTTAATAAAAGTGAACTTTGTTTCACCTCACTCTTTTCATAATAAAGATTTTGGATGAGAGATGATTGGTTGACCTCAATCACCAATCTCGAGTATCGAATCGTTAGAGGATATCCCAACATTTTGGTACTTGTCATCCACAACTAAAATCGAATTCAACCCATTCAAATCCTTTTTTTTTCGCTCATATGCGATTATCAAAATAAAAAAAAACATTTTCTACTAAAATCAACACAACCAATTCAAACATTTTCAACCAGAACTACGGAGTTTTGACTTTCCCATTGCACAAGGGAATACGTAGGCACGCGGTTTCGAAACCGTGTCAAACTCAAAACAATAACAAACAAATCCCTTTTCTTTTTTCTTATTTATGATTTAGAAGTTAGCAAACACACACAAACACATTTCGAACTAAATGGGTCCCATCGAGTACGATGGACGTAAGAGGTGCTAATACCTTCCTCATGTAACCACTTTTAATCCATCCTTTTTGGTCTTGTAGACCGCCTTATCCGATTTTTGTGGGTTTTATCTATATTTCCTCGCTCTTTCTAGAACAAATAAAATTAGGTGGCGATTTCATTGTTTTGAAAATTCATTTAAATGATTTTTTTGAAAATCGAGTTGCTTCAGCTTGATTCCGGGAAGTATCTTGAAAACTTTTTGACTAAGCGAGTCAACCCTAATTTAGTTCTTCGCATGTTTGTGTATTTGTTTATCGCTTTTCTTTATGCTTATCTATTGTTTATTTGCTTATTTTTCTATGCTTTATATATTAACTGCTGATATATTATTGTGATGGGAATTCATGGGCATTGTTACATAGATAAGCCTACTACCTGTGCTTCTAGGTCACCTTTAGGAATGAGGGGTTATGAGCCTAGGTCCACCGACTCCATTGTCTTGTTGGCCCGGCGAAGACTCCTCAGCATTGGTTGTTTTAAGGAGGTTGTTGGGTTCGATAGCAGACATCGATCTTTGGACAAATGACCTATAACTCTAAGTTTGTTCATGTTGTCCTAATCGAGACCAAACGCTCAAATTTTGGATTTCGAGCATCCCATTAAGAGTCGTTTCTTGGGGTATACTTTTACAAATACTATCGCCACGTAGGCCTCTCGCGCGATGATAGTGTTTGTAAAAGGGAATCTGAGACCCCAAGAGACATTTAGCCAAAAAAAACATAAGATTAGCCTTACCCGGGGAATTGTTGGGTAGACGTCGAATTTATTGAATGCAAATACGCAAACGACAGATAATAACCCTCGCAAACGAGCCATGATGCCCCGGGCAAGGCACTAGGCTTTCAAAGTTTATTGTTCAAAACATAAAGAAATACGAAAAGCAAAACAAAACAATAGTAATTACTCCTGACTATAGGAGATTGGTATGACGTCTTCAGTCTTCCAATTGTTGAGCCCATGATCTAGAGTTGGGAAGATCCACTTGTTGATGTCGAAGCCGTTGTCGTCGTCTTCTATAGCATGGATTCCACCCTGGCTGATGCGGAAAGGAAGTTGGTCGGCACGTCACAAGCGTATCATCTTCCGACCTTGATGGTGAAGCCTAAACCAGTCTTGTCAAATTTGAAAGGAAGATTAGGGAGCTGACCCCAAACAGTACTCTTTCCTTCTTCAACAGCAGCTTGAGCATCTTTCAGCGAGGCCATCCTAGGAGGAGCTTGTGTAGCTTCAGGAGTGGCTGGAGAGTCAACAGGCATGACTCTGGGAATTGTTTCAAAAGCTTGACAGGGAGTTTCGAAGAATTCTCCTTCCATCTCAAGATAACGGAACGACTGCAGATGACTGACCATATACTCTTCTTCACCACACAATGTAACAACCTTCCCTTTCACCGGTACTTTCGATGCAAAGTAGAGGTAATACCTGCCCCATGTATCCAAGGGCCCAAGTAGGCAAGAGTAGGTCGGACGGATGTCCATGACAAAGAAAGTGGAATCAAAAGTCCGGGAACCGACTTTAACAGCAGAGTGAGCTCTCCAAGCACTGTGCGCTTAGAACCATCAAAAGCTCTCACGATAATGTCACCGGTCTCGAACCAACCCTTCGACATCAAGTCGATCAAAAGCGCCTTCGAAGGATATTCAGCGTAACCGTATCAACCAAAACATGAGATAGGGTAACGCCCTTGCATTCAACAGAGATGTGCAAGGCTTTGTTATGTTTCTTTCCGGAGGGAGTCAAATCAGCATCAGAGAAGCCTAAGCCGTTGTTGGCAGCCAGGCTAGCAATACAAACTTCGAATTGATCAGTGGTAGTGTCTTGCGGCACATGAGCATTCTTCAGAAACTTTACCAAGGCGTTAGCATGAGCCTCGGAGCACAAGAGCAGAGCGAGCATGGAAATTTTGGACGGAGTCTGTCCTAACTGTTCCACAACATTGTAGTCACTCTTCTTGATGATCTTCAGAATTTCCTCCATTTCTTGCTTGGAGGTGTCTTCAGTAACTTCCTTTGGTACTTCAGGTTGAGCAGGTTGAGCCACTGATTCTTTCCCTCTAGCTGGGGATATTGATGGAGTAGACGGAATGCGAGCTGGAGTCGCAGTGTCTTTTGGAGGAGAGATCTCTGGAGAGAATACCCTTCCGGTTCTGGTCACCTTACTGGATCCGGTGACGTTGTCAATGTCAGGAATGGTAGCTTCAACTTTAAGATCCTCAATGGTCAGAGGGTCTTGCTTGACGCCATGATAGTAAACATCAGCTCCATAGTTCCAAGGGATAGCTTTGTTAGAGGAATATGGCACTGGTCTTGGAGAAGTAATAATGAGAGGCGCCACTCTAGGCACAGGATCAGCAGAGGAAGTCCTTATTGTGTTAACATCAGCATAGTCTTCTGGGAAATCGTCACCCCATCCGGTCGCCTTAACATCTTCAATAGGAATCTTGTAACTCTCAGGAACAGTGTACTTCACCATGAAATCATACTTTCCACTTGGCTGCCCCAAGGTATCCCACACCGATGGTACAGTTTCGTTTGCATTGTCAATCTTCAACTTAGACATTTCTTCACACAACTTCTGCACAGGTGGTTTCAGAAATAGCATCTCGCGGTTATCCATCCTGCACCGAACACGCCTTCTCAACCAAGCACAACCATCGTGCAGATGGGCACCAACGACAATTCTCGGGCATCCCGGATTGACACCGCTTGCAACAAATTCTTCTTAATACCATCGAGGAATGGTCAAGTCATCTATGTTGAAAACATAAGCATCATCACCAACAAAGATTGGAACTCTTGTCATGATTAGGCATAGGCGCTGATCACATTCGGGTTTCAACAGAGGGTCAAACTCAATCGCTTAGCTTGAATTTTGTTCTTCGTGAGCCCAACAATTGTCGTGTCGTGCCCGGCTATTGGAATGGTAAGCACACTTAGCATTAGGATTGTATTTGGAGAGGAAGTGTTGACATTCCGAGGAGGATCCCTCATCCTCCTGATTCAACATGTGTTGCAAGGCTTGCGACAAAGGCATGTTGATCTTCAGAACTGCCTTCGTGGCGCTGCTCGTTACGCGCTTGTCTCACCGAGGTTGGCCGATGTAGGATCGAGATCACAACCGCCCCACGATTGAGCACGGTCGGTCTTGGCTCGCTTTTTCGACCATACACAGATTAGCTTCTTTCTTACCACCAAAAGATCTCTTTGCAGATTTGAAGATTTCTCACCGAATCTTTCCACTCTTGATACCACTTCAATGCGTCAATATCACTCGGTGAATCCGGATGAAGAATTTCCAATCGATGATTGAAGAATGGGCCTGTTAGTGTCCCCATAAACATATCAACCAACTCCCTATTGGACAAGGGTGGTTGAACTCACCGCTAGATCTCTCCACTTCGAGCATACTCCTTGAACTTCTCGTCACGACCCATAGACATGCTTTGTAGTTGCATGCGAGTGGGTGTCAATTCAAGATTGTACTCATATCGTCAGAAAGCATCACTAAGTCACCCAAGTACGGATACGGTCATTCTCTAGCCGATAGTACCATTCCAACTGGTTCGGATAAACTCTCTTGAAAATAGTGCATCCACAACTTTCTCATCGTGGGATTGATCTTCGGACATAGGACTTCAAATGCAGCTTAGGGCAAGACATGCCATCATACTTAGCAAAACTAGGAACTTTGAATTTGGGAGGAATCACAACACCAGGAACAAGACTCAGATCATCAAAGTTCAGCCCGGACATCTTCAGGTTTTCCACAGCATTCAGACGGTCTTCAAGTTGTTTGTACTTGTCATCTTCATCAGAGTGTTGGCTATAATCAGAGTGGTCCTCTCCTCCTTTCTTTGGTTCACGCTGCTCACCTTCATCACCCTTGGTACTCCCCTCGGTATGGACACTTCCTTCAGAGAGCTCAATACGGCTGACCACCTTAGGACCCCCTTTGAAACGTCTACCCATGTTGAGGAGACCAACAACCTTCTTCTTCTTGTTGATGAGCTTCTTCAGATCTTCTTGGCCTTGGACCAAGTTGGTGAACATCTGCTGAAACTGAACATTCTGAGCTTGGAGATCTTTGATCTGCTCAAGAGCCATTTCTGCTAAAATAAATAGCGAGCAAATGAGAAAACCAATCTCCAATGTACCTGTGATGCAATGTTATGCTATGCTATGCAATGTTTATGCGAATGCAATGCAATGTTTTCAAGGACCTAAGAGATTTAAATTTGTTAAACAAGCAATGAACAAACATTTATTAGTACTTCTTTTATTATTCTTTTTTCTTTTTAAGTACAAGAGATAGTTCAAAACAATAAAAGAAAACATAAACATCCTAAAGCTCTAAGTCTCCCATGGGCGCTTCCTCTTGGTGCCGATGTAGGCATTGATGCTTCGCTCCTCATGAAGTAGCTTTGTCAATTCTAACACTTTCTTCTCGCTTGTAACACCGAGCTTCAAAGGTATCCCTTTCTTTTAAGTTGAATCCGGATCTCTTCAAGTCTTCAAAATCAGTAGGCATGTCGATGGAGAACAATATAGGTACGCCACCTATAGCAACAGTTCCATAATTACCGGTAAAACAGCGTGAATGGCATCATGAGGTTTTGAGCTCGAGCTCGCACCCATTTGAGGTAAGGTTCCCAAGGAATGGAGTTCGGTGCCCCAAAGTCTTGGTATCGCCTTCTTTACCATGCCCCAAGCATGTATAAACCTTCGGTAATTCGAGATCGTGATTGTAATCGAACACAATATCTTGGAGAAGCATATCATGTGGACCATCTCTTCGAGAAAAACCAAACTGACGTAGAGCTAAGGAAGGGTTGTAAGTAATACCTCCCCTTATACCAAGGAGTGGTACATTAGGGAATTCTCCACAACGCTCAATGAAGGTGAAGTCCTTTTGAGAGAAAAGATTCCAACGGATATCGGAATGAGAGAGTGACATCAATCTTTGAGACCATCTCAACCTTTGTTCATTCTTCAAAACTGATGGAGGAAGGTGCGAAATAAACAACCTTGAAAGTAACGGGACACAACACATGAGAGTTCCTTGTCGCTTAGTAGTACGAGTGTGGAGAGAATGCAGGATGTCTCCAAGTAAAGTAGGCACAGGGTTGCGGGTAAGGAACAACTTGATGGCATTGATATCAATGAATTGATCTGAGTTAGGAAATAGAACCAAACCATAAATTAGCAAGGCCACAACATTCTCAAATGCATGGAAACTCATAACTTTGAGGAATTCTCGGGCTTTCTTGATTAAGAACTTGGAAAGTAAACCCTTAACTCCACTTCTAGTTTCCCAATTGGCTTCAATGTCTGAGCGCTTAAGATGTAAGGCGGATGCGATGTCTTCGAACTTAGGAACCTTTTCCAAACCGGTGAATGGCATTTGATCAAGAATAGGTATCCCAAGTAGCTTAGAGAACTCTTCCAAGGTAGGAACCAACCGATAATGAAGCAATGGTGTTTCGGATCAAAGAACTGAATAGGACATGCATCATATCTTCTTCAAAACCGAGATAACCAAATCAAGTAGATAACCATGTCTTTTGATGAACCGAGCATGGTCGGAATTTCAAACCAATTCTTTGAGTTGAGAAGGATACCCATGAAGTTGATTCGGATAGTCTTTCTAGAAGCCATAATCCCTACAAAAGAGCAAAGATAAATCCCTAGGTCCTTGAAATAGTTAGAAATGATATGCAATGCGAATGATGTCATGATGTCATGTTTAGCACACACAAACAATTCACACAATGAGCCTATGTTTAAGGCTTGCATGAGGTATAGGTGATTACCCTACCAAAAGTTTGAGTTGGTTCATCCTGTCCTATAATAGTAACCGGTTCTAGGAATCTCATATCATAGATCTTTCTCGAGGCGCTTATTTCAATACGACGCCAAGTGGTCGATCGAAAATGTCCCAAAAGTCTCGATCTCAATGAGCGTAGCATCGAGTATCAACCAACCTCGGTCTACACCAAAGCCGCCATCTCACTACCTTCTAATGGCCAAGATGGGTCAATTAAGGTTCTAAAAGTTTAGTTAGCGCTGATGACACCACGCAGAAGCCAAATACTATCCTCAACTTGGGAATGAAGAGTATCGGGACAACCAAAGTGTCACGCTAACGTAGCCATCATGTTGACCGCTTAGTTATACGCCTAACGGTCGCGATGATCTAATGCCACTTACCTAAAAGGAAACCCGGATCCGGTGTAGGATCCCCAACAATATAATACCCAAGCAACCCTTAAAGATAAAGCATACAAGTCAAACAAAAAGCAAGAAAGATGATCTAAAATCCCTAAGGCAATTCTTCTTGGGTGTGTCCCACAGAGTCGCCATTCGTAACACTTGAACTCGACTTTGTAGGATTTTGTATCCAAATGTGCGGATAGCAAGAGTCGCCACCGACTTTTATTTTTATCCAATTAAGGGAAGGTAAAAGTAACAGAAAAAGACCTTCGTTAGATTCTGAGCTCGGGAGAATGGTTATGAAAAGAGAAGGTATTAGCACCCCTTTCCATCCGTAGTTATCTACGGGCTCTTAGTTGCTCTAGATCACTTTTTTAAAATTGCTTTCTGTGTGTTTGACAAAAATGTTTTGAAAAGGCATTTCGCTTTGACTTTGCAATGACTCATGTAGGAGTGTATACAAAGTGTTCGGAAATGTTTCGTTTTTTGAAAAAAGAATTTGAACTTTGAAAAAGAGTGTGTGGTGTGAAAAGCATTTTGATAGAGCAAGCAACTAAAAGACTTATTTACCCACTCAGAATTGGTCATTTTATTGTACTTCTTCCTTTAGAATAGCGCTAGCCATACCATTAGTTAGTAGGTAGCTCCATTCGTTGGATGTAAGCGGACATTCGAAGGGACATCGGATGGTCATAGAAAGCAACTTGGGAGGTATCCTAGCACATTCGAAGGACTATCATCATTTTCGTAGGCGACAATCGAGGGTCAAGATCATGTATTCGGAGGCGACATCGTGGGTCTTATGATCTTTGTATCGAAGGGACTATGATGATTTGTTTGAAGGCAACGGTGCTAGAATACCCCACGCTCGAGGGACATGACCATTTGAATCGAAAAGGCATCGAGAGAGAATTACCCTAAGGGGTGCGTGTGTGAAAGAAGTGTGTTGGATTCAGAATATGTTATCTTGAAAATTAGTGGGCTATGTTCAATTTTAGTCTTGCCATACACGCCTAATTACTAGCAATTTATAGGGTGCGGAAAGTAAAATGCGGAATGTAAAGTGCGGAAAGATAAATGTCCTACGCTATTACATGGCTTTGGGGCAGATACATAATTAAAAAGTGCGAAAAATAAAAGCCCTAATTAAACTATTACATCCCATGAGCAATTACATTATTGGAAAAAGAAAACAGTAAAAGAAAGCGTCTGACTCGGAATAACCTGTGAAAGAATAAGAGATCGGAAAATGCAATATGAATCGAACAAGAGGAAAAATGTTAGAAAAAATGCAAGTTTTAATATGAGAAAATTACTACATGCTGGAAATAAGATAAATAAGTTAAAATAATTTTTTGGGATTTTTTAGAAAAGATTTAATAATTAAAATGTAATTAAAAGTGAATTAAATGCAAAATTATGAATAAAAATAAATATGCATGCAAAAATATGTTTTTTAATTTATTAAATTAAATAAAGATTTTTATGAAAATAATGTAAAAATAAAAAATGTTTTTGGTAATTTTTTAATGCAAAAATAAAATCATGAAAACAATTAAAATAATATGCCAAAATATTAGAAATTGAAAAATTATGAAAATAATGAAGTTTGTGAAAAAAGAAGCAAAACATGCCCTGGCCGGATTCGAACCCATGACCCTTGAGGCATCTGAAACATGAGCGCCTTTACCACTACGCCATGTGTGCAAGCTGTTTGAATCCGGATCGAATGGAACAAAGATGATGTCGTCTCGGCTTCTCAATCGCCAAGCTTCATCGCCCCGATTTGAATATTTGAAGCTACGGCTTTTCTTCGACGCTAAAGGCCCCGGAAAATGGAAAACGCAGATATATAATATAAATGAGTTCTAAAGACATGGTTTAACTCAAGCACCATTCCGAACACGATGGGCAAGGTCTCGTGGTCCAATTTATGTATTTCATGAAACCCTAAAATGAACTCAGAACCCTAACAATGGCAATACGAGTTCTCACCATGAAAACTCAATCAAATCACCCGATCGCTTGCAATCTTCCTACTAATCACAAAACAACAACCAAATGTGTTAAAATGCATGAAAAAGAAATCGATTTTGGAAAAGTATGAGCAAACGGATTCGAATCTCTTGTTTCTGGATGGTTTTGGATGAAGTAAGTATCTGGATCGACTCTAAAGACCTCAAGGAATGCAATGGACGGCTTGGAATGGGTTGAATCGAAGCAAAACTAGGGTTGCCAGTTGCTTCAAGTGCACGGATTTTTGAACTTTGGTATAGGGTTTGTAGAGCAATTTTTTCGTCTTCTCTTGATAGGTATGCATCAAGTATATATGCTGGATGAATTTGGGATTGAATTTGGAAAGAATTGATCAACATTCATTGGAAATCAAATTTGATATTCTCATGAAATCAAATTTTCAAATTTTGTCCAATTTCAATCCAATCTTGCCAAATTTGGTCTAATTTCGAAACTGCTGGCATTTATGGGTTGATTGGATCACAAGAAAGCAATAAAAATCAATCTTCCAATTAATTTTGATTTTATAATTTATTTTAAGATTTAATTTGCATTTAAATAAATAAATTACAAATTAAATAGAAAAATAAATCAAAAATTCGTGGCATTGGGCTTGGACATTCCTAATTGCATGAGGAACAAGTTAGGATGAAGAAAAAGTAGGCCCATTTGCAAAAGATTTGATTTTTGAGGTATCTCTTTGTGCATTCTTCCAAAATTGCCCAACTTGTGAATGGTGTAACTTGCTCAATTTTCGACATTTTGAGTGTTCTTGGACTTTTGGAAAGCTTTAAGAGTCCTCTAAACAATGTCTTTGGTCTCATCTCAATTGGAGTTACCATGCTCAATATATCTTCAAAACAAAAGTTGACTTTTGTTGACTTTGAAAATGACTGTAATGTTTTGAGCTATACCTCTCAAATGAAGCATTTTTGGACATTCTTGTGAGACATGAAGTTGTAGAGAATTGAATTTCCTTCAAAACAAGAGGTGGAAAAATTTACGAGAAAGTATGAGAAAGTTATGATCACCAAAGTTCATTGACTTTTCATCTAGAAACCCTAATTTAGAAAGTTTGACTTTTGGGCAAATCTTGAGTTTTCTTGATGAATCATGATCAACCCTTGATCAAATGATGAATGTTACTTCAAAATGAGGATGTTGACCAAAAATCGAAGTTTTGACTGTATGTTGACCCCGTTGACTTTTTGTCCAATACACCGATTTTCAACCATCCGAGCAATTGTCGAGGAAACTTGACTTGTGAAGCTTGAAACTTGACATGGAGAATCTTTGAAGCATATGAGGAGGCATGAAGACCATTGGAGATGTTGGAAATCCATCTTGACTTGAGAGATACCAAACCCTAGTTTGGGTTGATTGTCTAGGAGAGAGTTTGTCGATCAACTCTTTGAGGAATCCTTGAGTATATATGGATGAAATCTCTTGAGTAGAGGGAGGGAAAATTTTGGGGTATGACAGCTGCCCCTGTTCAATCTTCTTATACCGGAGGGTTAGATTGACACGCTTGTCTTTCGTGACCTAGAGGTAGAAGATGATTGAACACTCGAGTACACCTGAAAATTTGCACTCGCTATTGGCTGGCGATGCGGGAATGGGCTTACAGATGCCATTTGGAGAAGTTGGAGACTTATGGGAACGAGTCGTACGCTAGACTCGAGGTTGTCAGTAGGAGAGCCGACGGAGATGGGCTTAAGATGCCATCTAGAAAGGTCGATGCTGGGGAGTGAGTCGTATGTTAGACTCTATAGATGTTCCTGGAACGGAGAGGAGATGGGCTTAAGATGCCACCCGAATGGAGTCGTACGTTAGACTTCGTGTTCACTTTGAATGAGGTTATTGGTTTGTATTGATTTTTAACCATATATGCAGCATTCTGAAAGTGAAGAAATGTTGACAAGTAGTCGGAGATGGGCTTAAGATGCCATCCAAGGCAACTGAGTCGTACGCTAGACTCTGTAGTTGCTGTTGATAATAGGGAATCAGAATAAATCTTCGTGCTGATTACTCTGAGGGAGATTGTAGTTGGCAAAAATGTGGATAGCTTCCCTGTTGTGCATCGAGTGTTTGATCCATTGCCTGTTATCGGAGGATAACGAGAGGTGGTCTTTCAGATAGTTTTCCCGTCGGTTCGGGGCTTAATCCTGGACCAGTCGTCGGAGGACAACCAAGGGCGGTCTTTCAGATAGTTTTCCGCCGATTCGGGCTTAATCTCGGACTGCTTTGCGTCGGGATCACACTGCTTTGGAGAAAACAAGAGAAACTTTGATAGAATATTTGTTAGTTTTATGCAAAGTATGATGCATGATAGTGTATATGAATGACATATGCATGAAGTATGATTTTATGAGTAATGTATGAATGATAGATGTTGTGGTATTTCAAAACATATCCATCTCGAAGAAGATGCGGATGCTCTGTTTGAAGATTTTTGACTTCTGCTTGGGGAATTGAGTAGGTGAGAACCCCGCTTTTGAAAGAGAAGAAAGATATCCGGGATTCCTCCGATGCACTATCTGACCAAGTCTTGGGCCTAGATATTGTTGAGGAAGGTAGAGATTTGAGAGGCTCGTTGTCGGAGATCTCATATATAGACCCTGCTGAGGAGAGTCTGGGAGGCGATCTGTTGGGGACCTTGTATGTAGATCCTGCTGAGGAATTTTAGGAGACGCTCTACTGGGGATTCCGAGTGTAGATCTCGCTGGAGAGTATTTGATAGTTGTTGAGAGACCGGGCTAGAAGAGTCTGGAGTCCGTTGTAATCTCTGGCTGGGGAATAAAAGGTGTATGTTTCCTCCGATGCACTATCTGACCAAGTTTTGAGTCTGGATATTGCTGCCGGGGAGAAGGGGGAGGATTGAGAAATATCCGCTGGGGATGAAGTGTTACTGCTTGGAGACTGATGTAACGTTGCTCGGTTGAGTGGAATCACTGCTTGTGGATTAACATATACTCCGCTGGGGAGGTTTGTGGTGAGTGACACCTTTGTGGGGATCATGCTCTGTGGGGACTATTTGGTGACTTTCGTCGTCATCTCAATTCCTGGAACCTGTAGTAAGTACTTTTGCATGTTCACTTTTCGTATGTTTGTGATTAGATTCTTATTGTCAAATGCGTATAGTCATTCAAAGCAAACGCTGGACTTATTGCAAACGACAACAACAAAAATTGTAAAGAGAAAGAAATTTGCGTTTATTTGAAATGTGGCGTATGGCCAAGTAGTTTGTACACAAGAAAAGTAAAAAGCTATGCGGAAACAATCTCGTTAAGTTCCAAATGTGCTAGTACTCATATATTTCGACTATCTCATCCCTTTGTCAGAAAGTGAGTAGGCGATCTTCGCCATTCGAACCTTGAATGATAGTAGTCCGAAGGGTGATCCGAAGAGACATAGTCGTACGCTTAAATCCCTAACTTTTGCCTAGACCGCCCTTTCGGTTTTCACCACCGATACCTTTTGCCCAAGCCGCCTTTTCAAGTTTTCGACTTGCCGGGTGTACATGTTTTGTATATATCCTTTATTTTTGCCTGAACCTTTTGGTTCGCCAGGATGCCCTTATTTTTTCCTAGGTCACCGACCTAGCGGGTCTCTTTTATAGTATTTTTGACTATGTCTGCGTTCACGGGGAAATCTTCACCATCCATGGTGCTAAGTATCATAGCTCCGCCGGAAAATACTGTCTTGACTACAAACGGTCCCTCGTAGGTGGGAGTCCATTTGCCCCTGGGATCACCTTGTGGAAGAATGATGCGCTTGACTACTAGATCACCGACTTGATAGACTCGGTGCTTGACCTTCTTGTTAAATGCTCTGATCATTCGTTTCTGATAAATCTGTCCATGGCAGATGGATGCGAGTCGTTTCTCATCGATCAAGTTAACCTGGTCAAGGTGAGTCTGAACCCAATCGTCTTCGCCTACCTCTGCTTCCTGGAGGACTCTGGTTGAGGGTACCTGAACCTCGATAGGTAAGACGGCTTCCATACCGTATACAAGAGAGAAGGGGGTTGCCCCTGTTGATGTTCGTGCCGTAGTGCGATAACCATGAAGAGCAAATGGCAACATCTCATGCCAATCCTTGTAAGTCACAGTCATCTTTTGTATAATCTTCTTAATGTTCTTGTTGGCGGCTTCCACTGCGCCATTCATCTTAGGCCGATAGGGAGAAGAATTGTGATGCTTGATCTTGGACTGCGTGCAGAGTTCGGTGATCATCTTGTTGTTGAGATTGGAACCGTTATCTGTGATAATCCTTTCAGGAGTGCCATACCGACAGATAAGATTATGCTTGATGAAACGAGCTACAACATTCTTGGTAACAGATGCGTACGAGGCTGCTTCTACCCACTTGGTAAAGTAATCGATTGCCACAAGTATGAAACGGTGTCCGTTGGAAGCTGTGGGTTTAATCTCTCCAATCATGTCAATGCCCCACATTGCAAAAGGCCAAGGAGAAGTTAAAACATTCAGAGGTACTGGAGGTACGTGTACTTTGTCGGCATAAATCTGGCATTTGTGACAAGATCGAGCATAGCGGTGACAATCAGCTTCCATGGTGGACCAATAGTAACCTGTTCTCAAAATCTTCTTAGCCATGGTGTGTCCACTGGAGTGGGTACCAAATTCTTCGTAACTCTTCCATGATACGCATTGCTGTTTTCTGGTCTACACAGCGGAGTAAGCACAAGTCGTGGTTGCGCTTGTATAAGATGTCGTTGCTGAGAAAGAATTTGGAAGCAAATCTTCTCATGAACTTCTTATCATTGACAGATGCCCCTGCGGGATATTCCTGAGTCTCAAGATACCTCCTCACATCGTAGTACCAAGGTTTCTCTTCTGTATCAAATTCATAACAATATGCTGGTTCGTCAAACTTCTCAATGATGATCCGGGAGCCTCGTTGTCCCATCTGACCTTGAACATAGACGACATAGTAGCCAATGCGTCTGCCAACTGATTCTCTTCTCGTGGAATGTGATTGAAAGTGATCTCTTCGAAGTAGGGGATCAAACTCAGAACATGCTCTCGATATGGAATGAGATTCGGATGCTTCGTATCCCACTCGCCCTTAATCTGACTGATCACCAAAGCTGAGTCTCCATACACTTGTAAGAACTTGATTCTTAAGTCAATAGCAGCTTTAAGACCCATGATGCACGCTTCGTACTCGGCCATGTTGTTCGTACAACTGAAACAAAGTCTGGCGGTGAAAGGCGTATGTCTACCTGTAGGGGATGTAATGATGGCGCCAATGCCATTGCCAAGTGCGTTTGAGGCTCCATCAAAGACCATAGTCCTTCGGGATCCTTGTTCAGGTCCTTCGTCTGGGCCTGGTTCTTCACAATCTGTAATTAATAGAACATCCTCATCTGGAAACTCGAACTGCATAGACTGATAGTCATCTACGGCTTGATGAGCCAAATGATCGGCTACTACACTTCCTTTGATCGCTTTCTGAGAAGTGTACTGGATGTCGTATTCGGTCAAGATCATTTGCCATCTTGCTATTCTTCGAGAGAGCTGGTTTCTCAAAGATGTATTTTATCGGATCCATCTTGGAAATCAATAAGGTAGTGTGAGTCAACATATCTTGTCTTAGTGGCGGCAGAAAGCGTTGCAAGTTTTCTCGAGCTGTGAGTATCTTGTTTCATCGGTAAACTTTTGCTAAGGTAGTATATTGCGTGCTCTTTTCGACTGACTCGCCATGTTGCCCCAACACACACCCCATTGAGTTCTCTAACACTGTCAAGTACATGATAAGAGGTCTTCCTTCGGCGGCATCGGGATAGGAGGATTCGTAGGTACTCCTTGATTTTGTCAAAAGCGATCCGCAATCGTGCTCCATTCTACCACTTGATCTTTCTTTAATAACTTGAAGATTGGCTCACAAGTAGCGCTAAGTGTGCAATGAATCGCAATGTAGTTCAATCGGAAACCTTTGACTTCCTTCTCGACGGGGGTGGCATCTCTTGAATAGCTTTAACCTTGGCGGGATCAACTTCAATACCTTTACCACTGACAACAAACCCTAAGATTTTTCCGGATCTGACTCCAAAGGTGCACTTGTTGGGATTCAGTCTCAATCAGCTTCTTCAACTGTCGAGCAGTTTCGCAAATGATCAAGATGTTCTTCTTCAGTCTGTGATCGAGCTATCATGTTGTCGACGTAGACCTCTATCTCGTGATGAATCATATCATGAAACAATGTCACCATAGCACGCTGGTAAGTGGCGCCCGCGTTCTTCAGTCCGAACGGCATAACCTTGTAGCGAAAGTTTGTGTAACAAAAGTAGTCTTCTCCATGTCTTGGAGCCATTTTGATCGATTGTAAGGAGAAACCATCCATGAAGGAGAAAACCTTATCTGGCGGTGTTGTCAACCGAACATCAATATGAGGAAGTGGGAAATCGTCTTTCGGACTCGCTTTGTTCGGATCTCGTAATCCACACACATTCGTACCTTACCATCCTTCTTAGGTACGGGTACCACATTTGCAACCCATCGGGATAAGAGGTGACTAAGAAACCGCATTGAGCGCTTCATAACTTGGCTTTGATTTTCTCGACATCTCGAACGCATACAACGAACCTTCATTTCCGAGAAAACCCTCCTTTGTCGCAATCGTGTACCATAATATCAATGTCTAAACCAGGCATGTCTTCGTATGACCAAGCAAAACCTCAATATAGTCTCGTAGCATCCGAACCAACCTTTCTTTAACACTGCTCTCAAGACCCGCTCCTATCTTGATCTCTTTTTGTCTTCGTCAAGACCCAAATTCACAACCTCAACTTGCTCTTCGTGTGGCTGTATAACCCGCTCTTCTTCTTTATTGATCCGCAAGTTCTCCGGCACCTCACAATCTTCCTCACTTTCGTCTTCGGCTCGGTAGATCGGATTATCGAAGTCATATTTAGCACTAGCATAGCTGTTATTAACGAGATTCGGAGTGATTCTGCAGTGTACCACGTGGGTGTGTGTAAGCGAAACAAAACAAGAGTAATTACTCCTGCCTAAAGGAGATTGGTATGACGTCTTCAGTCTTCCAATTGCTGAGCCCATGATCTGGAGTTGGGAAGATCCACTTGCTGATGTCGAAGTCGTTGTCGTTGTCTCCTATAGCATGGATTCCACTTTGGCTAATGCGGAAAGGAAGTTGGCCGGCACGTTCGCGGCGTATCATCTTCTGACCCTTGATGGTGAAGCCTAAACCAGTCTTGTCAAATTTGAAAGGAAGATTAGGGAGCTGTCCCCAAATAGTACTCTTTCCTTCTTGAACAGCAGCTTGAGCATCTTTCAGCGAGGCCATCCTAGGTGGAACTTGTGTAACTTCAGGAGTGACGGGGGAGTCAACAGGCATGACTCTGGGTATTGTTTCAAAAGCTTGACAGGGAGTCTCGAAGAATTCACCTTCCATCTCAAGATAATGGAACGACTGCAGATGACTGACCATATATTCCTCTTCACCGCACACTGTAACAACCTTCCCTTTCACCGGGTACTTCAACTTCTGATGTAAGGTAGAGTGTGCCGCCCCATGTATCAAGGGCGTCAAGTAGGCAAGAGTAAGCCGGACGAATGTCCATGACATAGAAAGTTGAGTCAAAAGTCTGGGAACCGACTTTAACAGGCAGAGTGAGCTCTCCAAGCACTGTTCGCTTAGAACCATCAAAAGCTCTTACAATAATGTCACTGGGTCTCAGAACCAACCCTTCGACATCGAGTCGATCAAAAGCAGCTTTCGGAAGGATGTTTAGAGCAGAACCAGTATCCACCGAAACATGAGACAATGTAATGCCCTTGCATTCAATAGAGATGTGCAAGGCTTTGTTATGTTTCTTCCCGGAAGGAGTCAAATCAGCATCCGAGAAACCTAGGCCGTTGTTGGAAGCCAGGCTAGCAATACAAACTTTGAATTGATCAGTAGTAGTGTCTTGAGGCATGTGAGCATTCTTCAGAAACTTCACCAAGGCGTTAGCATGAGCCTCGGAGCATAAAAGCAGAGCAAGCATGGAGATCTTGGACGGAGTCTGTCCCAACTGTTCCACAACATTGTAGTCACTCTTCTTGATAATCTTCAGAATTTCCTCCATTTCTTGTTCGGAGGTATCTTCAGTAACTTCCTTTGGTACTTCTGGTTGAGCGGGATGAGTCCGGTTCTTTCCTCTAGCTTGGGAATGGATTGAATAGTGGAATGCGTTGGAGTTGCGGTGTCTTTTGGAGGAGAGATTTCTGGAGAGAATACTCTTCCGGTTCTGGTCACCTTACTTGATCCAGTGATGTTGTCAATGTCAGGAATGGTAGCTTCAACAGTAAGGTCTTCAATAGTCAGAGGGTCTTGCTTGACGCCATGATAGTAAACATCAGCTCCATAATTCCAAGGGATAGCTTTGTCGGAGGAATATGGGCGGTCTTGGAGAAGTGATAATGAGAGGTGCCACTCTAGGCACAGGATCAGCAGAGGAAATCCTTATAGTGTTAACATCAGCATAATCTTCTGGGAAATCGTCACCCCATCCGGTCGCCTTAACATCTTCAATAGGAATCTTGTAGCTCTCAGGAGCAGTGTACTTTACCATGTAATCATATTTTCCACTTGGCTTCCCAAGGTGTCCCACAGATGGTGCTTCGTTTGCATTGTCAATCTTCAACTTAGACATTTCTTCACACGGCTTACGCACGGTGGTTTCGAAATAGTATCTCACGGTTATCCATCATGCCTCGAACACGTCTTCTCAACCAAGCACAACCATCGGTGCGGATGGGCACCAACGACAATCCTCGGGCATCTGGGTTGACACGCTGCGACAAATTCTTCTTAATCATCGAGGAATGGTCAAGTCATCTATGTTGAAAACATAAGTATCGTCACCATGACATTGGAACCCTTGTCATGGTTAGGCATAGGCGCGTTGATCACATTCGAGTCTCAGGAGGATCAAATTCAATCTGCTTAGCTTCAATCATATCTTGAATCTTGTTCTTGAGCCCAACAATCATGACTATGTCCTGGGCTATTGGAGTGGTAAGCACACTTAGCATTTGGATTGTACTTTGGAGAGGAGGTATTGACATTCTGAGGAGGATCCCTCAAGGTAATCAGCTCTGCTTTCAACATGTGTTGCAAGGCTTGCGACAATGGCATGTTGATCTTTAAACTGTCTTCGTGGCGCGTTCGCTACGCGTTGTCTCTGAGGTTGTCTGATGTAGGATTGGAGATCACAACTGCCCCCACAGATTGAGCGCGGTCGGTCTTGGCTCGGCTTTTCTGACCATACACAGCGTTAGATTCTTTCTTAGCACCAAAAGATCTCTTCGCGGCATTTGAAGATGTCTCTATCTGAATCTTTCCACTCTTGATACCAGCTTCGATACGCTCGCCTGTCAATATCAGCTCGGTGAATCCGGTGAAGAGTTTCAATCGATGATTGAAGAATGGGCTGTTAGTGTTCCCATAAACATATCAACCAACTCCCTATTGGACAAGGGTGGTTGAACTCTGCGTACTAAATCTCTCCACTTCTGAGCATACTCCTTGAAATTCTCATCGCGACCCATAGACATGCTTTGTAGTTGCATGCGAGTGGGTGTCAATTCGACATTATACTATTGTCTCGAAAGCATCGCTAAGTCACCCAAGTACGGATACGGTCATTCTCTGGTGATAATACCACTCCAACCGAGTTCGGACAAGCTCTCTTGAAATAGTGCATCCACAACTTTCATCATCGGTGTGGGGATTGATCTTCGGACATAGGACTTCAAATGCGACTTAGGGCAAGACATGCCATCATACTTAGCAAAAGTAGGAACTTTGAACTTGGGAGGAATCACAACACGTGGACAAGACTTAGATCATCAAAATTCAGCCGGACATCTTGGGTTTTCCACAACATTCGACGGTCTTCAAGTTGCTTGTACTTGTCATCCTCATCAGTATTGGCCATTATCATAGTCATTCTCAAGCTCGGTGATTGCCTTCACCATTACCCTTGTTACTTTGTTCATCCTCCTTCTTGACACTTCCTTAAAGCTCTATCCGATGACTCTTAGGACCACCTTTGTAGCGTCGCCCATGTTGAGAGACCAACAACCTTCTTCTTTCGTTGATGAGCTTCTTGGATCTTCTTGACCTTGGACCAAGCGGTAAACATCTCTTTGGCCGAGCATTACGAGTTTGGAGATCTTTGTGATCTCGAAGCCATTTCGCTAAAATAAATAGCGAGCAAATGAGAAAACCAATCTCCAATGTACCTGTGATGCAATGTTATGCTATGATATGCAATGTTTATGCGAATGCAATGCAATGTTTTCAAGGACCTTAGAGATTTAAATTTGTTAAACAAGCAAAAACAAGCATTTATTAGTACTCTTTTTGTTATTCTTTTTTTTCTTTTTAGGTACAAGAGATAGTTCGAAACAATAAAAGAAAACATAAACATCCTAAAGCTCTAAGTCTCCCATGGGCTTCCTCTTGGTGCCGATGTAGGCGTTGATGCGCTCCTCGTGAAGTAGCTTTGTCAACTCTAGCACTTTCTTCTCGCTTGCATAGCACGAGCTTCAAATGTATCCTCTCTTCCTTAAGTGAATCCGGGATCTCTTCAAGTCTTCAAAATCGGTAGGCATGTCGGGATGGAGAATATAGGTACGCCACCTATAGCAAGGTTCCATAATTCTTGGTAGAACAGAGTGAATGGCATCATGAGGTTTTGAGCTCGAGATTACCCATTTGAGGTAAGGTTCCCAAGGAATGGGATTTTGGTGCCCCAAAGTCTTGGTATCGTCTTCTTTACCATGCCCAAGCGTGTATGAACCTTCGCGGTAATTCGAGATCATGATTGTAGTCGAACACAATATCCTGGAGAAGCATATCATGTGGACCATCTCTTCGGGCAAAACCTAACTGACGTAGAGCTAGAGAAGGGTTGTAAGTAATACCTCCCCTTATACCAAGTAGTGGTACATTAGGGAATTCTCCACAGCGCTCGATGAAAGTGAAATCCTTTTGAGAGAAAAGATTCCAACGGATATCTGAATGAGAGAGTGACATCCATCTTTGAGACCATCTCACCCTTTGTTCATTCTTCAAAACTGATGGAGGAAGGTGCGAAATAAACCACCTTGAAAGTAACGGTATACAACACATGAGAGTTCCTTGTCTCTTAGTAGTACGAGTGTGGAGAGAATGTAGGATATCTCCAAGTAAGGTAGGCACAGGATTGCGGGTAAGAAATAATTTGATGGCATTGATGTCTATGAATCGATCCGAGTTAGGAAATAGAACCAAACCATAAATTAGCAAGGCCACAATGTTCTCAAATGCATGGAAACTCATAACTTTGAGGAATTCTCGGGCTTTCTTGATTAAGAACTTGGAAAGTAAACCCTTAACTCCACTTCTAGTTTCCCAATTGGCTTCAATATCTGAACGCTTAAGATGTAAGGATGATGCAATGTCTTCGTATTTAGGAACCTTTTCTAGACCGGTGAATGGCATTTGGTCAAGAATAGGTATCCCAAGTAGCTTAGAGAACTCTTCCAAGGTAGGAACCAACTGATAATCTGGGAATATAATGCAATGGTGTTTCGGATCGAAGAATTGGAATAGGACATGCATCATATCTTCTTCAAAACCAGAGATAACCATATCAAGTAGATAACCGTGTCTTTTGATGAACTGAGCATGGTCGGGAATTTCTGAAACCAATTCTTTGAGCTGAGAAGGTATACCCATGAAGTTGATTCGGATTGTCTTTCTAGAAGCCATAATACCCTACAAAACAGAGCAAAGATAAATCCCTAGGTCCTTGAAATAGTTAGAAATGATATGCAATGCGAATGATGTCATGATGTCATGTTTAGCACACACAAACAATTCACACAATGAGCCTAGGTTTAAGGCTTGCATGAGGTATAGGTGATTACCCCACCAAAAGTTTGAGTTGGTTCATCTGTCCTATAATAGTAACGGGTTCTAGGAATCTCACATCATAGATCTTTCTCGTAGGCGTTTATTTCAATCGGCCAAGTGGTCGATCGAAAATATCCCAAAAGTCGATCTCAATGAGCGTAGCATCGAGTATCAACCAACCTTAGTCACCAAAGCCGCCATCTCACTACCTTCTAATGGCTAAGATGGGTCAATTAAGGTTCTAAAAGTTTAGTTAGCGCTTGATGACACCACGAAGCCAAATACTATCTTCAACTTGGGAATGAAGAGTATCGGGACAACCAAAGTGTCACGCTAACGTAGCCATCATGTTGACCGCTTAGTTATCGTCTAGCGGTCGCGATGATCTAATGCTACTTACCTAAAAGGAAACCGGATCCGGTGTAGGATCCCCAACAATATAATACCCAAGCAACCCTTAAAGATAAAGCAAGCAAGTCAAACAGAAAGCATTAAAGGTTATCTAGAAATCCCTAAGGCAATTCTCTCTTTTAGGGTTTATCCCAGTAGTCGCCGATTCGTGATACGGTGAACCGACTTTGTAGGATTTTGTATCCAAATGTGCGGATAGCAAGAGTCGCCACCGACTTTTATTTTTATCAATTAAGGGAAGGTAAAAGTACGAAAAAGACCTTCTTTAGATTCGAGTTCGGGAGAATGGTTATGAAAAGGGAAGGTATTAGCACCCTTTCCATCCGTAGTTATCTACGGGCTCTTAGTTGCTCCAGATCACCTTTTAAAATTGCTTTCTGTGTGTTTGACAAAAATGTTTTGAAAAAGCATTTGGCTTTGACTTTGTAATGACTCATGTAGGAGTGTATACAAAGTGTTCAGAAATGTTTTGTTTTGAAAAAAAAAGTTTGAACTTTGAAAAAGAGTGTGTGGTGTGAAAAGCATTTGGTTTAGAGCAAGCAACTAAGAGACTTATTTACCCACTCAGAATTGGTCGTTTTTTTCGTTCTTCTACGTTCATTTAGAATAGCGTTAGCCATACCATTAGTTGGTAGGTAACTCCATTCGTTGGATGTACGCGGGACATTCGAAGGGACATCGGATGGTCATCGAAGGCAACTTGTAGGAAGTATCCTAGCACATTCGAAGGGACTATCATCATTTTTCGTAGGCGATAATCGAGGGTCAAGATCATGTATTCGGAGGCGACATCGTGGGTCTTATGATCTTTGTATCGAAGGGACTATGATGATTTGTTTGGAAGGCAACGGTGCTAGAATACCTCTACGTTCGAGGGACATGACCATTTTGAATTCGTAAGGCAAGAGAGAATTACCCTAAGGGTGCATGTGTGAAGAAGTGTGTTGATTTGAATATGTTATCTTGAAAATTAGTGGGCTATGTTCATTATTATCTTGCCATACACGCCTAGTTACTAGCAATTGATAGGGTGCGGAAAGTAAATGCGGAAAGTAAAGATGCGAAAGGTAAATGTCCTACGCTATTACAAGGCTTTAGGCGTATACATAATTTAAAATGCAGAAAATAAAGACCTAATTTTAAACTATTACATCCCATGTACAGTTACATTATTGGAAAATAAAATGAAAATAGTAAAGAAACGTCCGAATTGGAAGAACACAACGAACGAGAAATCGGAAAATATGATGAAATCGAGATAAGAGAAAATGTTAGAAAAATGCAAAATTTAAATTGGAAAAATATGACATGCTGAAATAATGTAAACATGCTAAAATAAATTTTTGGGATTTTTTAGATGCAATTTAATAATTTAAAATGAATTTACAATGATTTAAATGCAAAATTACAAATAAAAATAAATATGCATGCAAAATATATTTTTAATTTATTAAATTAAATAAAGATTTTTGAAAATAAATGCAAAAGGAAAAATATTTTGATGATTTTTAATGCATAAATAAAAATATGAAAAGAAATTAAAATAGCATGAAAATATTGAATGAAATAAAATAGAAAAATAAGAAAATATGAGGTTTTGCAAACTTGTAAAATAAGTGTCATGGCGTGGATCGAATCGAGACATTGGCTTCACACCACGCCTTGCCATCCGATCTGGGCGCCGCGTGTCATTGAATCGGAACGGACGATGGAAAACAAGTGTCACCTTCTGTTGCACCAATCACGCCAAGAACTTCATCGTTCTCATTTGAAATTGAATTTTGCGTCGGCCTCGACGCTATGACCAAAATTCTAAAATCCAGCACAGGCAATATAAATTTAATTCAAAGGCATGGTTCGATTGGATTCATCATTCTAAACATGATGGTGGTGTTCGTTTTGTCCAATTTATCCTATTTCGTGTGATCCTATTTCGTTTTGTCCAAGTATCGATCCCGGCCATGGAAACTCAATCAAACTATGCAGAAAGCTTGCAAACTTCCATCTAAACACAAAACAAACCACAAAACATGTTAAAAATGCATGAGAATTAAAATACGATTTTGAATTTTTCTTGGACAAACCGAATTCGAATTCTGTGATTCTGAATGGTTTTGTATGATGTAAGGATCTGGATCGATTCTGGAGATGTCAAGGAATGTGTTTGACACCTTAAAATTGATTGAAAACGGCTGGAAGTGGGATTGCCAATAGCTTGCTTGCCACGGTTTTTTGAGCTTGGGAATAGGGTTCTTGAGCCAAAATTTCTACCCTAATTCGTGTGGTATGCATCATGTATTTATACTGGAAGGATTTGGCATTGTTTTTGGCAAGAATCAATCACCATTCAATGAAAATCAAATTTGATTTTTGTATAAAATCAAATTTTCAAAATTTGATTAATTCTCAATCCAATCTTGCCATATTGATCAATTTTCGAAAATTGCTGGCATTTGTGAGTTACTTGAGTCTCAAGGAAAGAATAAAAATCAATCTTTCAATTAATTTTGATTTTATAATTTATTTTTAGATTTAATTTGTATTTAAATGAATAAATTCCAAATTAAATAGAAAAATAAATCAAAAATTCGTGGCATTGGGCTTGGATATTCCTAATTGTATGAGGAATAAGTTTGGATGGAGAAAAAACAAGCCCACTTGCAAAAAATTTGATTTTTAGAAGCATCTCTCTTTGTGCATTCTTTCAAAATTGCCCAACTTGTGGATAGTGTATCTTGCTCAATTTTCCACATTTTTGAGTGTTCTTGGACTTTTTGGAAAGCTCTAAGAGTCCTCTAACCAACCTTTTTGGTCTCATCTCAATTGGAGTTTCCATGCTCAATAAATCTTCAAAACAAAAAGTTGACTTTTTGTTGACTTTGAAAATGACCTGTAATGTTTTGAGTCATACCTCTCAATTGAAGCATTTTTTGGACATTCTTGTGAGACATGAAGTTGTATAGAATTGAATTTCCTTCAAAACAAGAGGTGGTGGAAAAATTTAGAAAGTATGAGAAAGTTATGATCACCAAAGTTCATTGACTTTTCACCTAGAAACCCTAATTTAGAAAGTTTGACTTTTGAGCAAATCTTGAGTTTTCTTGATGAATCATGATCAACCCTTGATCAAATGATTAATGTAACTTCAAAATGAGGATGTTGACCAAAAATTATGAAGTTTGATGTATGTTGACCACAATTGACTTTTGTCCAATCCTGATTTTCAACCATCCGAGCAATTGTCTGAGGAAACTTGACTTGTGAAGCTTGAAACTTGACATGGAGAATCTTTGAAGCATATGAGGAGGCATGAAGACCATTGGAGATGTTGGAAGTCCATCTTGACTTGAGAGATACCAAACCCTAATTTGGGTTGATTGTCTAGGAGAGAGTTTGTCTGATCAACTCTTGAGGAATCCTTGAGTAGGGATGTATGAAATCTCTTGAATAGATGGAGGGCAAATTTTGGGGTATGACACTGTGACATCCACCTTGCACCAAAAGCTGAAGTTCTTAATTAATGGAAAGGTGGTCACCATTTATGGTGAAGAAGATTATGTCGTCAGTCATCTGAGCAACTTTCGATATGTTGAAGTTGAAGGAGAGATCCATGAAACTCCATGCCGCTTTTGAGGCGATGTCCGATAAGATCCCTTTGCAAAAAGGTGAAGTCTCCATGGCATCCTACAAGCAAGCTCAGGCTATTGTCAAGTCAGGACATCCTGAAGGGTGGGGAAGAGTGCTAGAACTTCCTACCCAGACGGATAAGAGGGGTTTGGGTTTTGCTCCCGGAATGAAGGTCCCAGTATCTACCCCAATGAGCAAGGGGGTGCCTCCTCCTGTCAAGTTTGTCAAAGGTGGAATCCAGATTGAAGATGTTGATGCAGTTGATGGTGAAGCAGACAGTGACTGTGATGTGGACAAGTGGATCTATCCAACTGTTCCGGGACGTGAGCTTTCAAATTGGTTCGTTGAAGACGTTGCTGTGGTTACCCGTTTTGAAGAGTAATTTTCTGTTTTTATGTCATGTCATAATTCCTACGTTATGCCCAAGACATAGTGATCATGCTGTAGGGCCACCATGTTTTTAACTTTCAAGTTTATCATTAATAAAGGACGTCCTTTTTGCATTCAAATTTTTCTCTCTTTGTTTTTCTTCACTTATTCTTTAAAAGGTGACAATATCAAGTTTTAACTTTCTTTTTATACAAACTTTTTGCCTTTTTCTTTTTATTTTATTATTAAAAAATTTAATTAAAAAAAATATAATAATAAAAATAAAATTACCAACCACGCAGATGCGATCCTTCGTTGATCCCGGATTTTGTCGACAATGATTCCGCCGTGACTCTTTATGATTTCGACGAACCGATTTATTAAGCTCAAGAAGAAGTCGAAGAGGACTGTGAATTACCGGAAGAATTAGCCAGAATGTTGAGGCAAGAAGAAAAGGTCATCCAGCCGCACCAAGAGGCTCTAGAAGTGATCAATCTAGGAACCGAGGATGCTCGAAAGGAGATCAAGATCGGGGCAGCTTTGGAATATGGAGTTAAGCAAAAGCTTGTCGAAATGCTACATAAGTACGTGGACATCTTTGCTTGGTCTTATGAAGATATGCCCGGGTTAGATACTGACATCGTTATGCATGAATTGCCCTCGAAGGCTGCCACAGCGGAAGCTTGAGAACACATCCAAATGTCAAGGAAAATCAAAGAAGAAGTTCGAAGCGGATGGAGCGAGGTTTCCTAAAGGTGGTTTCTTATCCCCCATGGGTTGCAAACATTGTACCGGTACCGAAGAAAGACGGCAAGGTAAGGATGTGTGTTGATTATAGGGACCTGAACAGAGCTAGCCCTAAAGATGACTTCCCTCTCCCACACATCGACATTTTGGTCGATAATCGCTCAAGCTAAAGTATTCTCCTTCATGGATGGTTTCTCTGGCTACAACAGATTAAGATGGCGCCCAATGATATGGAAAACTACTTTCATTACGTGGGAACTTTCTGCTACAAAGTGATGCCTTTTGGTTTGAAGAATGCGGGGCAACATATCGTAGCTATGGTTACTCTCTTTCATGATATGATGCATAAAGAGTTGAAGTCTCGTGGATGATATGATTGCCAAGTCGAAGAAGAAGAACACAGTTCACTTGTTGAAATTATTCGAAAGGTTGAGGAAGTTCAGGCTGAGGTTGAACCCGAGTAAGTGCACCTTTGGGGTGAGATCAGGGAAACTTTTAGGCTTTATTGTGAGCGAGAAAGGGATTGAGGTTGACCCTGCTAAGATAAAAGCGATACAAGAGATGCCAGAGCCAAGGACAGAAAAGGAAGTGCGAGGTTTCTTGGGAAGACTGAATTACATTGCTAGGTTTATTTCTCATCTCACAGCTACCTGTGAGCCCATTTTCAAGCTGTTAAGAAAGAATCCAACAACCAGGTGGAACAACGATTGTCAGACGGCATTCGACAGTATAAAAAGGTACCTTCAAGAACCTCCAATTCTCTCGCCCCCGGTGGAAGGTAGACCGTTGATTATGTACTTGACCGTGTTGGAGAATTCCATGGGTTGTGTGCTCGGTCAACATGATGAGACGGGCAGAAAAGAGCACGCCATATACTATTTGAGCAAGAAGTTCACAGAATGTGAATCGAGGTATTCATTATTGGAAAAGACTTGTTGTGCACTCGCATGGGCGGCAAAACGACTCAGACAGTACATGTTGACTCACACTACTTTCTTGATCTCCAAAATGGACCCGATAAAGTATATCTTTGAGAAGCCAACTCTCACAGGAAGAGTAGCCCGTTGGCAAATGATCCTGACAGAATATGATATCCAATACACTACTCAGAAGGCTATCAAAGGTAGTGTGGTGGCAGACTATCTCGCTCAACAACCATTAGAAGATGACTATCACCGATGAAGTTTGAATTCCGATGAGGACATTATGTATATCGAGATTGTAACATTCACGGCCCAAAAGGGACCGAGCTGCTCGCGTTGGACGATGGCATTCGATGGAGCCTCAAATGCATTAGGAAATGGTGTTGGCTCCATTATCACTTCTCCGACCGGTTTTCATATTCCATTCACGCGGAACTGCTTTGATTGCACCAATAATGTGGCGGTCTGAAGCTTGTATTTTGGGATTGAAGCAACCATTGATCTAAGAATCAAAATCTTAGCGGTATATGGAGATTCCGCTTTGGTAATTAGTCAAATCAATGGAGATTGGGAGACTCGCCACCCGAATTTGATTCCATACCGAGATCATGTCTTGAAGTTGATCCCTTATTTCGACGAGATCACTTTTGACCACATCCCAAGGGAGGAGAACAATCGCAGATGCTTTGGCTACTCATCATCCATGTTTAAGGTCAGATGGGCGAATGATGCCCCATCTATCACTATAATGAGGTTGGATGAGCCTGCGTTCTGCTATGAAGTAGAAGGCGAGGCAGATGAAAAACCTTGGTTCTATGACATCAAAAGGTATCTCGAGACGAAAGAATACCCTGATGATGCTTCCATCGTTGATAAGAAGGCTCTGCGCAAGTACTCGGCTAAGTTTTTCCTCAATGGGGTGTGTTGTACAAAAGGAACTATGACTCTATTTTGCTCAGATGCGTGGATAGACACGAAGCAAATAAGATTATAGAAGAAATTCATGAAGGTTCATTCGGGACGCATTCTAGTGGGCACACCATGGCCAAAAAGATCTTGAGAGCAGGCTATTATTGGTCCACCATGGAGAATGACTGCTACAATCATGCCAGAACCTGCTACAAATGTCAAATTTACGCCGATAAGATGCATGTGCCACCTTCTTCGTTGAATGTTTTGTCTTCTCCATGGCCTTTTGCAATGTGGGGCATTGATATGATTGGAGAAATTAAGCCCACCGCTTCTAACGGACATCGTTTCATCCTTGTTGCCATCGATTACTTTACCAAATGGGTTGAGGCAGCATCTTATGCTCGTGTCACTAGAAAAGTAGTCACACGTTTTATCAAGCATAATATCATTTGTCGTTATGGGGTTCCTGAGAAGATCATTACTAATAACGGCTCGAATCTCAACAATAAAATGATGAAAGAGCTGTGTGACAGTTTCAAGATAAACATCATAACGCTTCTCCATATCTTCCAAAAATGAATGGTGCTGTGGAGGCGGCAAACAAGAATATCAAGAGGATTGTACAGAAGATGGTTGTCACTTACAAGGATTGGCACGAGATGCTGCCATATGCCTTGCACGGCTATCGCACTTCAATACGCACTTCGACAGGGGCAACTCCCTTCTCCTTGGTATATGGTATGGAAGCAGTCCTACCCGTGGAAGTTGAAATTCCTTCCTTAAGGATTTTAACAGATGTGCAACTTCGATGAAGTGAATGGGTTGAATAGACTTGATCAATTGAATCTCATTGACGAGAAGAGATTGACAGCTATTTGTCATGGACAGTTATACCAGAAGCGTATGAAAAGGGCTTTCGACAAAAGAGTATGTCCTCGGAGTTTCCAAGCCGGTGACCTTGTGCTGAAGAGAATTTTGCCTCCTAACAATACGGACGCTCGGGGCAAGTGGGCTCCAAATTATGAAGGACCGTATGTCGTGAAGAAAGTTTTCTCTGGAGGAGCTATGTTGCTCGCAACTATGGACGGAGAGGATTTCCCCCACCCAATCAATGCAGATGTAGTCAAAAAATACTTCGCATAAAAGAGACCTGTTAGGTCGACTGGCCTAGGCAAAATAAGGGCATCCCGACGAATCAAAAGATTCGGGCAAAAGTTAGGGATAAATATAAAAGATTGTACACCCGGCAAGTCGAAAGCCTGAAAGGGCGACTTGGGCAAAAAGGTATCGGTGGATCGAAAACCGAAAGGCGGTCGAGCAAAATTAGGATTCAAAGCGAACGTCTACGATCTGCATGACACCTGTTTTGGTCAGCTTTCTACAATAACTTGATAATCCAGAGGGATAGAGGGTTAGTCTAATCGGAGCATTTCAGATAGCTCGATGTTAAGGGATGTTGAAGTTGTGAAGGGCATGGAGGATTCAGGGTTCGACAAAATCCATGATTTTATTGTCACCTTTTCTTTTAACTTTGATGTATAAGCAATTGCCTCTTTTCAGGATTTGCTTCTTGATGTAAATGCTCATTTACGGGCTAATCAATCAATAAAATTACTTTCATCCAAACTGTGTTTTTCTATTATCTTATCTCTGTCTTATTTTCATGTTTTTTTTTTAACTGTTTTGTTTGCAAAAACAACGTCCGATATTTTTAATAAACTTTGCATATAAAAACATCAGTGCCCCAACGGCACGTGGCATAATTTCTGAAGTTACTCGGAATTTCGGGTACACCACATTAACGAATGAAACAGTTGATCTCTGTAGCAGAATTATTGTTATGTCTCCCATTTTTTCAGATTTTGTTATCCAAAGATTTTAGAATAAAAGTGTGATACGTCTAAGCTTTGGTCACCGACAGAGTTTATCTTTCTCCCCAACAAGAGTTATCCATGGCATATGTGTGCCCTTGGACGTTATCACTCCTTCCCCGACGCGAAGAATCGCAAAGAGCAGTTTGCACCAGCAAGATCATTTTCAAAAGCTCACTTGTGCCAGAAGATGTTGTCGACTCCTCTTATGCAAGAGCTCGTATTCCAGAGTTATTGAAATCAGGAACTCCATGCAACATGATTGTCATCTCAGATGAATGTTTATCTCCAGGAGTTACTTCCCCAGTGATGTTGATCATTGAAAGTTGATACTTCTATTCTACAATCCCCCTGTCAGGGTCCAGACTATCATCTCTTTGATAAAGACCAATTGATCTACGTTCAATGCATATGGTTGATGTTTCCTCGGCAGTTCACAATTGCCTTTAGTCCTAGACAAAATATCAAAACATGCATCATTGCATTGCATAGCATCCTCAAAAAGCGTAGCATTTCCATTGATATGGAGCATTACGCCAAAAAATAATAATCTCAAGCATGCATCTAAGCATAGGCCAGATTAATGTGTTTCTCGAGTACCTTTTGCATCTCCGAAGAGAAGTTTATCCATAAAAAATCCCCAAGTGGTATTCCCAGTCAGAGTTCCCTCAAGAAATTCTTCTTGTTGTTATCCGCATTTTTGACCCCGTGTCGGTCTCCTACATCATTCAAATTCAATTGAGTTACCAAGTGTCTTTCTTTTTGCAAATTCTTATTTTGGTTATCTTACCCGTGTTTGCCTCTGTCGTTAGAGTGCGAGTAAGAGTTGGTGTCTAACCTTTCTTGCTTCTCAATTGTTTGAGTATCCATACTTGGTGTGTGGTAATTCATATAATTGCCACTTTTGAAGAATTACACCCCGCCTTTGGCCTGAGGGATATTGTAGTTTCTTGCACATTTGCAGCCTTTTAAAGTCCAACGTAGTTGGGCAATCCTTGCTAGAGTCCCTCTTGTTTGGCCTCTTTCCCCGTGAATTCGTCTTCGATCGACGATTTTACCATTTCATATATCTTTTCCCCAGTGAGTCTGCTCCACTCGGTCTCATTCTTGCGTATGTCTAATATCCTTACCTGACATATGCTCCCTATATGTGTTCAATATCCTTACCGAACATGTATATTCGATCTTTATGTGTTCAATATCCTTACCGAACATGTATATTCGATCTTTACGTGTCCAATATCCTTACCGGGCATGTATATTTCGAAACCTTTGTTAGAGTCGTCTTCGGTCGGTCTCTTTCCGGTGTATGTCTAATATCCTTACCTGACATATGCTCCTTATATGTGTCCCATATCCTTACCGAACATGTATATTCGATCTTTATGTGTCCAATATCCTTACCGGGCATGTATATTTCGAAACCTTTGATAGAGTCGTCTTCGGTCGGTCTCTTTCCGGTGTATGACTAATATCCTTACCTGACATATGCTTCCTATATGTGTTCAATATCCTTACCGAACATGTATATTCGATCCTTATGTGTCCAATATCCTTACTGGGCATGTATATTTCAAACCTTTGTTAGAGTCGTCTTGATCGGTCTCTTTCCGCGTATGTCTAATATCCTTACCGACATATGCTCCCTATATGTGTTCAATATCCTTACCGAACATGTATATTCGATCTTTATGTGTCCAATATCCTTCGGACATGTATATTTCAAACCTTTGTTAGAGTCGTCTTGATCGGTCTCTTTCCTGTATGTCTAATATCCTTACCTGACATATGCTTCCTATATGTGTTCAATATCCTTACCGAACATGTATATTCGATCCTTATGTGTCCAATATCCTTACCGGGCATGTATATTTCGAAACCTTTGTTAGAGTCGTCTTCGGTCGGTCTCTTTCCGGTGTATGTCTAATATCCTTACCTGACATGTGCTCCCTATATGTGTTCAATATCCTTACCGAACATGTATATTCGATCTTTATGTGTCCAATATCCCTACCGGGCATATATATTTCGAAACCTTTGTTAGAGTCGTCTTCGGTCGGTCTCTTTCTGGTGTATGTCTAATATCCTTACCTGACATATGCTCTCTTTATGTGTCCAATATCCTTACCGGGCATGTATATTTCAAAACCTTTGTTAGAGTCGTCTTCGGTCGGTCTCTTTCCAGTGTATGTCTAATATCCTTACCTGACATACCAGGATTTTTGTTCCAAATCCCACCGTTCACAAAAAATTATCAAAAATTGAAAATATGGAAAACAAATATTTCTACTTGTTCTTCGGAGCGTAAATTTTTGGGTTCTTGTAGTATTTAATCTTCTTCTACCTAAAAAGTTCAAAAGGCAACCGCCAATCTCACTTTCAGGTTTAAGACGATTAAATAGGGGCAACTGTTGCACCCCAAAATTTGCCCTCCATATCTCGATTTTATCTGGTTTAGGCTTCGCGTTTATCATAACACTCACATGCATTCATACCACTGGTTCTATGGTTACGGGTGGGGAGTTGACTCCCAAAGATTTTCTGTTGAGCAGAAAAGGCGTGGTGCTTTCAACCAATCTAGGATATTTGAAAACGACGAGGTTTAATATTGGATCTTATCCTTTCGTATCTATCGGTTTTCGGGGCTTGATGTTTGATTGTTGCAATGAGTGGTCTTTTCTTGATGGAACTACGGAAGTTTTGTTATATTGAATATCATTACCTCCTGATTCAAGAGATCAATTCATCACGAGTTTGGGATTTGCTGTCGTTTCGAGTTCATTGTTCAAGATGTAAGAGGGTGGATTATGATTATCCGATTATTGATCAACAATTCAAGTTCTAGTGCATTTGGTTTGCTCATCAACTTTGTTCGTTCTTGGCAATAGTTGATGTATTTGGAAATATTCATCCAGAGGACTTGTTTACAAGATTTACGAATGTCAAGTTGCCTCATGTTTAGATCTTTTCCTGTCGCGTTCATCGCTCACAAGATTCAAGGCATTCTTTGAAAAAATTAGAAGTTTCCTTATGGAATTCGTTTGGTTTCAAATCTTTCTCTACTACCGAATATGGTTCGATTTGGAAATGCGGTGATAATTCCATTAATTTCAAGTGGAATCTATCGCTCAATTCTTAAAGAATCATGAAATCGTCAAGTTGACTAAGGTTTTTAATCAAGAGTTTTATTTGAAACTTAGAGTTTCAATTTTTGTCTCAAGTAGCAAAGGGCTCCGAATTTCTACATGAACGAATAAACATGGAAGCTTTGTGGCCGGGAAATTCAAAGGGATTCAAGTGTTTCTAAAATTTAAGCCATCAAACCATCTTTGTATTTAGAGTTTAATTCTCAAATTTCGCGTACTAGAGGATTCAAGTTCTAAAAAATACAACAACCATGTTACTACTCGTTTGATTCAAGACTACGGATTGGAATTGTGGATTGATTTGGATTTAGGCGCATATTTTAATCAACATTTCGACTTAGTTGGTTTTAACCAAATTAATTTTGGTTCATGACCATTTTTTGGAATGTTTGGTTCATCACGAATTTTCAACTTTCATGCACAATTTCCAACTTTCATGCACAAATGCTACAACAATGAAGATCACATTAGTAGTATTCAAAGATTTAAGGCTAAAGACTCATGTTGATACATAGTTCTCAAATTTTGCATTCATGAAAATCCAAGAGTTTCGAATTACTCTAAGGTTTTGTTGTACAATAATATAAGGACAAATCAAGATACATGTATTTACAACTTATCAAATCTTTGAGTATAAGTTACAAAGTTTCCTATTGAATACTAATGTGTTCTAAATCAATTGTGAATCCTCTAAGCTGCAAGTTCCTTCATGGATGTATCCTTGGCTTCATCTTCGAGCTTTCCCACCGATTCCTTCAAGTCTACATTTCTCCATGTTTGAATGTTGCGCCGAGGCCACACCATGGTTCATCCTTGCCACTTTACTTTCACCAATCCAACGCCCCGAGTTTCATGAAACAATAAGAAAACAGTTAGCAAGTAAACGGGCAGCAGCAATAACATAAGGCAGCTTTACATAATTTCAAATCATCATTAGGATCCTTTCTCAGAATCAGGTTGCAAGGGTTTCGATCATAACCAAGGCCTCATAACAAATCATCGGCCATAAGACTCACTACTACAAATCCTCCAGAGTGTTTAACCCTTGGTTCACAGTAGGAGGTGTAGAAAGAAGAAGAGGAAAAAAAACAGTTATAACTCAGTATGGCATAACAGTACAGAAGCTTTACACAGGGCAGCAAGGACAGGTATCTTTTCGGGCAACATTTTACCATAAACAGCATCAAACAGCCAGCATATCAGAGCATATAGCAGCCAAATACATCAAAACAGCCAGAAAAGTCAGAAATCATGAGCCCAATGCAAATGTTGAAAGCCCATCAAGCATTTTCGTAAGGCCCTTTCTTGTAAAAAATCAGAATAACAAGAACCAGAAAACCCTAGCACAGACACTATAAAGGCATTCAAAGCACAAGAACCAAGGAAGAGGCTACTATTCAACAAACCCTAAAACGGCTACAAACCCTAAAACTCAGATCATCATTTCCCAAAGAAAAGATCCTTCAGAAAGAAAGAAAACGAGGCAACAGAAGCAGATAGTAAGGTAAACAGAAAGGTCTCACCGGGGTTGCGAGTACAGGCCGCCGTCCGCCGCCGTGTAGACCTCGGAATCTCAACCTTCCTCTTATGTTCGTTATCGTATTTCCATCATTCGTAAACCCTCTGAGCATCACCCGTCACACCCGAATAGCGTCTAGGGTTTCACTTTTCCCCTTTTCATCTTCTGTTTTCCTGTAATCAAATCAACAAATTTCAAGGAATCAGAAAACAATAGCAGTAATAGAGTTCGAGAGAGAGTGACAGATCGAGAGAGAGATGTTTTTGGCTTCTGAAACCACGAGTCACCGCGAGAGGGCGGCGATGAGAAACCGGCGATGAGATCGTGGTGAGATCGCGGCGGAGTAACAGAGCGAGATGAGCGAACAGAGGTTACGATCGTGAGTCACGGTGAGTAGATCGGAGCGGCGAGAGTTTGAGAGGACCGATCGTGAGAGAGGGTGAGGACGAGATCGTGAGAGATAGGGATCCCGAGGATGAGAGAGTTTAAGAAAACTGATTGTTGTTTTTTATTATTTATTCATTTATTTTATAAAATAAGCTTAAGTTTAGTATTAGTATCAGGATTAGATGTCTTTTATTTAAGTTATAATTAAAAAAAATGATTTAGATTAGTTATAGTTAGAGATATAATTAGGATTAGTGTTATCCTGTGAGTTGTCCTTTTTTTTATTTTATTATTTATTTTCTTCTTTTAAAAAAATAATATAATTTCAGTATTAATATTAAATATAATTAAATTTCTTTTTCATTTAGATAATTTATAGATAAAAAAAAAAAACAACAACATTAGCTTAAGTACTTTTTCTATATATATATATGCTTCCTATGATTAATACTTTATTTGGTTAGTAAATAGATTAATATAGTAGGATGTTTAGTTTTGAGATGGGTTGTTTGGTTCAGGTGGTGACAAGTGTCACCACCCATGTGGTCTATTCCGAAATCTGGTGTATACATGTGTATTGTATCTACTTTGCACCTTCCTGCATCAAGCCGTCAGATCTGTTGAAGTCCAGATCCAGCGATCCAGAATGGCAGACCATAGTACGATCCATGGAAGCACTCACACAAGATCCAGCAGCATTGTTTTGGGCTTGGGCTCAGATTGATACTCACACCCCCAGATTAAAGCTCCAATCAGGCCCATTTCTAACTCTCTCTTTTAATTTATTATTATGCAAGTTTTTTTTATTTATTGATGTATTAAATAATAATTAGTATAAGATAGTTTTTATTTGCTAAATTATCAATTAAATTATTAGTTGATTTTTTATCAAGTAGAAAAAATCTATACTAATAATTATTTAAATTCTGGTTTGTATTGTGTGTTAATTTATTTTCTTTTATTATCCGCTTTATCATTATACGTTTGTATGTTTATTACGCGATTGTACACTCCACTCACAAATTAACATAAAAACAACAACAACGCCTCCGATCTCTCATTTTTGGTTACCCACACCAAATTCTCTAAGGGTCTCATGGTTGGGGATGGGCATGGCCATCCTCACGAGGTTAATTAAGGCCCTCGTTGCCTTGATTAATCATAACCCGAAAAAACAATTGGTCCATATACCAATCACCATGCACCAGGGTCTCATGGTTGGGGATAGGAGCACCTATCCTCACGAGGTTAATCAAGTCCATATACTTGGTTAATCATAATCCGAAATATCATTTCTCTACGTCCAACGCCGCAATTTTCAATACACTTTCTAGTCAAAAAATAATTAATTGAACTTGCTATTTCAAAATCAATTTTTCTACAAAAAACAAAAAAACCATAGTGGTATGGTATTTAATTAAATTGTTAGAGGTTAGCCCGACGATTTAATTAAAATGTAAAGTATTTGGGCCATTAGAGGGTAACCCAATGACTTAAATACTTTATTCCATAACACTTAATAAAAGTGAACTTTGTTTCACCTCACTCTTTTCATAATAAAGATTTTGGATGAGAGATGATTGGTTGACCTCAATCACCAATCTCGAGTATCGAATCGTTAGAGGATATCCCAACGTTTTGGTACTTGTCATCCACAACTAAAATCGAATTCAACCCATTCAAATCCTTTTTTCGCTCATATGCGATTATCAAAATAAAAAAAAACATTTTCTACTAAAATCAACACAACCAATTCAAACATTTTCAACAAGAACTACGGAGTTTTGACTTTCCCATTGCACAAGGGAATACGTAGGCACTCGGTTTCGAAACCGTGTCAAACTCAAAACAATAACAAACAAATCCCTTTTCTTTTTTCTTATTTATGATTTAGAAGTTAGCAAACACACACAAACACATTTCGAACTAAATGGGTCCCATTGAGTACGATGGACGTAAGAGGTGCTAATACCTTCCTCTTGCGTAACCGACTCCCGAATCCATCCTTTTTGGTCTTGTAGACCGCCTTATCCGATTTTTGTGGGTTTTATCTATATTTCCCCGTTCTTTCTAGAAAAAATAAAATTAGGTGGCGATTTCATTGTTTTGAAAATTCATTTAAATGATTTTTTTGAAAATCGAGTTGCTTCAAGTCAGTCTCACAAGAATATTCCCAAAGAATAATCTCTACAATCACTATAGAGCCATCGCTCCCTCGACAAAGACAGACTTCCCAACAAGATTACTACACTATCATATCCTCATCAAGATCATCCCCTAATAGCAATATCCACATTTCTGCTTGTTACATTAGTCCCCGAGCAGTAGCAAGACAATTTCCAGCTCATCATGTTAGTCCCCGAGCAGTGATCATCTACACATCAGTCCCCGTGCAGTGAATGTCAACTTTGTTACATTAGTCCCCGAGCAATAACATATCATCAACTTATTATGTCAGTCTTCGAGAAGTAATAAGCTATTCAAAGTCGCACATTCCCCAGTGTAATACGGTGAACTGACTTTGAGATTTTTGTATCGCAAATGTGCGGATAGCAAGAGTCGCCACTGACTTTTCTTTTATCCAATTAAGGGAAGGTGAAAAGAACAGGAAAAGACCTTCGTTAGATTCTGAGTAAGGGAGAAGGTTATAAAAAGGGAAGGTATTAGCACCCCTTTCCATCCGTAGTTATCTACGGGCTCTTAGTTGCTCTTAGATCATTTTCAAAAGTGCTTTCTGTGTGTTTGACAAAAAATGTTTTTTGAAAAGGCATTTCGTTTTGACTTTGTAATGATTCATGTAGGAATGTATACAAAGTGTTCGGAAATGTTTTGTTTTTGAAAAGAGTTTTGAACTTTGACAAAAAAATGTGAGGTGTGAAAAGTATTTTGTTTGAGCAAGCAACTAAAAGTCTTATTACCTACTCAGAATTGGTCGTTTTCGTGTTATTTTACTTTCCTTTAGAATAACGTTATCCATACCATTAGTTGGTAGGTAACCCCATTTGTTGGATGTAAGCGGGACATTCGAAGGGACATTGGATGGTCATAGAAGGCAACTTGTAGGAGGTATCCTAGCACATTCGAAAGGACGATCATCACTTTTCGTAGGCAAAAATCGAAGGTCAAGATCATGTATTCGTAGGCGACATCGTGGGTCTATGATCTTTGTATCGAAGGGACTATGACGATTTGTTTTGAAGGCAACGGTGCTAGAATACCTCTACGTTCGAGGGACTTGACCATTTGTATTTGTAAAGGCAACGGGAGAGAATTACCTTAAGGGGGTGCATGTGTGAAAAGAGTGTGTTAAATTTAGATATTTTTATCTTGGATTTATGAGTGATCTATGTCCAATTTTATCTTGCCATACACGCCTAATTACTAGCAGTTTATAGGGTGCGGAAAGTAAATTGCGGAAAGTAAAGTGCGGAAAGATAAAGTCCTACGCTATTACATGGCTTTGGGGCAGTTACATAATAAGAGTGTGGAAAATAAAAGTCCTAATTAAACTATTACATCCCATAGGCAGTTACATAATTGAAAAAGAAAGCAAGTAAAATCGTCCGAAACGTCACAACCTGTGATCAGATACATAATTGGAAATACGAGAAAATTGCATAAGAGGAAAATGTTAGTAAAAAGCATGATTTTTGAATGAAAAAAAGGTTTTATGTTAGTAATGACATTAATATGATAGGATAAATTTTTGGTAATTTTCTGAATCGATTTGATAATTTAAAAACAATTAAAAGTCATTTAAATGATTAATTAGTAATTAAATTAAATATGCATGCAAAAATAATAATTTTAATGCTAAAAATTAAATAAACATTTTTCTGATGATAATGCAAAAAAGAAATATTTTTGGTGTTTTTTACATGCATGATAAAAATATTTGAAGATAAATTAAAATAGATAAAAAATATTATAGAAAATAGAAAAGAAATAAGTTAGTTTTCAAACTTGCAAAAATATATGGTCCTGGTCAGGCTCGAACCGGTGTCCTTTGGGTAACACGTCACGCTCCCTTACCTTAACCACTGAGCCAACCCGCGTTTGGTGTCAAATAATTGAAACGAAATCGTTTTAAGCAAAAACACTTCCTGGGAATTCAAATCACGCGCGAAGAACACCTTCTTCTTCGTTTGAATTTCTGGAAATTTAGCGTCGGCTAAATTCGACGCTATGGCCCCTGCATATTTCAAAAACTCCATACAAGCAATATAAATGGATTGTGAGTACATGAATCGATTGCAAATGAAATTCTAAACACACTGGTGGCATTCGTTTGGTCCAATTTAACGGATTTAGAGAAGCCCTAAAACGCAACAGGAAACCCTAGCCATGGCATCTCGTGTTTTTGGTACCTAAATTCAATTAAATTATCCAGAAAGCTTGCAAACTTCAATCTAAACACAAAACAAACATCAAAACATGTTAAAGATGCATGAATAACAGAATTCGATTTTTGAAAAAGTAAGAACAAACCAAAACTGAATTTCGTGATTCTTGATGTTTTTGAGAGATGTAAAGGTCTGAATCGACTCCAGGGACTCCAAGGAATGTGTTTGGATGCTTAGAATTGGCTGAATCGATCCAAAACCAAGGCTGCAGATTGCTTGAAAGGCACGGTTTTTTGACTTTAGGTTAGGGTTCTTTTGAGTATTTTTTTCTGTCCTTGTTCATGTTGTATGCATTGTACATTTATAGTGGATGGATTTTGGGCTGAATTGAAGAACAAATATTGATCAATCAATGCAAAAATTATTTGATTTTGTACAAAATCAAATCTTCCTTATTTGATCCAATTTCATCAATTTCTTGTCAAATCAATGCAAATTTCGAAATTTTCCAGCTTGTATGAGTTACATGGATCTCAAGCATGAGAGAAAAATCAACTTTGCATTTAATTTTGATTTTATACCTTATTTTTTAATTTAATTTGTTTTTAAATGAATAAAATCCAAATTAAATATAAAAATAAAGACCAAATTCGTGGCATTGGGCTTGAAGGTTCCAAATAAGATAAGGAACAAGTTTAAACCAAGAAAAACTAGGCCCATTTGCAAAATTTTGGATTTTTACAAGTATTTCTCTTTGTGCACTTCTTCAAAAATGCCCAACTTGTGCAAGGTGTATTTTGCTCAAGTTTCCACATTTTTGAGTGTTCTTGTACTTTTTAGAAATCTCTAAGTGTCCTCTAAACAACCTCTTTGGTTTCATCTCAATTGGAGTTTCTATGCTCAATAAATCTTCAAAACTAAAGTTGACTTTTTATTGACTTTGAAAGGGACCTATAATGTTTTGAAAGGGACCCATATCTTCAAAATGAAGCATTTTTTGAACATTCTTGTGAGACATGAAGTTGTAGAGAATTGAATTTCCTTCAAAATGAGAGGTGGTGGAAAAATTTCTGAGAAAGTATGAAGAAGTTATGCTCAGTCAAAGTTCAGTTGACTTTTCATTAGAAAACCCTAATTTGGAAAGTTTGACTTTTGTGCAAATCTTGAGTTTTCTTGATGAATCATGATCAACCATTGATCAAATGATGAATGTGACTTCAAAATGAGGATGTTGACCAAAAATTAGGAAGTTTGACTGTAGGTTGACCATAGTTGACTTTTTGTCCAATACAACTGATTTTCAACCATCTGAGCAATTGTCTGAGGAAACTTGACTTGTGAGGCTTGAAACTTGACATGGAGAATCTTTGAAGCATATGAGGAGGCATGATGACCATTGGAGATGTTGGAAGTCCAACTGGATATGAGGATAGCCAAACCCTAATTTGGGTTGATTGTTTAGGAGAGGGTTTGTCTGATCAATCCTTGAGGAATCCTTGAGTATGGATGTATGGAATACCTTGAGAAGTAAAAGGGAAAATTTTGGGGTATGACACCCAGCAAGGGTTATTTCTTCAAAAGAACATACACAAGATATACATCCCTAGTTAAGTATCACTCAAGGATTATCATCCTCCAACAGCATCAGAATCAAGACCCAAAACTTGGTCTGATAGTGGATAGGAGGAATCCACATATCTCTTATCCCCCATTCAAGGTCTCCAACATCTATATCCCCCAAGAAAAATTCGAAGATCCCCAACAGAACATTCTTGTCTTCCTCAAGATAGATATGTTTTGAAATACCACAACATCTATATTCATACATCATTCATAAAAAACAATAACATGTGCATATATTATTCTTGGGCATCATTACACATTGCATACATCATAATATGCATAAAACTAACCTCGTTCTTTCAGGTTAAATTCTCAAACAGGCGAAAATTATTTGCAAACTTCTAGACAGAAGGCCATAGATTAATGTCTGAAATAAGACAGGAAAACTATTTGTACAACCATGTCGGTATGAACCCCCAAGACAAGACGGGTATACCAAACAAAGAAACTTGTAGATCAATTCTCACAAAAAGACGGGGCGACTAATCTATACAGTCGAGCAGTATGAAGTCCCGAAATCAGACAATGTTACCAACAAACAGCATGCTACAAATTAATACCCGAAACAAGAGGGGAAATTATCTACATCCTGACGAATACTTATCTCAGATAAAACTGATATGAAGGTTTATTCTGACTCTTATATCATCAGTATCTCCATATGGCATCTTTAAGCCCATCTCCAACTATACATTGTTATCTCTCCACCTGTAGAAGGCTGCATATCTGGTTAAAAAACTAATGCATACTAATAACTTCATTAAAAAGATACCATGAAGTCTAACGTACGACTCACTCCCCAGCATAAACTTCTCCAAATGGCATTATAAGCCCATTCCAGTACATCGTCAGCCGACGGTATCACTCCATACACCAGTGGGTGCAAATTTCAAGGGCACTTGAGTGTTCAATCATCTTCTACCTTCAGGTCACGAAAGGCAAGCATCCCAATCTAACCCGTCAGGTACAAGAAGATTTAACAGGGGCAACTGTTATACCCCAAAATTTTCCCTCCTATTTTTCAAGTCAATACACATCTCTATACTCAAGATTTCCTCAAGGGTTGGCCAGATGAACTCTCTCCTAAACAATCAACCCACAACTAGGGTTTTGATTCTCTCAAGTCAAAATTGGTTTATATTGCCTCAAGTAAGCATCATGCCTCCTCATTTGTCTCAAGGTATCACCATGTCAAGTTTTAAGCCTCACAGCTCAAGTTTGCTTAGTCAATTACTCAGATGGTTGAAAATCAGTTGTATTGGACAAAAAGTCAATTGTGGTCAACATACAGTCAAACTTCATCATGTTTATTCAACATCAAGATTTTGAAGTCACATTCATCATTTGATCAAGGGTTGATCATGATTCATCAAGAAAGTCAAAGAATTGATCAAAAGTCAAAGTTTCTAAATTAGGGTTTTTGATCAGAAGTCAACAGAAATTTGACCAGACATAACTTTCACATGCTTCATCAAAAATTTTTACACCAAAGCTCATTTCAAAGGAAATCAAATTCTCTACAATTTGTGTCTCACAAGCTTTGCCCAAAAATGCTTCATTTGAGAGATATGAGCAAAGACATTATAGGTCCTTCTAAAAGTCAACAAAAAGTCATCTTTTCCCAAAGAAGTGTACATGAGCATGGAAGATTAAATGAAGATGAAACCAATAGGATCATTTATAGGACTTATTAAGCTTTCTAAAAAGTCCAATAACACTTCCAAATGATAAAAATTGAGTAAGTTATTGTTTGTGCAAGTTTAGAAATTTTGAGAAAGTGCATGAAAGAAATATTGAGCAATCTTGAAATCTTTCCAAATGGGCCTACATTTTTATGATTAGAACTTTTTTCTAACATTATCAAGAGGCCCCAAGCCCATCCATGCACCATGAGAATATTTATTATATTTACTTTTTATTTTATTCATTAAAAATCAAATTAAATTAAAATAAAATACAAAATTAAAGATGAGACGTGCAAGGCTTGATATTTAGCATTCTTGAGGTCCAAGCAAGCCCAAATAGCTGGCAATTTTGTGCAAGATATGATTGGCATGAAGATTGATCAATTTTTGAAAATATTGCATTTGATTCTTCAATCAAATATTTTCCAATCAATACAAGATATTTTCACAAATGCTTGACCTAATTCCATTCCTCTATAAATACTCAGCATGATCAGACCACAAGGACACGAATTTGCAGCCAAGAACACTAGGATTTGAAGTTGAAAATTGCCAAGAAACTTGCACCATCAAGTTTCAAATTACAGTCGTTCCTAAGCAATTCTAAGCAGTCATTCATGTTCCTGAGGTATCAAAGGGTACGTATGGATTCATAACCATGGCCAAACATGTCTGAATCGTGCATACTGTGAACTCTGATTGCATAACATTCATTAACTTTGATTTTTGAATTTTATCGTGTTTTAATTTGAACTAACCATACTAATGTGTTCCTGAGATGTCATAGAACAGGTTTGATCCATCGTTTGCAAGGTTTGATGCCTAAACTGTGAGATGCCATTGTTAGGGTTTTGAATTCGTGAAGCTTCATATCTAGGGTTCTAAGCAGTTTTAGACCAAACTAAATATGTCATTGAACTCGCAGCACCTTAATTATACGATCTGGGCACTTTGCTTTTATGTTTCTGATTGATTTCACAGGTTTCAAAAATCGGACGGTCAGAGAAGGAGATCGGAGATAGGGTTCTGGTGGACGTTTCTGACGCTGACTCTTTGACTGCATGCGTGGCTTCATACCTCAATATGATTGGTTTGTTCATAATACTGGGGCCCACTCTTGACTTATTTGAAAATCCAAAACGAAACGTGTGTTTATTATATAATCCAATGGACGTGATTCAATAACAGCAAAGTCAAGTGGCTCAGATGGAAACGCATGGAAGTGGTAACCTAGGGAGTCCTGAGTTCGAATCTCAGCGTGACCACCCTTTTCCTTTATTTTTCTAGTTTTCACTCCTTTTTTAATTTTCTAACATTTTTTCTTTTTTCTTTTTTAATTAACAATTTAATTAGGTTAATTAATTTAGTAAAATAGGATTAGCACATAATTAATTTTTATTTTATTTTCTTAATTAATTTAATTAATTTAACTTAGTAATTAGGTTAGTTAATTTAGTTAATTTAATTTAATTTCTTTTATTAATTAAAAACAATTAGAATTAGGGTTTCCGACTCGTCCGATTTTCACATAGTAATTAGGTTCACTTAATTAAGACTTAATTAACCCTAAACTCATATTTTCACTGACTTTTTCCTACTTCTCCCGACATTATTTCTTCATCCCAATTAATTCTTTTTTTCACGCATATTATTGTAACTGCTTCCTGGATGTATAATTTCTTGCACGCATTTCTTTCACTATTATTGTAACTGCTCACAGGATGTAATAGTTAACTAAGACTTTACTATTTCAGCATTTACTTTCTACACCTCCTATGTAACTGCCCCAAAGCCTTGTAATAGCGTAGGATTTATTTTTCGCACTTTTACATTTTGCACTCTCTTATAAACTGTATATACACTGCTTAGATGTATGGTTAATAGAATTGTATGGCAAGATTAAAATCAACCGTTAGATAACTCTAAATTCAAAGATAACATATCTGAACCAAATACACCCTTCACACTTGCACCCTTAGAGTGTCCTCTCTTGTTGTGTTTCGGATAAAAATGGTCATGTCCCTCGAACATAGGGGTACCATTAGCAAAAGACCCTCGATTCCAAAATCATCACAAAGATTATAGTCCCTAGATGACCCTCGATGTTGCCTACAAAAATATGATCTCGTCCCTCGATTGTTGCCTACGAAAAATGATGATTGTCCCTTCAAATTGTTAAGGTATCCTTACATGTTGCCTTCAATGACCATACGATGACCCTACACTCGTCCCTTCACATCCAACGAATAGAATTACCTACCAACTAACGGTATGGATAGTGATGTCCTAAAGGAGAAGGAAAATAACAAGAACGACCTTTTTGAGTAGGTAATAAGACTCTAAATTGCTTTCTCTAATCAAAATCATTTTCACACCTCACACTCTTTTCAAAACTATTTTCATACAAACACTTTGTATACATTCATACGAGAACCATTACAAAGTTAAAACATTCGAAATATTTTTAAACACTTCGTATACATTCTTGAGGACTGATACAAGAATCATTACAAAGTCAAAGCGAAATACTTTTCAAAAACTTTTCAAAATACTTTTCAAATCACACACACAGAAAGCGAGTTTTCAAAAGTGACCTAAGAAATTAAGAGCCCGTAGATAACTATGGACGGAAAGGGTGCCAATACATTCCCTTTTCATAGTTACCTCCCGAACTCATAATCAAGAAAAGGTCTTTCCTGTTATTTTCACCTTTCTTTTATTGGATAAAAGAAAAGTTGGTGGCGAATCTTGCTATCCGCAACATTTGCAATAAAATGCAAAATAAACCAGTCAGTTTTCCCACCGTGTTACAAGTGGTCATGTTTTTATTATGTTGTTGCGCATCATGCATTCAGGGTATATGATTAGGACTTTGGTCTAGTGATGTTGATCGGACGAATAGTCCAGTGAAGGCCTTAATCCTATAGTGAGGATTTGAGTGCAATTTGTGATGTGCTCTGGTTCTAAATAGGAATCGATCCTATTGGGTGGAAACTTTGGAGGAAGATGACTTAGTCATCAGTGAATTTTTGGTACCACGTGCATGAGTCATTGAAGTTGCATTACATTCTTTGTGACATTGCATGATTAATGAATAAATGATGATTAATGATATTATGATTTAAGTGATGTTTTGTGATGAACGTTGATTTGATGATATGATGATGTTGTGATTTGTATTTAATAAGGTGGAAGTGTGAGTATAATATATGATGTATGATGATATGTGGATTTTTGATAAACATTGTTTTAACTATTATATATTTCCCTTATATCTTTTGAATTGAATATTGATTACTCATCCACGTGGGTAATTCGTAGATGATCATGAATAACTCATAGAAGCGTGAGGATAACTTTGGAGCCTTAGTGTGTTTTGTTTGAATTAAAAGGGTCTTGCTCTGATATGTAACATGGGGTTTTGGGAACGTTTGACGTGAACCTTATGTTCATGTTGTTGACATCATGTTTAAGATATTTGAATTGTTGAATTCGTTTGAATCATATTTTAAGAATGATGAAGTTTTCTTTAAAGAGTTATAATTAAACTAGGTTGAGGCAATAACTCCGCTGTGAAGTTTGAAATTATGTGTTGATGTTTTATAAAGAAATAATTGTTTTAATTTTTGAAAACTTGTGTTACGGAGCAAGATATTTGACTAAGATGTTTTTATGAAGCAATGTGACACACTTGTTGGTGCTTTACTCTAATTAAATTATTGAATTATTCGTGGATATTTCTTGGGGTTTAGAAGGGTGTTACATTAGTGGTATCAAAACAGGTTGGTCCGTTCGACCAGATTATCTAATGTTGTTTGTTTGTTAGTACGCGACATGTGTGTGAAACACTATCAGTTTTTGCTTGCTTTTACAATTATTTTTCTACATGTGGGATTGAAACAAGAGGGGGAGAAGCTTGGCCTTATTTAGGATGTTCAATTGTGGACTTTTGGTTCGGTGTGCTAGTGATTTCAAGCGTGCAAGCGTTGTTGGGCTCGTGTTACTTCTCAAAACCGAAGAGATTACAAATCTGCGATTTTTTTCTTTTGGTCAAGTTAGGATGTCCTTATGGGAGAAAAATTAGGTATTGTTGTTGTTTGCTTCTCAGAGAATAGAAAGCAATGTAATGGGCCAGTGGTGTGTAATTTTTGATGTTTTTCCTGAAGATATCAGTGTCTTGTCTCCAAAGTGTAGATATGAGATTGATGACAATGGATGAGCTTTTAGAAAATCAAGCTTTGATTTTGTCAATGCTTGCATCGTTGCAAGTTGATTGTGAAGCCGTGAATGTGAAATTACCTATTGCTTATTGTTCGCGTTAAAAAGTGACGCGCGAGGGAATCGAATCTGAATTCGTATTCTCTGGCTCGAAACGATTTACTCTTTTGATTTGTTTTATAAAGATTCCGCGAGCATCAAGCTTTATTATTTCCAACACAAGAAAAATGATTATGAAAAAGGGGAAAGCTGTTAATACCCTCAATTGATATGATATGCATTACGACTAGCGCGAACTAGACGTAACGCATTGGGGAGATTCCGGGCAAGGGGGTTTGTTATATAAAGGGAATAGATGGAGCACCCTAAATATATATAGTTATCTATAGCTTTATATATGAATATGTTTGTGTGTTTTAAATTGTTATTTCTATGATTGGGAAAGTTTCTCCTTTGGGATTTTAAGAAGGATAGATTATGTGGGATCCTAGGTTTTGTTATTATTGTGCTCGCAAAGATCATTGGGATCTTCTGCATACATATCCCTTAATGGGAATCAGAGCATTTGTAGCTCGGATCTAAAGGGATCTATGGTTTGTTTGGTTTGAGGGAGAAAGAAATTTGCTCGCCAAGAATGAGACCTTGTGCCTACGTATTCTCAAAAGGATGTTGAGAAAGTCAGAGCAATCGTAGTTCCCACTTATGCTAGTGGAAGCAACGGGAGGTTATTAAGAGACACGGACAAATGTCATCTTAATGAAAAATGTATCTAATCTATTTCATCACATACATTTTGAAAGGTTGATTGATTGAAATCTTTCATCGTAAGTTATAGGCGTTTTGCTTGAGTGTACAAGCGTTACCAATTACGAGTTTTTAGAAAGATGTTTGAAAAATGATTGAATCTTTTAATTGTAAGCATTGGGTGTTTTGCTTGAGTGTACAACCGTTACCACTTACAGATTAAGAGATGTTTTTTGTTTGAAAAGAGTTTGAAAAGTTTTTGATTGTATGTGATGTGATAGATGAGATACTTTTTCCATAGAGAAGATAGATGTCTAAATCTCGAGGAGAAATTAATTGGATTAGGGGGATACTTTTAAGAAGCCCATGGGTCCTTGTATTGTTAGCCCAAGAGGAGGCATTCCGAGGGTCATCGAGGGTCATCGAGGGTCCTTGTATAAAGCTCAAGAGGAAGCTATAGGGTATGGCTGGCTTTGGCTTTAAGAGTGGTTTCACCGGGAAACCATCCTCTTAGGATTTCAAGAGCAATTTCACCGAGAAATTATACTCTCTGGGTTCTATCCTAGCGCGGGTGATTCTTTGTATTGGAAGCCCAATAGGAGGCTGTTAAGAGATTTCCTGGTCTCTTTCTTTGTTTGATGCCCAAGAGAAGGCTAAACTCAACGAGGAGTTCTTTTGAACGAAGCCCAAGAGGAGGCTGACTCAACAGGGGAGTGTTGTCTTATATGAAGCCTAAGCGGAGGCTGAACTCAGTGAATGAGTTTTCTTATATGAAGCCTAAGAGGAGGCTGAACTCAGATGAATGAGTTACCTTGTACAAAGCCCAAGAGGAGGCTATCTTTGTGGGGAACCTATTGGTTAGACTAGTCGTTATGTTATAACTAGACAGTTGTATAAACAAGTGTATGAAGTTTATTCACAGGAATTTATGAAGGAAATATAAACAATGCATGATGTTTATTTACAAGAGTTTATGAAGGAAATATAAACAAGTGTGTGTAAAACGAACGTTTAAAACGAGCGTAACTTGATTATTTACAAGTTTGAAAGTGTACGGGAAAATAAATATGTACACGAATGAGTATTTATGTACAAGGAGATGTGGATGTACATAGGAGGGTTGGGACTTACACCATAAGGGAGGCCCATTGGTTTAAAAGCAGTTTCACCGGGAATAATGCTCCTTTTAATACCAATGGTATTCAGTGTATATACAAGCGAAACGGAAACAAACGGACGAAGTTTATCTGTATTTGAGTATTTACAAAGGACGTCTGTATTATGTACAAATAAAAATTGGTATGTACATAAAAGAATTTTTTATGCACAAGGAAATATGTATGTACATAAAAGAATTTTGGGACTTACACCGTGAGGGAGGCCCATGATCGGTTAAGAAATTCGAGGAAAAAACGAGTTCGGTTTTATCTTCAAATCGGATCGATCATGGAAAAAAGAGTATAAGTTTGTTGAAAAGTTTTGAAAAGATCTTGAAAGTGTTTTTGAAAGATGAAGTACACTTACAAGAAGTTTGAAATATTTTCGGGCTTCGAAAGTTTGAAAAAAAATGCTTTTGAAAGTGCTTTGAAAAGTACTCAAACGTATCGTTTTCAGCTCGATAAAAATATAATCAAAAGAAAGTATTTTTGAATTTTTTTGACATTATCATAAAATATACATGTTAAATGACACGTGTGCAAAAAATCACCTCAAAAATGAGGATTTTTGATTGGGTTTTGAAGAAGTCAAAGTTTGAAAAAAATATGAAGAGAAAATGAAAAAGTTTGGCAAAAATGGTCCCAAGGCTAGTCGAACCCGGGACCATTGGGCAAGGCGTGGCAAGGCAAAGTCTTAAGAGTGAGCTGGCAACCGCTGGGGCGGCAATACATCCGTGTATTGAATTCAAACCATGTTATAATATTATAAACTTTATGTTTGAATTTGAAAAAATGCGCGCAATCATCTTCTTCTTCCTCAATCCTTCATCCAACCATGGATTCGTTGTTTCTCAATGAAATTGCTCGATGTAAACATCAAACTTGATCGAAATTGAACCAGGAACGTGATGATGTGGTTTAATTTTATTTATTTTTAGTTTAACATGATTAAATTTCCAGAAAACACGAAGAACCCTAATTCTTTAAAATCAAATTGAAATCGTGTATGGACATGGATTCAAGCAATTAGTTTAGGGTTAATGATCAGTGATAGTGCAGAAATAAAACGGCCAAGAGCTTTTTGAACTGGAAGTGAGAAATCAAGGAGTTCGAAGTTGAGTCACTTACCTCTTGAAGCTGAGATCAAAATCTTCAATAGAGTGTTTCCAGTTGTTGTTTAAGGATTGCTGGAGCACCAGTGAACCTTATGGAAGGTGTGAGGATGGTCTGCTTGCTCTGAAATTGCCTGGATCATTCTAACCAAGTCCACTTGCATATGCTTGAAATGAAATTCGAATCCGTGCTTGGAGATGTTACAGATCAAAAGTGATGGTTTGTATCATCCATATGGAGTATGTTGATGATGTTTGAATGATAAAAACACAACTTGCTCGAGCCAAACATCAGTTTTGAAAGTTAAGGCAGTTTTGGCAAGTTTGAAAGTTTGAAATGCAATTCTGGTTTTTAGCTATTCTTATGTTGATTTTAAGTTTCAAACCTGTTATATATTGATTTTAAGACATGTTAGACACCAAATCTCTCATGGTTTTTCACAAGTTTTGAAAATTGCAAGAATTCTCACTTTGAACTATGTTACTTGAAATTTAAGAAAGAAAGGAGAAAGCTTGTTTTGGCATAGCTTTGGTGTAGTTTCAAATGGCAAACATGACCTCTATTTATAGGTCAAGATTTCAGATAGTAAGTGAAGAAGATTGGCTTGGATTTGGACAACTTGCCTTAGAGGGCAAGAAAGTCATTTTTGCCATAAATGCAAAAGGAAGCTTCCTTTTAACCATGGTTAATAATTCAACTTGATCTTATCTCATCATAATTACTTTCCATCTGATTTTTATCATCTCTATCCTTCTTGGCTAGGTGGCAAGGCTTCTAGAAGGAGAAAACTCAAAAATGACTTGTAATTTTGAAGATTGTACTTGAAAATCATGGCTTTTGGAGCTCTCTATGTTTCAAAATTAAAAGTATAGCTAGACACCATGGATTTGCAAGTTCTTGGATATTTTGGAAAGCTTGTTTCAAGGGCTACAACTTTCACGTTTTGAGTTTTTTCTAATTCCAAATGGAACTATGTGAAAAAATGCCATGAAAGTAGGAAAAAATGTGAAATTTTAACACTTGAAAATTTTTCTAAGTGTTGAAAATTTTGACTTTTTGTTGACTTTTCCAAATTTCTTGATTTTTTATGATCATGATGGATCATTTGAAGTATTTTGATGATTGAAAAAGTTTTATCTTGAAAAAGTTGACCAAAAGTCAAAGTTTGACTTTTCAGTGCAGATGAAATTTCATCCGATGATCCAGAAATTGACTGATGAATTTTGTGAACTTCTGTGATGTTTTGAATCCAGAAATTAGGTCAACATGTTGTATTGAAGATATGAAGATCAATCTCCAAGAAAAAAAGTCATTCATTGATCAGAAAATCAGTAATTGCTTATCCTCGATGAAAACCCTAATTGGTCGATCCTTGATAGATCATGAGGAAAAATTGGATATCTGAAGATCAGAGGTTGATAGTTGATTAAGATACATCAATTTAGGTGAGTAAAACTCAAATCCTAATTGATTACCTCTTGAATCAGATGAAAAATTGATGAAACCCTAATTTTGACCTGTAGGAGCTACACCCGATTAATTCTGTTCTGAACTGTTAGTGATGCAGTAATGCAAATGTAAGGTGGTATATTAGGTCAAAATTTGGGGTATGACAGATGCCCCTATTTAAGTTTCTTTAACCTGAGATATGAAGATGAATATCTTTGTCTCGATAGGTGTGAAGAGACTTAAATATCAGAATACGCAAATTTTGGACCTAAGATACCAAAAGATGCGAGTGATGCAAAATGATTGCAAAAGATTCACCCAGGAGATATCAAAGAATGATATGATGGGGAAGAATTTGTGAGGATGACTCGATCTGTCTAAGAAAAGAGAATCTTGTCTGTTGAGAAACAAGCAATATGTTTCATTGGGAAAATAGATTCACAATGTATGTGAATATCTGTTTCGCTTTGGGAAACGAGGAGATTACCTTCTGTCAGCCTTGTGACAATGTTTAAGGTAAGTGAAGATGATATTACCAATTATCAGCCTTGTGGTAATTTATGGTAATGGGATCTGAAGATATTACCAATTATCAGCAAAGTGATAACTATAACAAGGTAATTCTTTGAGAAATTTACTGAGTATTCAGCCTTGTAAATAACAGTCAAAATGGAAACAGATCTCGAATGAGTTTCTATTTTCACAACTACAATCTTGCTGGGGATCTCTCTTTTTGAGAAGATGCGGGCATTTTGATTGAAAAGACACAGGTTTTCTTTAGACAAAAAGACAACTGTGGGGATTTCTTGAACTTTCATGATTTGAACTTGCTGAGAAGAACAATCTTTTTATGACAAGTTTCAAGATGAAAAAAGAAATAAGAAGCTCAGATGTCGAGGCTATTGCTTATTGTTTGCAGGTAGATTGTTTTGTGAAATCCAAACCTGAAATGATTAGAGACAAGGTTCTATCCAAGAATGAGCTGGAAAGAAACAGTCAATCAAGACTTTGTTCCTAATGAGGAATGATCTCAGCTGGGGAACATGGAAAAACTGAACTTTTCTGTTTGGGGATAATCTACTGGAGAGATGACATACTCATACTTGTTTTTGGGAATAAATGCAACCTAAACAAGTGATGTTGAAGCACACATTTGAGAAATGCAGGAATGCATTAATGATGCTATTATGTATGAATGATGAATGTCATGAATGTGATATGCATGCTGACGATACTTGACAAGACAAAAAAGGGTATTTGGGAAAAGGACTACGTCACAGTTCGAAGAAATACTCAGCAAAATCTGCAGTAATGGCGTAGATGTTATTGTTGATGAACATGAGTTGCATGCTTTAGACTTTCCGAAAAAGGCATTTCATTGGCAACTTTGTTGGGAATTCTTCTTTGAATAAGAATGCCGTCCTTTGATGATCTCTGTTGAGGAGAAGAAAATTTCTGTAGCAGTTGTACTATTTTTCAGAGATCGAACACTTTATGGAGAAAGCTGTTGAAGTTCCTTCTGTGTTCATAGTTCAAAGGAAAATTCGCTTTTATTTCAAAAATTTGAAGTAAAAATTCATTTAAAACCTTTTTAGTTTCAAAAAGTGATTTTCACAATAAAAAGCGTTATTTTGCAAAACAGAATAAAGCAAGAATTGCAAAAAAAAAGGCACAAGGCTCAAATTTATAGATAGAATGGTAATCAGCCAAAGGCGTGATTCCATGAGCTATTTACAAAAGTTGCAAATGATAATTTATTGGGAAAAGACTACATTGAAAGCAATAACCACTATTATCCCTAACAACTTTGAATTCCAACTGTGCTTGTTGCTTCAGAAGATTTGATTGAAGATCCGTTGATGGAAGATTCTTCAGATTGACGAAGTACGGACTGATGCAGTTACTTTGTCATTTTTTGTATCCTTATTTTTTTGCCTAGATTGCCTTTTCAGGTTTTCAATCTATCAGGATAGTTTCTGTTTATTGTCTCTAATTTTTTCCTGGACCACCCTTTCAGGTTTTCAGTCCACCGAGACGCTCATTTTTGCCTAAGCCGCCCTTATCGGGTTTTCGACTTACCGAGTTGTTCTTTTGTTTTTTTTTTAGACAAAGTATTTCTTGACTGCATCAGCATTCACAGGATGCGGGAGTTCATCACCGTCCATGGTTGTGAGAGTCATAGCACCGCCAGAAAAGCTTCTTTTGACGATGTATGGGCCTTCGTAATTAGGAGTCCATTTGCCCCTAGAATCTGGTTGAAAAGACAGAATCTTTTTAAGCACGAGGTCGCCTTCTCGGAATTCATGAGGTCGGACCTTTTTGTCGAAAGCTTTCTTCATCCTTTTTTGATATAATTGTCCATGACACAGAGCGGTCAGGCGCTTTTCTTCGATTAAGTTCAACTGGTCGTATCTGCTTTGACACCATTCGGCCTCAGATAGCTTAGTTTCCATGAGAACTCTCATTGACGGAATCTCGACTTCTACGGGGAGCACTGCTTCCATGCCGTATACTAAAGAAAAAGGAGTTGCCCCTGTTGAAGTGCGTACTGAAGTACGATACCCATGTAGAGCAAATGGCAGCATTTCGTGCCAGTCTTTGTAGGTGATGACCATCTTTTGGACAATCTTTTTGATGTTCTTGTTGGCAGCTTCAACGACGCCGTTCATCTTTGGCCGGTAAGGAGATGAGTTATGATGCTCAATCTTGAATTCCTCACACAGTTCTTTCATCATTTTGTTGTTCAAGTTTGATCCATTGTCTATAATGATCTTACTCGGAACTCCATATCGGCAAATGAGGTTGTTCTTGATGAACATCACAACCACTTGTCTTTGTGACGTTGGCGTAAGATGTTGCTTCGACCCATTTGGTGAAGTAACCAATAGCTACTAAAATAAAGCGATGTCCATTGGACGCTTTTGGTTCGATCATCCCAATCATGTCGATGCCCACATGGAGAAAGGCCATGGAGAGGAGAGAACGTTGAGTAGAGTCGGTGGCACATGGATCTTATCTGCGTAGATCTGGCACTTGTGACATCTCTTGACGTGTTTACAGCAATCGGATCCATCGTTATCCAATAGTATCCTGCTCTCAAGATTTTTTTGGACATTGCATGCCCATTTGAATGGGTTCCAAATGACCCTTCATGAACTTCGTGAATTATCGTGTCTGCTTCATGTCTGTCGACGCATCTGAACAGGACCATGTCGAAGTTTCTTTTGTATAGAACATCTTCATTCAGGAAGAAATTTCTAGAAAGCCTCCTTTGAGTTTTCCTATCTTTGTACGATGCCCCGAGTGGGTATTCCTGAGTTTGAAGAAAACGTTTGATGTCGTGGAACCACGGTTTATCATCGAAGACTGCTTCAATTGCAAATACATACGCAGGTCTTTCAAGGCGTCTGATGCATATCTTAGGCATATCGTTCCAATGGTTGACTTTAAACATGGAAGATAGAGTGGCCAAGGCGTCTGCCATTCGATTCTGATCTCGAGGGATATGATGCAGTTCAACTTTGTTGAAGAAAGTCAACAAACGTCTTGCATAATCTCTGTAAGGAATCAAACCAAGATGATGAGTTTCATACTTGTCTTTGATTTGGTTGATCACAAGGGCTGAATCTCCGTATATGTCAAGGATCTTGATCCTCAAGTCGATGGCTTCTTCAATACCCATGATACAAGCTTCATATTCTGCAATGTTGTTGGTGCAATCAAATAGCAATCTGGCGGAAAACGGGATATGAGAACCCTCGGGAGTAATGATAACTGCCCCAATTCCATTGCCAACGACATTAACTGCTCCATCAAAAATTAAGCCCCATCTAGATTCTGGATCAGGACCTTCTTCAGGCAGCGGTTCGTCACAATCTTTCATCTTCAAGTACATAACATCCTCGTCAGGGAAATCAAACTTGAGAGATTGGTATTCGTTGATCGGTTGATAAGCCAAGTGATCGGCAAGAATGCTTCCTTTGACCACTTTTTGAGCACGGTATTGGATGTCATATTCAGATAATAGCATCTGCCATCGAGCAATTCTTCCTATTAAGGCAGGCTTTTCAAAAACGTACTTGATTGGATCCATTTTGGAAATTAACCAAGTCGTGTGATTGACCATGTACTAGCGGAGACGTTTTGAAGCCCATACCAAAGCGCAACATGTTTTCTCGAGCATGGAGTAACGAGTTTCACAATCTGTGAACTTTTTACTCAAGTAGTAGATGGCATGCTCTTTCTTACCAGTTTCATCTTGTTGTCCAAGCACGCAGCCCATGGAATCTTCTAGCACAGTAAGGTACATGATTAACGGTCTTCCTTCGACTGGAGGAATCAATATTGGTGGTTCTGACAGGTATTCCTTGATACTGTCAAACGCTTTTTGGCAATCTTCTGTCAACACAACCTCTTGATTTTTGCGGAGAAGCTTGAATATCGGCCCACAAGTAGCAGTCATCTGAGAGATAAATCTGGAGATGTAATTCAACTGTCCAAGAAATCCTCTTACTTGCTTTTCTGTATGTGGCGCAGGCATTTCTTGAATAGCCTTGACTTTGTCAGGGTCAACTTCAATACCTCTTTGACTGACGATGAAACCTAGGAGTTTTCCAGATCTTACCCCAAAGGTGCATTTGTTAGGATTCAGGCAAAGCTGAAATTTCCTTAGTCACTGAAACAACTTCAAGAGATATTCTATATTCTCTTCTTCAGTGTCAGACTTTGCTATCATGTCATCTACATAGACTTCGATCTCTTTGTGCATCATGTCATGAAAGAGAGTAGTCATTGCCCTTTGGTAAGTTGCGCCTGCATTCTTTAATCCAAACGGCATTACTTTATAGCAAAACGTGCCCCCATGGCGTGATGAAGGATGTCTTCTCCAGGTCTTCGGGAGCCATTCTGATTTGATTGTAACCAGAGAAACCGTCCATGAAGGAAAAGACGTTGAACTTTGCGGTACTATCCATTAGCATGTCGATATGCGGTAGTGGGAAATCGTCTTTTGGGCTTGCTTTGTTCAAGTCCCGGTAGTCAACACACATTCTGACCTTTCCGTCTTTCTTAGAGACAGGCACTATGTTGGCTAGCCATTGAGGATATTCAGAGGTGACAAGGAAACCTGCATCGAGCTGCTTTTGAACTTCCTTTTTGATTTTGTCGGCCATCTTAGGGTGAACTCTTCTCAGTCTTTGTTTAACTGGTGGACACTCCGGTCTTCATGGCAAGTGATGCTCCACGATGCTGGTATCTAAACCTGGCATGTCTTGGTAGGACCAAGCAAACACATCAACATATTCTTTGAGAAGATCTATCAGTTTTCCCTTGACGTTGTTGTCGAGTAGAGCTCCGATGTTCACTTATTTTTTATCTTCCTCAGAACCTAAGTTGATTGCTTCCAAAGGCTCTTTGTGAGGTTGAATGATTCTTTCCTCGTGCTTAAGTAGTCGAGAAATCTCATCCGGGATCTCTTCTTCAACTTCTTCCTCGGCGACTTCACTGGGGATTTCAAAGTCGGGAGAGAGCATAGAGTTATTGCTTTCAATGGATTTGTCCATCTGCATATTTGATTTGTGTTTGATTAATTAACTCTTATTTTTTTTCATTTTTTTTTAGAAAAAGTTAATGTGAAAGTGTATGCAGATTATTATTATTATTATTATTATTTTGAAGATTTTTATTGTGTTTTTTAGGATTATCATTTCCAAGAAAGGGTAAAAATGAAAAACAAACACAAAATGTGGAATCAAAACAACACTTTTATTTATGATTCACAATATGAAACAAGGCCCTAAGATACAAACTCATTTGTCTTGGGCAAGACAAAGAGAAATTATTTAAAAGCTAAACCCTATAAAACATCTCTTCGCTTTGGGCGAAGCGAGAGTTCAAAACAAAAGCAAAATAAACTACTTAGAACTATGAACATTAGTCCGAACTTCAACAGGCTTCCAATAGTAGCGAACCCCTTGGATGTCAAGATACTCTGGTAGTTTTCCACTTGGCTTAGTTCTTGAATAGACTTTGGTCGTTGGTCGAACAGGCTTTGAAGACTCTGGACGGTTGACCTTGTCTTTTGTGCTGTTGAAGCGATCTTCTTTTGCTTGATTGATAGATCGAGAAGCATGGAATACAGCATATGTACTTTCCATTGGCATTCGTGTTGAATTCTGGGGATGTACTCTCCAATCTTCTGAGTGAAGAGACTCATTGTCGGCGACACTTTCCAATTCTTATCCCGAATCGTATCCCTGATCTTCAGTAATTACGTTGATGTAGTGATAGTTAAGATTTGGTTTAACAAACTCCACAGGCGCGTTAAAGCAGAGATCTTCATTTGGAACCTCAATTGGTTGATGAGATCGAGAAGACGTGTATAACTCTTCTGGTTGACTAGGATACTCAAAAGAATCACCCCATCCAGTTGGCTGGATATCTTTAATTCTGATTCTTGAGCTTTCAGGCGCAGTGTATTTCACCATGTAGTCAAACTCTCCACTTGGTTCTCCCAAGGTATCCCAAACTTCAGAAGGGACAGGTGGATTTTCATTCTCATTGTTTTGTAGAGACATGCCTTTGAATTGATTAGTCGGAGGATAAAACGGTGCGTAAGATTCTTCCTGAGACACATATTCAGAGCCCGGCCTTCGTCTCGTTGTTGACAGGTTTTATTACTTGTCCCCAACCTGCAGCATTACCCTCTTTCACTATCTGAGCCGCTTCTTTGTAAGAGGAGATAGATGATCTGCTTTTGCTTGTAGATTCATCTTCTAACGGATGTCCTTGGGATTGTGTCCCTTCAATGTCATTGGCTGTGATGAAAGAAAAGCTGGATAAATGGCTTACTAGCAAGGCTTGTTCACCAATGATGGTTACTAACTTCCCATTGACTGTAAACTTTAGTTTTTGATGGAGAGTGGATGTCACTGCTCCTGCTTCGTGTATCCATGGCCTTCCTAGCAAACAACTGTAAGCAGCTGGCACATCCATGACCTGGAAGGTGATTTGGAAGGTATGTGGACCGATCGTCATTGGGAGATCGACTTCCCCAATAACAGATTTCCTTGACCCGTCAAAGGCCCTTACCACTATGTCATTGAACTTCATTGGCGTTCCTTTGTAAGCTAAACGAGCGAGAGTCGTTTTTCGCATTACATTTAAGGATGAACTAGTATCCACTAGTACATTGGACAAAGAATCTGATTGACAAATCATTGAGATATGCAGAGCCAAATTGTGGTCTTTCCCTTCTTCCAGGAGTTCTTCATCACTAAAGCTTAAATTGTTGCAAGCTGTTATGTTGCCCACAATTCCACCAAATTGATCTGTAGTCACGTCGTGATCTACGTAAGCTTGATCTAGCACTTTCATCAAAGCTTCTCGGTGGGCTTCGGAATTCAGAAGTAGAGACAGTATCGAAATCTTGGAGGGAGTCTGCATCAGCTGATCCACAACTCTGTACTCACTTTTCTTGATTAGCTTCAAAATTTCATCGAAATCTGAGTTGACATTGGTTCCATCAGACGGTTCAACGTTTATATTTGAATTACCAACGGGAATCCTCGTGGGGTTCTCAGGAGGTGTATTAACTGGATTTTGTCTAATAATAGGAACAGCAGGCAGCAGGCGGCTTTGGTGGCAACGGAGTATGTACTCGTCCACTTTGCGTTACTCGTCCAATTTCAGTTATGTTGACATTGGTTGAAAGAGTTGGCATGGGTTTCTCTTTCCCATCTTCTATCATAGTCGCATTGTATTGATAGGGAATTGCTTTGTTAGAACTGTATGGAACAGGACCGGGTAGACAGATCACCAAAGGAGACTTTGGAACTTTTGAGCCGTTATATTCAATCTTTACATGCTTGGGCATATTGAAACAGGGAATAATGACGTTTACTTCGGGAATTTCCGAGTTGATATCTGAGACTAAAAGCTCATGCGGAAAATGCCCTACCATATTCACGTCATAGTCGTTTCTGTTCCTGAAGATCTGAATATCACCAATGTCTAATAATCGTTGAATGTCTGCTCTTATGGTTGGACATCCTCGAAAATCCTTGAAGCAGATTCTGCAAGCTGTGTAGTCATGTTTAGTGAAAGCGCCCATTGTACTGTATGTATCATGGAGTTGTACCAAGCTTTCTCTTATCAGATTCACATCTGTGACAAGATACCGATCTGTATTCCTTAGTATCAAATTCACGGTATGTCCACTATGATTAGGAAGTGGATTTGCTTGCACATTTGGATTTGTGTTCCTGAAGGAGAGAAGATTAGACCTTACCAACCTTTGTACTTCAGCTTTTAGTGCTATACAATGTTCAAGATCATGACCCGGTGCCCCTTGGTGAAAAGGGCAAGACACGTCTGCTTTGTACCACCATGGTAATTTTTCTGGTACTGGAGGTGGTGACCTTGTTTGCACAAGATTCCTTTCTATTAATGCGGGATATAATTTCGTGTACATCATTGGAATTGGATCAAATTGTGAGACCCTGGGCGCACGGTTCTGATTGTTGTATTGCTGAGCCTGCTGTCGAGGCTGTTGAGTTTGTTGGAACTGCGGAGCCATTCCTGTATTTGAACTTGTATTGACAATTGGTGCTATGGTAGCTACCTGTTGTTGTCGACTGACATTCTTCCGTGGTTTCCCTCGGGATACCATTCCTATGTCATGTTCTTTCCTTTTTGGAAAACTAGTCCCAACCTTCTTGGTTCCACTGGAAGTCCCTATTTCTCTGGTTAGGCGTCCTGTTCGGACTCCTTCTTCTAGTCGCATTCCCATGCTTACCATCTCGGTGAAATCTCCGGGAGCGCTAGCGATCATGCGTTCGTAGTAAAATGGGCCAAGAGTGTTTAAGAAAACCTTGGTCATTTCCTTCTCTTCTAACGGTGGGTTGACTTGGGCAGCAATTTCCCTCCAACGTTGGGCGTATTCTTTCAATGTCTCTTTTTCCTTCTGAGACATGGAGCGGAGTTGATCTCGATCTGGAGCCACGTCCAAGTTGAATTTGTATTGTTGGACAAAGGCTTCGCCTAGGTCATTGAATGTCTGGATATTCGCACTATCTAGCCCTATGTACCACTTCAGTGCGGCACCGGTAAGACTGTCTTGGAAATAGTGAATTAGCAATTGGTGATTGTCGTTGTACATAGACATCTTCCTGGCGTACATCGTAAGATGACTCTGTGGGCAGGAATTTCCTTTATACTTTTCAAAGTCAAGAACTTTGAATTTAGCAGGTATCCTTACGCGAGGAACTAGGCACAAATCATGGGCATTCTTCCCAAACAATTCCTTTCCACGGATTGTTTTAATCTCAAGCTGCATCTTATGGAGCTGTTCTTGGAGATTCTCCATATGGCCACGAGGATTCGTGTTATCGCCTGGACTATCGTAGACTTCTTCGTCTGCAGTAGTGTGAACTACAGAAACTGAGTTCGTCATGATTGGTTGAGAAACCGTCATAGTGACTTGCGGAAAGGTTACTCCATGTTGTGGAGTAAGTGTTGAGTTCTGTAAAGTAGGCACCTCAAGCGTGGTTATTTGAACCTGAGAAGTAGGTTGACGAAACCCCGATGCCGAAATTGAAAGGCATGCCCCATGGATAACCTTCTGGCATACTAAAGAGTGAACTACTGGCTGCAACAGTTGAAACTGGAGTAGTAGTGATTTCTGAAATCGTCGCTTGATTTTGACTGCTCAATGTTACTTGCTGACTTTGCGTAGTTGCCAACGAACTTACCAAAGAAGTGAGTCTCTCCACCTCTTCTTGTAGTGTTGTCACTGTGCTACGAAGCTCAACATTTTCTTGCTCAAAGCCTTCCATTATTTTCCTTCTTTTTGAATGAGTATTGTATGTACGAGTTGGCTGTGGACGTGGTCGAGAAACTCTAAGACGCGACAGCTTGACGATCTTTTCCTTTCTGGAAAAAATTCCGAAAGATCAGACTCTAAACAATAAACTCGATATGCAAAGTGTGATGCATGATTATGAATGCAAAGAGAAAAATTTCCAAAGAATTTACGCTAAAAGAGAAATTTCTGGCAAATATTTGGATGGAAAACGCTTATTTTATTGATTATTGAAAGAAGATTACAACAATTTTGTTTTTGAGCGTAGCTCTTACAATGGTAAAATAAATGGTAAAATTACAATCTAAAATAATTAATCGTCCTCGTCGGATGAATATCCAAAGGCTTGATGTAGCTTCAACTTCAAGATTTCCTTCCCATAGTGAGCTTTTAGTTCAGCTTTCTCGACCTTTAGCTTGCTGATGACTTTCTTCCACTCGTCAGGAGCAGGGTCGCTGGTTGTCATTTCCTCAAGCTTTCTTTTTCTTTCTTTGATGTATCTTTTGATCGCGTTATCTTTCTGAAGAATCTTCTCATCTTTCTCCATGAGCCATTCATCTTGGAAGTAGAGCGTCTTTTCATGATCTCTGACCTGCTTCTTTAGCTTCTCGTTTTCGAGATCAATCTTAAAGAACTTTTCTTCCAAAGCCTTTTTCTCAAGCCTCATCTTGGACAAAGCTTCTTGGTATTCTCCCATAGTCTCGACGGGAAAAATTGTTGATCTGGAAGCTGTTGAGAACATAGGTTCCTCATAAGCATAAGGCATTCGAAATTCTTTCGCTCTTTTCTTTACCCAAGAAGTGTAGATTTCCATAGCTACACAATTTCTTGCATTACCCTTTTCCTTCCTTCGGATGTGATGCCAAGCTCCGATCATTTTGGCTTTCAAACCTTGAGAATCTTCCCCTTCATGATAGAAGTAGCTCTCCACTGTAAAACCAAGAGGTTTACTAGAGTTTGCATACCCGAGTTGACGTCTCGTCAAAAATGGATTGTAGTTGATTCCTCCTTTCGTACCAATGAGAGGTACGTTGGCAAATTCTCCACAACTTTCAATGATTTCCATCTCATTGTCTGCCAAGGTATACCAATGGATATCGTTGTTTGTAAGAGACATGAGTCTTCGAGACCAATGCCAATCGTCTTTGTTTTGGCGGAAGATAGGAGATTTAGGCAAGTGTGAGACAATCCATTTGAAAAATAGAGGTACACAACACACGATAGTTCCATTTCCTTGACGATTCCTATGATGAATGGAGAAGTACGTGTCACCAAGCAAAGTGGGAACGGGATTTCCAATCAGAAAGATCATTATGGCGTTGATATCAACGAAACTTGGGACGTTGGGAAACAACACCAATCCGTAGATGAGCAAAGCTAAAACAGCTTCAAAGGCTACCATAATACCGGCTTCAGAGAATTTAAGAGCCTTCTCCATTAGGAACTTTGAAGTTAGTCCTAAGAGTTTTCCTTTGGTAGTTAGGTTTTTGTCTATCTCAGATTTCTTTAAGTGAGTCATTGTTGCAATGACTGGTGACTTAGGAATGGCTTCCAAACCATTGAAAGGCACTTTATCTGATACTGAGATCCCTAGGATGTGTGCGTACTCTTCCAAAGTAGGCATCAACTGATAGTCAGGGAAAGTGAAACAACGATAGACTGGATCGTAAAACTGAACGAAAGTTTTGAGAAGTCCTTCATCAACGTTAGTGTTTAAGACAGTTAAAAGAGTTCCATAGCGTTTTCTGAAATCCGAGGGATCTTCTACCAAGGATGCTAACTCTTTTAACTTTCCTACATCAGGAATCCTAAAACTGTATTTCTTGGTGAATCTTCCTCTGACGTCCATCACTCTAACCTAAAATATTTACAAAGAAAAATCTCTAAATTCTTTGGAAATGGGAAGAGAAATGAAGTTTTTGAATGAATGCATGAATGCTACAAACAAGGTTAGTAGTTATACACACGGTCAAGCGTTCGAAGTCACGAGCATGAGGCCAACGATAAGAATCAAACGTGGGTAAGTTCTAAGAGCTTATTCATTTGTGAAACGGGTTCTCCTGATAATACAGGCTCAACGCTTCTCTTTGAAATATTATCGGATTTGTTGAATACTCGAAGTCCAATAATATTTTTCAAGAAAAACTCGCCTGATCGTAGTCTCGCATGACAATTATTCTAAGCTTACGCCTGAATAATTTATGAACTACATCCTAAATGGCCAGGATGGGTTATGTGTTCTCACCACTCGACCGTAAGTTCTCTTGAAAGCAAAATGTCTTCGCAAATACTTGCTAAACACAAATACTCCCAAGACAACCTCCAGAGAGAGGGATCTCAAATTAACTCGTAAGTCTGAGACTTCTCACAAGTTAATAGGACTATACCCCCACCTAGATCTTAAAATGTTTCTTAAATCCGGGTTAGGATTTCTTTTCATCAGATGAAATCGCGAAAACACACAATAAAGAAAAACAAACATATGCACATATGAAAGCTTAACCCCTTTTTTCTTTTTGAAAACAAAAAAAGCTTGGTGCTCTTGAGCATAGTCACATTTTTTTTGAAAATCAAAATTTAGCGTACTCCCCAGCAGAGTCGCCATTTTTCCTGTTCGCGTTAAAAAGTGACGCGCGAGGGAATCGAATCTGAATTCGTATTCTCTGGCTCGAAACGATTTACTCTTTTGATTTGTTTATAAAGATGCCGCGAGCATCAAGCTTTATTATTTCCAACACAAGAAAAATGATTATGAAAAAGGAGAAAGTTGTTAATACCCTCAATTGATATGATATGCATTACGACTAGCGCGAACTAGGCGCATTGGGAGATCCGCAAGGGGTTTGTTATATAAAGGGAATAGATGGAGCACCCTCAATATATATAGTTATCTATAGCTTTATATATGAATATGTTTGATATGTTTGTGTGTTTTAAATTGCTATTTCTATGATTGGGAAAGTTTCTCCTTTGGGATTTTAAGAAGGATAGATTATGTGGGATCCTAGGTTTTGTTATTATTGTGCTCGCAAAGATCATTGGGATCTTCTGCATACATATCCCTTAATGGGAATCAGAGCATTTGTAGCTCGGATCTAAAGGGATCTATGGTTTGTTTGGTTTGAGGGAGAAATAAATTTGCTCGCCAAGGATGAGACCTTCTGCCTACGTATTCTCAAAAGGATGTTGAGAAAGTCAGAGCAATCGTAGTTCCCACTTATGCTAGTGGAAGCAATGGGAGGTTATTAAGAGACATGGACAAATGTCATCTTAATGAAAAATGTATCTAATCTATTTCATCACATACATTTTGAAAGGTTGATTGATTGAAATCTTTCATCGTAAGTTATAGGCGTTTTGCTTGAGTGTACAAGCGTTACCACTTACGAGCTTTTAGAAAGATGTTTGAAAAATGATTGAATCTTTTAATTATAAGCATTGGGTGTTTTGCTTGAGTGTACAAGCGTTACCACTTACAGATTAAGAGATGTTTTTTGTTTGAAAAGAGTTTGAAAAGTTTTTTATTGTATGTGATGTGATAGATGAGATACTTTTTCCATAGAGATAATAGATGTCTAAATCTCGAGGAGAAATTAATTGGATTAGGGGGATACTTTTAAGAAGCCCATGGGTCCTTGTATTGTTAGCCCAAGAGGAGGCATTACGAGGGTCATCGAGGGTCATCGAGGGTCCTTGTATGAAGCTCAAGAGGAAGCTATAGGGTATGGCTGGCTTTGGCTTTAAGAGTGGTTTCACCGGGAAACCATCCTCTTAGGATTTCAAGAGCAATTTCACCGAGAAATTATACTCTCTGGGTTCTATCCTAGCGGGGGTGATTCTTTGTATTGGAAGCCCAATAGGAGGCTGTTAAGAGATTTCCTGGTCTCTTTCTTTGTTTGATGCCCAAGAGAAGGCTAAACTCAACGAGGAGTTCTTTTGAACGAAGCCCAAGAGGAGGCTGACTCAGCAGGGGAGTGTTGTCTTATATGAAGCCTAAGCGGAGGCTGAACTCAGTGAATAAGTTTTCTTATATGAAGCCTAAGAGGAGGCTGAACTCAGATGAATGAGTTACCTTGTACAAAGCCCAAGAGGAGGCTATCTTTGTGGGGAACCTATTGGTTAGACTAGTTGTTATGTTATAACTAGACAGTTGTATAAACAAGTGTATGAAGTTTATTCACAGGAATTTATGAAGGAAATATAAACAAATGCATGATGTTTATTTTCAAGAGTTTATGAAGGAAATATAAACAAGTGTGTGTAAAACGAACGTTTAAAACGAGCGTAACTTGATTATTTACAAGTTTGAAAGTGTACGGGAAAATAAATATGTACACAAATGAGTATTTATGTACAAGGAGATGTGGATGTACATAGGAGGGTTGGGACTTACACCATAAGGGAGGCCCATTGGTTTAAAAGAAGTTTCACCGGGAATAATGCTCCTTTTAATACCAATGGTATTCAGTGTATATACAAGCGAAACGGAAACAAACGGACGAATTTTTCTGTATTTGAGTATTTACAAAGGACGTCTGTATTATGTACAAATAAAAATTGGTATGTACATAAAAGAATTTTGTATGCACAAGGAAATATGTATGTACATAAAAGAATTTTGGGACTTACACCGTGAGGGAGGCCCATGATCGGTTAAGAAATTCGAGGAAAAAACGAGTTCGGTTTTATCTTCAAATCGGATCGATCATGGAAAAAAGAGTATAAGTTTGTTGAAAAGTTTTGAAAAGATCTTGAAAGTGTTTTTGAAAGATGAAGTACACTTACAAGAAGTTTGAAATATTTTCGGGCTTCGAAAGTTTGAAAAAAAATGCTTTTGAAAGTGCTTTGAAAAGTACTCAAACGTATCGTTTTCAGCTCGATAAAAATATAATCAAAAGAAAGTATTTTTGAATTTTTTTGACATTATCATAAAATATACATGTTAAATGACACGTGTGCAAAAAATCACCTCAAAAATGAGGAATTTTGATTGGGTTTTGAAGAGGTCAAAGTTTGAAAAAAATATGAAGAGAAAATGAAAAAGTTTGGCAAAAATGGTCCCAAGGCTAGTCGAACCCCGGGACCATTGGGCAAGGCGTGGCAAGGCAAAGTCTTAAGAGTGAGCTGGCAACCGCTGGGGCGGCAATACATCCGTGTATTGAATTCAAACCATGTTATAATATTATAAACTTTATGTTTGAATTTGAAAAAACGCGCGCAATCATCTTCTTCTTCCTCAATCCTTCATCCAGCCATGGATTCGTTGTTTCTCAATGAAATTGCTCGATGTAAACATCAAACTTGATCGAAATTGAACCAGGAACGTGATGATGTGGTTTAATTTTATTTATTTTTAGTTTAACATGATTAAATTTCCAGAAAACACAAAGAACCCTAATTCTTTAAAATCAAATTGAAATCGTGTATGGACATGGATTCAAGCAATTAGTTTAGGGTTAATGATCAGTGATAGTGCAGAAACAAAACGGCCAAGAGCTTTTTGAACTGGAAGTGAGAAATCAAGGAGTTCGAAGTTGAGTCACTTACCTCTTGAAGCTGAGATCAAAATCTTCAATAGAGTGTTTCCAGTTGTTGTTTAAGGATTGCTGGAGCACCAGTGAACCTTATGGAAGGTGTGAGGATGGTCTGCTTGCTCTGAAATTGCCTGGATCATTCCAACCAAGTCCACTTGCATATGCTTGAAATGAAATTCGAATCTGTGCTTGGAGATGTTACAGATCAAAAGTGATGGTTTGTATCATCCATATGGAGTATGTTGATGATGTTTGAATGATAAAAACACAACTTGCTCGAGCCAAACATCAGTTTTGAAAGTTAAGGCAGTTTTGGCAAGTTTGAAAGTTTTAAATGCAATTCTGGTTTTTAGCTATTCTTATGTTGATTTTAAGTTTCAAACCAATTATATATTGATTTTAAGACATGTTAGACACCAAATCTCTCATGGTTTTTCACAAGTTTTGAAAATTGCATGAATTCTCACTTTAAACTATGTTACTTGAAATTTAAGAAAGAAAGGAGAAAGCTTGTTTTGGCATAGCTTTGGTGTAGTTTCAAATGGCAAACATGACCTCTATTTATAGGTCAAGATTTCAGATTAGTAAGTGAAGAAGATTGGCTTGGATTTGGACAACTTGCCTTAGAGGGCAAGAAAGTCATTTTTGCCATAAATGCAAAAGGAAGCTTCCTTTTAACCATGGTTAATAATTCAACTTGATCTTATCTCATCATAATTACTTTCCATCTGATTTTTATCAGCTCTATCCTTCTTGGCTAGGTGGCAAGGCTTCTAGAAGGAGAAAACTCAAAAATGACTTGTAATTTTGAAGATTGTACTTGAAAATCATGGCTTTTGGAGCTCTATGTTTCAAAATCAAAAGTATAGCTAGACACCATGTATTTGCAAGTTCTTGGACATTTTGGAAATCTTGTTTCAAGGGCTACAACTTTCATGCTTTGAGTTTTTTCTAATTCCAAATGGAACTATGTGAAAAAATGCCATGAAAGTAGGAAAAAATGTGAAATTTTAACACTTGAAAATTTTTAAGTGTTGAAAATTTTGACTTTTCCAAATTTCTTGATTTTTTATGATCATGATGGATCATTTGAAGTATTTTGATGATTGAAAAAGTTTTATCTTGAAAAAGTTGACCAAAAGTCAAAGTTTGACTTTTCAGTGCAGATGAAATTTCATCAGATGATCCAGAAATTGACTGATGAATTTTGTGAACTTCTGTGATGTTTTGAATCCATAAATTATGTCAACATGTTGTATTGAATATATGAAGATCAATATCCAAGCAAAAAAGTCATTCATTGATCAGAAAATCAGTAATTGCTTATCCTCAATGAAAACCCTAATTGGTCAATCCTTGATAGATCATGAGGAAAAATTGGATATCTGAAGATCAGAGGTTGATAGTTGATTAAGATACATCAATTTAGGTGAGTGAAACTCAAATCCTAATTGATTACCTCTTGAATCAGATGAAAAATTGATGAAACCCTAATTTTGACCTGTAGGAGCTACACCTGATTAATTCTGTTCTGAACTGTTAGTGATGCAGTAATGCAAATGTAAGGTGGTATATTAGGTCAATATTTGGGGTATGACACTTATGAATTTCCATGAGGGTTTCTAAATGACATCAATGATTTGCATCCAGGATGTGAAGTTGTATTTGTTGTGTAATTGATACTAGGTACAAGTCCGGTGTCAATGACTTCTTATAGGATGCCTGCTTCAGAGCTGAGTGAACTGGATAAACAGTTGGAAGAATCACTTGAGAAGAAGTTTGTTTGATCGAGTGTTCTTCTGTGGGGTGCTCCTATGTTGTTGGTTAGAAAGAGAGAAGGTAGTATAAGTTTGTGTATGGACTACTGAGAATAAATATCTACTTCAAAGAATTGGCGATTTGATGGACCAAGTGATAGTGAGTATGTCTTTAATGTAATCGAATTGAGGTCGGGTTACCTTCAGTTTCAGGTGAAGGGTGAGAATAGGTAGAGGACAGATTTTAGAACTCGATGTAGGAATTATGAATATTTGGATCAGTTTGTTATAGTGTTTATTAAGGAAATTATGATTTAATCTAAGTCATAGTAAGGGAATGTTGAACGTTGAAATTTGAATTACAGTGTCGAAAGGGAGGAAACTTTACGCTAAATTGTTAAGGTGTAGATTATGGTTTGAGAAGGTGAGTTTCTTGAGCATTCCATTTTGGGTGATGACATGTGTGGATCCATCCAAAGTAGATGTAATTCTACAATGAGAGACTCTGAAGTTGGTTACAGAGACTAGAAGCTTTTTAGGATTAACTGATTATTATCACAGCGCGTTTGAGACGAGGTCAAGTATCGTATATTGTTAATGAGTGAATTGAAGGAATTAGATGTTTGGTCTTACGAAGATTAATTAGACCATATTTCTTCAGGTAACTTTGGTTCCCAAGTTCTAAATAAACACTATTATAGTTTAGTAACAATGGTTTATGTTCCATCATGGTTGTCATCTACCTATTGACAAATTGAGGGACTAATCACTCTTAATCTCTTATTGATAGTATACGAGATGATGTTGGATGTGATAGACTTGTCTTTCCATCTTGATGGTGTGTAAAGTGTTTGAAATTCTATTGAGAGGATAATGGTTCACTATTTTGGGTGAACCTAATAGATAAATGACTATGAAATATCTTGGGACTTATGGAACAGTTTGGAGAGTTGAGGTTGTACGTGAGCTAATGCTGCAGAATGGAAGGTTTAAGTTATCAAAAGCGAACAAATATTTTTTGGTAGATATTAAAAAGAGTTAGGAGTTACATGTGAAACTTGTGAATCTAATAGTTGATAGAAATCAAAGTGAGAACAATGACTTTAAGGTAGATGATCAGAGTGACGCAGCTGAAGCATGATGTGGCGCAGTTCGTTATACTTGGGTGACTTGTTAGTGTTAAGGGTTTAACTTCAAGAGCATATGGGAATGATGCAAACCATTGGGAAGTCCAGAATGGAAGTGATAGGTGAAAGGTTTATATATTATCCGCGTCACCGCAATATCAATGGATGTATCAAGTTATGTGTTCAATTGATAAACTGTAGCAATGTTATACTAATGTTGTATGTCAATGTTGTTGGTGTTATGGTTATGTTGGTGTTCTAATGGAAGTGTTATTGTGTGGGAAATGACAGAAAATGTTCAAGTCGTAGAACTCTACATTCTTAAAGTATGTTGTTACCTCATTGTAAAGGTTCTAGTTCGAGTAGCTCATGTTCAAGATTTAATGAGATCCTAGGATGATGGGAGAAGGAGTGAAATGAATGTATGCATCCATAACTCGGTAACATTACATCTTGTTGGATTATTCTGGTTAATGGTGGTTAATGGTGTTTAATGTTGATTAGTGGTATTCGAAATATTGCCAAACATAATGCGGGAATTCTATAGAAGGATGCGAGAGTCCTTTCTAGAGTTGTTTATATCAAGTAAGTTCCGAGGAAGAAAATGTTCTAAGTGGGAGAGAGTTGTAACACCCAAAAAATTATAATTAATTATTTAATTGGTTAATTATGATTTATTGATGAATATATGAATTGTGGTGATTTATATGATGTGTTGAGGTGTGTCAGTGATATAGTGTTGTGGAGTAATGTTGGAATAAGAGAAATATTAGGATTTCTTAATTAATTTAAAATTATTTAGAATTTAAGTAATTATTTGGAATTAATTAGATTTAATAATATTTAGGATTGTTACTATTATTAGTAAAATAAAAGAATTATGGTGTAGAGATAAGAATGACTCAGTGGTAAATTTGTGAGGAATAAGTAAGGGCAACGATGGAATGAGATATTAAGGGTCCAAGGGATAAGAGAGACAAAAGGTAAAATTAGGGGTTTGTGCGTTCACAAGTGTACGATTGAAGTTTTGGGAAAACGCACAGAAATGTGAGAAGCGACTAGGGCACAAAGAGAAGGAGAATTCATCACGTAGAGCATGAAGGAGATCAATTGATTGCTAAAACTAAAGTAAGGGGTTTAGTCGCATTTATTATAATTGATATCGGGTTAATGTGTTGGTAGGTTTGTGTTTTGTGCAATGATTTTGATGAAGATTGATGAAATTGGTAAAAATCATGTATTTGATAATTTAGTGAATGAGTCCTTAATAAATGTATGATGTTAGGACCTCTAAATATGTGTCATAGGATGTTATAAATTTTATATAATCATAGGATTTCTAATTCTGAAACTGTGACTTCTTACGGAATTGAATTCTGATGTCCGAAAGGTCTCCAACTGCAAAAATCATTGGCTCAAAATATTGTTCCACGGGCAGCGCCCCCGGGCGGTGAAGAAGCAATGTGAGCACCAGCAGCAGTGCCAGGCGGTGCAGAGGCGATGGAGTCTGGAAGCAACGTTCAAAACATCATAACTTAAGTTTCAGGAATTAGTTTGACGCGTCGTTCAAAGTGTTGGGAAGCTGACATGATGAACTGTATTATGATTTAATTATACGAGTGTTTTGATACGTATTTTGATGATAAACATGATGTTGATTATGATGTTCTATTTTAATTGTTTGTTAATGATGTTGTTGTGACGTAAATGATGTGATTCATGATGATGATTTGGTAATTTGTTTGTGTGCAAATATAATACATGAAATTGTGATGATTTTATTATGACCTATGATGTTGAAATATTATGAATTGGTGTAGTTTTTCTCGCAGAGTCGGGCGGTACTTTGGCAGTGCTAGGCGGTGAGTCAGCGTTCATGCCGTGAGGGGCGGTGAACTAGCGAGGGGAGGAAGAAAATTGGGTGTTCCTAGAATTTTAGCGAAGTGCCTCTACTTCGACAGGCACTTCTGGAGTGAGGGCAATGCCTTTAGCGTCACTGAGCAGTGTTCACGGTGAAGACCTTCTTCGTTGGGCGAGCTTTGTGCAATCAGAAAAGTTGTATTTTTAATTTTACCATCACTTGAGTTTCCATACTCCATTTGATATGTTGTTCGAAGCCTTGGATAGCTAACGCGGTGAACTACATTTAAGTGGAATGAAATGAGTAAACTGATATATATTTCCAACACTTAGCCTAAGATAGACTTAGGCTTTTATGAGGTAGGCTATATTGATGTATGATATTATGATCAATTATTGATACAATGATGCATTGTTGTTGCTATGATGAATTGTTGATATTGTGATGCTATGTTGTACTATGATGTATTTTATTAGATGTATTTAATGAAGTTCATGTTAAGTATGTTTTAATGATGAACTTGATTATGATGTGATAAATGCTAGTTGCAGTGATGTTTGATTATGTGCATGATAGTTGTATCTATTTATGTTATATGATGATGATTATGTGATGGCGAATATGGGATGGTATTATAATGATTACATGAATGATGATGTGTTTGACTAGAAGTGGTTGTTGTACATAATGCATTCATGTCATATGATTAGGACTTCAGTCCAGTGATGTTGGTAGGACTTCGATCCAGTGAAGTTTATAAGACAAATAATCTAGTGAAGGCATCAATCCTATAGTGTCGGTTCGAGTGCAATTTATGATGTGCTCTGGTTCAAAACAGGAACTGATCCTATTGGTGGGGATCTTCAGAGGAAGATGACTTAGTCATCATTGAAGTTTTGGTACCACATCCATGAGTCAATGAAGTTGCATTACCTTTTTTGTGACATTACATGATGAATGAATAAATGATGATTAATGATGTTGTGATTTAATTGATGTCTGGTGATGAATTTTGATTTGATGATATGATGATGTTGTGATTTATATTTGATGAGGTGGAAGTGTGAGTATAATATATGATTTATGATGATATGTGGAATTCTTAATAATCGTTGTTGTAACTACTATATCTTTCCCTTATATCTTTTGTAACGAATTATGATTACTCACCCTTTTAGTTTGAATGTTGCCTCCATGTGGGTAACGCGCAGATGATCGCACATAGCTCATAGAAGCGTGAGGATAACTTTGGAGCCTTAGTGTGTTTTATATGAATAAAAAGGGTCTTGCTCTAATTTGAACACCAGATTTTGGGATATGTTTGACGTGAACCTTATGTTCCTATTATTAACTTGATGCTTAAGATGTTTTAATTGTTGAATTGGTTTGAATCATATTTTAAGAGTGTTGAAGTTTTCTTTAAAGAGTTGTAATGAAACTATGTTGAGGCAATAACTCCGCTGCAAAGTTTGAAATAATGTGTTGATGTTTTATAAAGAAATAATTGTTTTAATTTTTGAAAAACTCGTGTTACGGAGCGTGTTATTTGAGTAAGATGTTTTTATGAAGCAATGTGAGACACTTGTTGGTGCTTTACTATGATTTAGTTATTGAATTATTCATGAATATTCCTTGGAGTTTAGAAGGTGTTACACATGTTCTTTTGTTTTGGTCATTGTTATTATCACTAAGGTGATTGTGGGAAGTGAGAGGGAATTCTCATATCTATGAGGTTCCTAGGTAGAAATTGCATGGGTAGTGATTAGGTGATAAGTTGTAAACTAGGGTTGTTTAAGCTTTGAACTAATACTATTATACTGGATTTTCTTCCAGGCTTGGATGCCCCCATAGTAGGTGAAGTTGTACTGAATTGGGTTAACATTTGACTATGTTATTTATCTTCTACAATTTACCTTCTGCATGATTTAGTATTTTGTAAATTGCTCTATCAGTAAGATGATGTCTTAACATTTGTCTTGACAATATGTTTTGGAGTTGTGACATTAGTCTTAACATTTGTCTAGTGCGCCAGAATTTTAATTATGGATAACTTCATGGTTTTGATAAACCCATATGATGAGGTTTATACTTTAGCATCACATGTAACACACATAGCATGTGGGGGACCTATGTAGAAGTTATTATTATTTTTGTATTATTTGTATTATAACTCAAACATTTGCACCATATTATTTATTAATAACACTTGATCGTTTTCATTATTGTGGGATTAACATAACTTAACATTTGGAAATTAACTTGACTTAACATATGACAATTAACATAACTTAACACTGCCAATTACATAAATTAAGAAACAATAATAAATAGAAATATTTAGACACTACTAGATGATTCTGAACATTTCAACGTCTTAATTATATCGTCGAAATATCTAGTAATTGTTGCATCAAACTTGATTGGTCCCTTTGTAAGCCTATAATGATATGTTCTCCACATAACCTTCAAATCTTCATCAATCTTCACTTTAGTGTTGTTGTATCAATCCACGGTGCACGAAACTCGGTCTTATCCACTTTTTTGTTCTCGGTGTGGGGTAGCAGATTGTCTAATAAGGATCTCAAAACACCGATACTAGTGGTGCCCCGGGGTATCCAAAAATAAACAGAAGGTTGTACACTGTTGAAAGACACAAATGTCATAGCCGAATATTAAGACATTCTAAGATTTTTTTTAACAATACATGATTCCTATTTATACAAATTTGGATTCATTATGAACCACACACATCTGTCAGTGCAATAACAACCATACAAAACTATCGATAAAATCTCAATTGTTGAAAATTATACTGTTGAATTTTTTCAAGTTCTTCTAAAAGTACTTAACTTTTTTAAAAACCAATGATTTTACACTACCGAATATTTCAACGTTTTGGTAAAAATTCAATAAACTAAGATGTTTTTTTTTTAAATCAACATGTTTTCCATCCATCGTACTTTTTAAAACCGATAAAATACATACTAGATTTTTAGAATACGTCACTGAATTAGCATAACAAAATTTTAAATTGTACTACTCAAATATCTGTGCGTTCTATTTTGATAAGAAAAACAACCATGATAATTTAGATATTATGAAATTTTGTGGGGTGTATGGAACGATTGGAGTGACAGGTAAAAATCTCCATCCCCTTTAGCCTTGTATTTTGCCGCAAAGTCCTGTTTTGGGCCAAATGTTTAGACATGTCTTGTTTGTCATTTTTCTTGCCACCCCCTTTATTTAATCTGCCATCCTCAAGGGTATGATTTTACCATCATACTCTTGTGAAAAATCACATTTTTTCAAAAATGTTTTTTACCGAAAATCGGGAGGATGTACCGGAAATTTCAGTCAAAATATCAAAATTTTTAAATTTTTCGATAAAAGAACATAATTTTTCAAAAAAAATAATATTTTTTGATACTGTGTATTTGAAAATTTCGGTAGTATATTTGAAATATCTGGTATACCGAAAATTTCAAATTTCCGATATTAAAATTTTTTTTATTCTGTGTATTTGAAATTTTTGATAGTGTATTTGAAATATCCGGTATATCATAAATTTAAAATTTATAGTATTTAAATTTTTTTTTTTATTCTGTATATTTGAAATTTTCGGTATCCAAAAATAATTTTTATTTTTAAAAATTATTTATAATACCAAATATTTCAAAGAGATAAAGTTGAAATAAAAAATTTAGGGGTCACAGATTAAATGAAGGACGATTGTTTGCATATACATATCTATGTGCTTAATAATTTAATTATTTATTAAGTTTGACTACCCATACAATTTAAATTAATTATTTTAAAAATTGAATAATTGACATCTTATAAGTTTGTGATCTTGCTAACCGGTCTAATTTTGCACATTTCTACGTCTCAAGCATCTTTCTTTGACACAACTAAGCAAAGATTTGGTAATGTTAGGAGTAGTAATATTCACAAGGGTTTATATTTCCACCATAAATACACACATAGCTAAAACAGGGAATTTTTCTCATCCTTAATGTTTGTTCCTCTTTCATTTCTGTATTTATCTCGGATTTTAATCCTATACATTCATAAATAGCACAGTTGCATGCAGTCAGTGTATTTTAAAAAAAACATTAGTTATACAGTACGAAATAATTTGAAAGAAATAATTTGAAAGAAAAAATAATAAGAATGCACATTTGTCATTATTTTAGAGTGAATTTTAAATTAATTTTAATTTTAATTTCTATTTTAATAAAGATCATGGTGATTATATTGAAGGATGAAAATTTATTCTTGTATTTGTTGTTTTTATCTTTTCTTATTAATAAGCATTTTCTTACTAATAAGCATTTTCCTTTTAAAAATATGTTTGTCATTCCATCTTTTAATTAAATCTTTGTCCATACCATTTTTACTTTATTATACTTGAGATAGACATCACTGATAATTTGGAGGTCTTGTACCAATTTTTAAAATTGATCCAAAAAAAGTATATAAATAATATTATTTTTTTAATTTTATGAAAAAATAATACATTTAAATAATAAATTTGTAAGCATCAAAGATTGAACTATTGACTTTTAAATCTTTATTATAAAAAAAGTTTTTACATCTAGATTAACTAGTTTACACTACACATTAAATTGAACAGAAAATATTATTATATTTATTTCAAATTTATAATTTATAAAAAATAATTTTAAAACCTCTATTTTTTGAAGTCCCTGAAGGCCTGGACTATAGGCCTTGTTAACAGAGTCCATAGTCGGAAACTTGAATGCATGATCAAGTGAATCCAGATCCGTTTAACTCTGCATTTTTAATTGAGATGGTTATTAGTGCTAAGTGAATGTTATAGCTCGATTGTTTGCCACGGAACATCATTGAAACTAATTCAAACTAAATATTTTTAAAAAAAAATTTAATTGAACTTCAAACTTTGTACAGCATATTGGGTTCAAGTGAGTCATATTCTTCATTATGATATTTCTTTTTTCTATATATTTAAATCTTGAGGTAGATTCTTAGATTTTTCTATTATTAAAATCCTTACTTCCTATGGAAATAATATAAGGAGCTAAATATTCAGGAGCAACTCAAGCATGATTAATTTCTAATTAATATTAGATATTCGACCTAAGGTTTCATAATATTGAACTTGGATTGAAAGAAATCGAATAAGAAATTGAATGATTTAAATGGAATCAATATTCATCATGCTTACACTTTCTTTTTCTTTTTTACGAAAAGAACTTAAATCATTTCATTAAAAATAATATTTTGGATACATGTTGAAATAACATCAAAATCATGAAAACTAGTAAAATGTAGAGTCACCTTCGTCAAAGCATGAGCAACTTCATTAGTTTGTCTTTTAACGAACTTTACATGAGAGTTTCTAAATACAAGGGCAATAGCAGCCTAGTGTATTCGCTAACAATAGTTCCAAAATTTGTGTCATTAGGCTTTGGATTTAAGATATTGTCCACAACCCACTTGGCATCCAATTCAAAGTCCATATCATCAAACCCCAATTCATGGACCCACTTTAAAGCAAACAGAAGGCCAATGGCTTCTCCAATAACAACGTCGATAATAGGAGAGAACCAACTTGTACTAGCAGTAATAAAATTACTTGCATCATCTCTAATACACGCCCCAAACCCAACCTTATCGTTTGAAAAAGATGCATCAATGTTACATTTGTACCGACCCCTCGGAGGTTTGTTCCAACTGACAATGTCTGGAGTAGAATTAACAGACGGAGTTGGAGTTAAAAATTGCTGAGCCTCTCTCCACCCTGTCAAAACCTGAGTCGCTCCCTGACAAAAGTCGCTACAAAAAAGTTCTTAATTCTGCGGGGTGACTTGATATTCCATAACATATTCCACCTGTCTTTAATTCTAAGGTGGGAAGTGTCGATGATATTGTTGATGCAGAATTTGTATGCGCTGTGCACCGAGAATTTTCCGTCATTTTCGAGTTTCCAAATCAACTTATCCCTATGAACCACACTGAAAAGAGGAATATTCTAAATCTTCTGGGCAGTTTCATCATCAACAAGAGAAGATACCAACACATGATTCCACACTTTGTCATTAGAATTTATCAAATCAGAAACTCTAAGACTACTCATAGCCATGTTTTGCGGCCAAGGATTCATAAGAGAAGTACCATCCAAAATCCAATTTGGGTCCCAGATCAAAATATTCTCCCCCGAACCTATACTCCATTTGAGACCTCCTTTGATCATAACTTTGGAATTCCAAATGTTGCGCCAAATATAATTGGGATTGTGCCCAATAACAGAATTAGCAACATCCCAATTAGGAAAGTACCTGGCCTTATATAAACGAGATGTAAGGGAATCTGGATTAGATATGAATCTCCAAGCTTGCTTGCTTAACATAGCCAGATTAAACGCATTGATGCTTTTAAAGCCCATGCCACCATCACATTTTGGCATAGAAAGACGGTCCCATGAAAGCCAATGAATACCTCTAGACATACCCCACTTATTCCCCCACCAAAAAGAGTTCATCATCTTCTCAATCTCATTCGTTAAAGATGAAGGAAGTAAGAAAAGACTCATAATGTACGATGGAATAGATTGCAACACAGATTTCATCGTGATTTCTCTACTAGCTTGAGACAAACTTTTGCTACTCTAAGAGTTGATTTTCCTCCATATTATATCCTTAATAAAGCCAAAAGTTGGTCACCTATTCCTACCAATCATAGACGGAACTCCGAGATATTTACCTATACCCAACACTTGTTGAACTCCTAGAGATGAAGCCAGTGCGTTCCTATGAATAACATCAACGTTCCTGCTACAAAAGAAATCAGATTTTTGGAAATTAATAGCTTGACCAGAAGTTTCCTCATATGTTGCAAGAATGTCCTTATTTACATTTGTCTCCTCTGTAGTAGCTCTGAAAAATAAGAAGCAATCATCGGCAAACAACAGATGAGAAATAATGGGAGCATTCCTACAAATATTAATGACATGGATGTCACCCATATTTTCTGCTCTCCTGATAAGATCCAAGAGACCTTCAGCATACATAATAAATAAATATGGAGATAAAGGGTCGCCCTGTCGCAACCCACGTCCAGGAGTAATCGGACTAACCATAGAGCCATTAACACGCACTGAATAATCCATCATTTCAACACAAATCATAATCCACCCTATCCATTTTTAACAGAAACCCGTGACTGAAAGGATGTCCTTCAAATAATCTCAATCGATTCTATCACAAGCGTTACTGAAATCCAATTTAAGTGCTATCTCTCCAATATTACCTCTAGTTTTGGACTTCGTATGATGAACCCCTTCAATAGGCACCATAGCGTTATCAAGAATAGATCTATCTCGAACAAAAGCTTATTGATTATCAGAGATGCACTTTCCTAAGATCTTTGTAAGCCGATTAGCTAAAACTTTTGCAATGACTTTGTAAAGAACATTACAAAGATCTATAGGATGTCAATCCTTCACGGAAGTTTAAGTAGTGCCTTTGGGAATAAGATTAATATTGGTTTAATTGAGATTATGAGGGAAAACACCAGTATCGAGCCAAAGATAACCTGCGGAAAAAATCTCATTACCGCAAGTATCCCAGAATTGTTGGTAGAAACCGAGATTGAAACCATCAGGTCCAGGACTTTTATCAGCTTGCATAGAAAAAATAGCTTCTTTAAACTCTTCAATAGAAAAGTCAGCAATAAACATGGTATTATTGGCATCAAAAATAGAGGTATCTATAGCCTGAAGCACCCTGTCTCTTGAACTAGTCTTCTTTTGGAATAACTAAGAAAAATAGCTTTTTTCTACATTACATAAGCCTTCTAAAGATTGAGTAACTACCCCATCTTCACTAATAAGAGATTTAATAGTATTCATATTCTTCCGGACAGTAGCAGCAACATGGAAAAATCTAGTATTAAGGCCACCGTCTTTGTACTAGAAATTTTTTGCCCTTTGCTTCCAAAACATATCATCTTTAATCAGAAGAGAGTTTAACCATTTTTAAGATCGGAAAAGTAATTCAAATTTCCTGCATCGACATTGTGTCACACTCTGTCCAATTGTTTACAAATTCGCTCAATGTCGTGTTTCACATTTCCCTAATTATGTCTGCTCCACTTTAATAAATCTTCACTACAATATTCCAGCTTATTCATGAGATCCTCCTGTTCATAACTATTCCATTTGGCACGCACAAGTTCTGTAAAGTCCGGTTCAGAAATCCAAGCATTTTTCGAAGCGGAAACTCTTATGAGCAACATGGCAGATAATGGTATCAGTACAGTTCAGCAAAATTGGATATTGGTCAGACGAAGCCGCTGTTAGTCAGTTCAACCTTGCGTTCGGAAAAATATTAATCCCGTCAGAATTCGACATAGCTCTGTCCAACTGTTCTTCCACAGCCCGATTAGTGACTAAGCTTTTAAACCAAGTGAAATGGTAATTATTCAACGGTATATCAACTAGGTCTAAATCCAGAGTTGCTTGTCGAAAACCTGTTATCATCCAATTTGGTCTAGCACATCTTCCTATCTTTTCATTAGCAGCCAAAATGTCATTATAGTCGTCGATAATACACCAAGGAAGAGCAGAACTATTGGAAAGATTACGTAGTAAATTCTAAGACTCTCTACGCCGAGAGCTCTCGGGAAAACCATAAAACCCAGTCAATCTCCAATTCCCTTTTATGTTATCTTCAACCAAAATAAAGCCATACCTCCACTTCTACCAATATGATTAACCGAAAAACAACAGTCAAAACCCAACAAAAAGCAAAGGCATTCCACTTTATTAACATAGCTTATAGTTTCAAATAGAAATAACACATCGGATTTATGCCTTCGGATGAGGTATTTGAGATTTAGAACTACGCTCGGGTTACCCTGGCCTCGACAATTCCAACTTAGTATAATCATTTGTCTTGGTAGGTCTGCTGAGCAGCACCCGTCATTAATAAACAGAGATTAAGCGCGTGTCTTTTAATCTTTTAAACGCACAAACAAACGTAGACTAAACATCTTTTAGCCTCTTAGATGCACAAACATAATCCAAGTCTTTGTCCATTCTTTTCTACTATGTTTTCAATTATCAATGAATCTGCTTTCAATCCTTGCTTTGTCAATGGAGTATAATTAGTGCTTGAAAATTTAATCATCCTTAGGAACACTACTATTACACTTTCTCCATTCAATACACTAGCTGACATAGTTATTAATAAGATCATCACACGTTGTTGCGAAGTATAAAAAGATGAAATGAATTAATTACTATAAAAAGATAAAAAGATTGCCACAACATAGATCACATGCATTCACATGTTAAAAGTCTCATTAATTTTTATACATGAAAAATATTCATCATTATAATGTGCAAGATCCACTCTGAAAAGAAAAGTCTTTCAAGTTTTACTTCTAGATGAAACAAAGATTCTTGTTCATGGATATAACCGATTGATATGTGATGGTTTGGTCGTTATTATGGTAACAAAAGTCTGAGTATGTTACCCCTCAATAACACAACACTACTATAAGGAGCAACATGTTAGTACTAAAATACTCACCTTTGTGGATCCAAAGAAGAGTTGACTTTTTATTACTCTGTCATAGCAAGAGTTTTTTAAGATCAGGTAATGCTTTTGATTGCAATGTTGTATTAATATATTCGCTATTATGACGAGCTTCAGTTAAGAATAGAAGAAAGTTCGGGAGAATCTCCAGGGGTTGACCTATTGGTGAAGGTTTAGGATTTAACAGTGTCTTCCTCTTAAGATCTCAAGTTCGAATCTCAATAAATATTAGATTAGTGTCTTCCTCTGGCTTTAAATGGCTCGCGCTAGTGAATGGTGGGATTTGTCTCTTTAGATTAGTCAATCACAAAGTCAGGATATCAAGTTTTAATAAAAAATACACATGAGCAAACTAATAATAGTGTTAAGCTAGAATAAGGCTGTGAGAAGAAGAAAAAATTAGATCAACATGTACAGATAACAATTTTGTATAGCCCAACAATGCAATGTACTTCACTTTGTGAAGGTTAGGAAAAATGAAGCCAAAGAAATAATAGAAAAGATAATTAAGCAAGCTCCAACAAACTCAAAATCCAATTTACAACAGAAGAAGGGATTAACTCACAAGTTCAAAACAAGAAATGAATTGACCAGTGTTATAAGATCAATCCATCCTTCACAATCTGCTCCAACCAAGATGCTATATCCGACATAGATGGACGCTCACTCGGATTCTCTCTCACAGCAAGCTCTGCTATATCACCAAGCTTAAGCAGAGGCTCAACATTTCTTGGAAGAGCGATGCTGCGATCAATTAGTGCAGCCGCTTTACCTTGTTTGATCAAAGGCACTGCCCATTCGACAACATTAGGTGGATCAAAATCTATATCACAAGCCTTCCGTCCGCTTAGAATCTCCAACAGCACTATCCCGAAGCTGTAAACATCACTTTCCATGTCCGCGTTAAGATCTTTATCACTCGAAATAACAAGTCCGAAATCAGAAACTCTAGCCCCCCATTCTGAATCCAAAAGAATGCTGGAACTCTTGAGATCTTTATGAACAATTGGAGGCAATAGCTCCTTGTGAAGATACTCAACCCCTTTTGCTGATTGCATAGCTATCTTAAGTCTTAAGCTCCAATTAAGAGGAGAAAGACCACCATGAATGTGATCAGAAAGTGTTCCATGAGACATATACTCATAAACAAGCAACCTCTCTCCCATCTCAGCACAATAACCCAACAAGTTAACAACATTACAGTGACGAATTTTGCACAAAATTTCCAACTCCATTTCAAAGTCGCGATTGTTGGTGTGTATTATCGTAGCAGCGTTTGCTCTTTTCACCGCAACCACTCTCCCATCCGCCAAATTAGCTTTGTAAACAAATCCATGACTTCCTCTTCCAAGCTCGTTAAACTCCTTGAAACCATTGGTCGCGTCTTTCAGCTCCGAAAGCCTGAAAACCTGAGGCAAACCAGGACAAGAACTAGCAGAAGGAAACGAATGAAGATGACCATTACCATTACCATTACCAATCACGCCATCATCGTCTTCTTGTTCATGTTTACCGATACAAGACTTGGATTGTTTCTTTGTTCCATGTCGTTGTCCTCCTCTTGAACAAGCACAACATCGAAAACAACACGCACAAACCAAAATCAGTAACAAACACAAAGCAGAAGATCCAATAATGACAACCCATCTACGGATATGATGCCAATGAAAAAACCCGTTTGCAGAATGAAGTCTGCAAACACTCAAACAAGAACTGTTCTGACATAGAGAACAAGCAGTGCAAACTCTATCAGAATTTGGAGTACAAGGACTCGACAAAAAGAACCCTTGTGAACAATTATACCCACAAGGCGAACAAATCCTCAAATCCTGTCTCACACACAAACTCGTCAAATCAGGCTCATTAAGAACACTAACATTGAAATCAAATTCATTGACTCCACAAGAACTTGATCTACATAAACCAGGACTTGAAAGCTCTAAAGGAGGATCAAAATCCGCCTTCGAAGCATTGACCAACCAGCAATCCAGAAGAAGATCATCTTCCCTTATACCACAAGTAGTATAATCCGAAGAAGCAATCGCTATAAAGCCATAACCTTTCGGAACCAAAGATGAACTCAAGTTCCCCCAGCATTGAACCACATGATTATCCTCTCGAACGCCGCAGAAATGATGCGCCCCACCAGATAACGAAATGAAACTAACCTCGGTTGTCGTCGTCGTCGTCGGAGGCTCTATATCACCCCAGCATCTCACATCACCGGAGACATTCGAAACACCGCACACCGCCGTCCTCCCCGCAGATAAAACAGAAAAACTATCTGTAACATTGGAAACCTTCAACCTTGTTGAATTAGGCCCCCAACAAACCAACCCACCATCTCTAACCCCACCACAGGTAAACCCTTCACCGGAAACAACACTATTCATTTCAAGGTTATTAACAGATTGATCAGAGAACAAATCATTAACCACCGCCGATAACGTTAACGTACCGTTCTTACGTTTCTTTGAGACTTCCCAACAATCCACCGTTCCGGAATCAATATCGGAGTAATAAGATCCTCTAACAGCACATACATGACTCTTCCCAGCCGCTATACGAGAATAAGCAGTGTTCCTATACAGCGAAGGAACCAAAACGGGATCTGCGTTTTGTTTCGAAGTAGCAGCCCAGCAAAAAGCCTGCGAAGTATTAGCTAAAATCCCGCAAAGAAAACCTTCACCACCGGAAAGCGCAGACATGGCAGGAATGTTGGTAACATAACCCGAAGACGAAGGAGTTTGCAGTGAGGTGGTATTTTCCCCCCAACATATCACGTCTTGTTTCCCACTAGCATCAATGGAGCAGAACACTTCGTATTCGCCGAACGAAGCTGAGATTGGTCCCATAGTTCCAAACCCATTTGCAGAATAACAGAAAAAGAGAAGAAGAATGAAGAAAAGTGACGATGATGATAATGATAATTGAGATGAGTTAAACATAAACCGAATTTGCATAGTTGAGTTTTGGTTTTACGTTCATGGAAGCTATAAGAAGAGAGTGTTTATTTGTTTGGTGATGAAGAAGAAGAAGTAAGAATAGTGAGTTTATGTTTGTGTTTGAGTGTAACCGTTAAATGTAACAACCTCGAGTCAAATGTACCGAACTAGTTTAATTACTTTCTAGACTTGTATTATTATTATAATTTATTTATAAACATTATATTATTTTTATTTTATGTTTATTTGAATAAATAATGTATTTAGTTTATATATGGTCTAAATACATTGTAATTTAAATTAAATTAATTTGGATCATATTAAATTTTTATCTTATATGATAAGAAAAGAAAAAGTATTACTGTGTACTAAATGAAACTGGATGGTCAAATTTTAATTTTCCTTAGTTATAATAATTATTTGTTTGACCAAAACTATTCCATAAACTTTAGTCAAATTTTAAGTTACTATATATATTTATACAACCAAAAAATATTATAGATATATTGTTATGTTTTTTGAGTAAATATTTAAATGATTTCCGGATATAGGCAGTTACTACTATCTACCTACTGCTCCATGTATTGTGAATAATATTGTAAGGATGATGTTAAATAGTATGGTTTTAGGATCTACATTAGAGTAGTTTACAACTTTTATTTCATTTTATAATAATTTATCCTAGATTCTAATAAAAAATACCTTCACTTCATGAAAAAACCCTCGCTAACAAATTTAAATTTATTTTAAATATCCTACAAGTTACACAATAAACAATTTGAAAAATTTAGTAATTTGGTAACAATTTTACTCATAAAAATTAAAGGTTTGGATACCATAAAAATACAAGAGCGGTAAAGCAGTCAAGACGCGCAAGAGTTATGTGTGACTGCAAGAACTTTTAAGAGGGAGGTTGAACATGCTCGGAAAACTTCTTTTATCAAGAAGGACCGCAAGCATTTTTGGTCAGAACCCAAGAAAAAATACAGTAGGTCTCAGAAGTCAGAAACCTCTACTTCTGATGAGAAGAAATATCAGAAGGGCAGGGAGAAGTACGACAAGAAGAAGGTTCAATGTTACTGTTGCAAGCAGTTTGTCCATTTTGCTAAAGATTGTTGGTGAAACAAGGGAAGAAAGTCAGAAGAAGCAAATGTAATCAGAGGAGATTCTGATGATGAACCTGTGTTATTAATGGCTTATGAGTCTGATGGAAGTTGTTTGGTAGACTGGTGGTATATGAACAATGGATGCTCAAATCACTTAACTAAAAACAAATAATGGATGATAGATTTTGACTCCAAAAGAAGGACAAAGATCAAATGTGTTGATGATAAGTACCTTAATGCATAAGGTATGGGAAATGTCAAAGTCAAAGGGAAGAATGGGAAGAATGTTTCGATAAAAAAAGTTTGGTATGTTCTTGGCGTTAAGAGAAATCTGATGAGTGTAGGTCAGCTCATTGAGAAAAGTTTCTCAATTGTTATGAAGAACAATCTCTTGAAGTTTATGATTCCAACCAAAGGCTGATTGTACAATCTGAACAGGAAAGTAACAGAACATTCAAGGTTAATGTGGAAACAACTGAAACATAATGTCTTAGTGTAGAAGGCACTGAAGTTGATAGTAAGTTGTGGCACAAGAGGTTGGGCTTACGAACTACAGAAGTTTAGGGCATATGAGTTATAAGAAGCTCGTGCTTGGCATTCCAGAGATTGTGAAGCCTGAGAAGTCATGTGAGGTGTGGATGAAAGACAATTAATCCAGATTTCCATTTATGTTAGAAGTAGCCCCAAGAAAAAAGCATGCTTTAAGATTAGTACATTCTGACGTGTGTGAGCCATTTCCAGAACCTTCACTTAGAGTAAACAAGTATTTTATGTCTTTTGTGGATGATTTCACAAGAATGATGGGGTAGATCTCATCGAGTTTAAGCAAGAGGTGTTTATTGATTTTCAAAAGTTCAAAGTGAAGGTTGAGAAACAAAGTGGTCAAAAGTTGAAAATTCTCAGAATAGATGGTGAACATGAGTATAACTCTACATAATTCTAGAAGTTGAAAATTCTCAGAACAGATGGTGAATGCGAGTATAACTCTACAGAATTCCAGAATTTATTTGAGGAGAATGGATTTGAGCATGAGGTTACTGCTCCTTATACTCCTTAACCCAATGGTCTTGCTGAGAGAGGAAATCATATTTTTCTTGATTTGACGAAAAACATACCGAAGGAGAAGAAGCTTCCTCGCACCTTGTGGGGAGAATCTGTTGTCACCGCAACATATATGCTCAACAGATATCCTACAAAGAATCTGAAAGAAATAGTTCCTATTTAGAAGTGGACTGGAGACAAGTAAAATGTTATCCATCTGGAGGTGTTTGGTTATGTATGTTATAAACACGTTCAGAAGCTAGAAGATAGAAACTGGATTATAGAAGCAAAGTAATGTTACTGGCGGGGTACCATAGTACAATTGCATACAAGATTTATTGTTCAGAAACTAATAAAGTTGAAGTCAGCAAAGACATTATTATGAAAGAGTGAGAAGCATGGGAATAGAGAAATTCACAATCCATTTCTGGTGTAGTGTCAACACTAGAGGTAATTTCTGAAGATACTTCAAAAGGTTCTGAAGATGAGTTAGAACTTGAAAGTATTGAAGATGAGTCAGAGTAAGAAGATGACTCTGGAGACTCTGAAGATGAGTCGTATGGTGAATGTGATTTTGATATAGATTTTGACGATGATCTAGAATCTAGTGGTGATCATGCTTCTTGAAGTAAAAACTCTAAAGACGTAGGTTCTAGAGGACAAGCTTCTGGTGGTCTTGGACGAGGCTTAGATGTGAAGTCTACATTTCTGAATGGCCCATTACATGAAGAGGTAGCATGTCACAACCTCCTAGATTTTGTGAAAAAGAATTAGGAAGGGATGGCGTACAAGTTTGTTAGGTGCCAAAAGTCGTGTTTTAAGTAGTTAGTTTGTGGCACTTTTCGACTCTTATTTATTAATATCCTTGAATAATTCCCCACTTTTTATATAATCATGTACAAATTGTATTTCATCGATTTTTGTGAATTTGTATATCGTTTGATCGTTTTCCATTCATTTTTAGGTATGAATGCGTATTTGGAGCATGAGCAATAAAGTGTCGAAGACACAACTTCAAACGCGCGATTTTGAGAAACTCGTCAATGAATAAGGCTCAAAATCAAAGAATAAAAAATCATCAATTTGGTTTATGTTTTGTCATTGTTAGAAAGAACAATGAATAAGCTTCCTAACGCTTCGAACCGGGTGCAAAACGAAGTTACGGTTCTCAAGTTATGGAGAAAACAAGTGTTGAATTTTTTTTGGAACAACACAGAGTGCACTAAGCGCCCACAGACCGGGCTAAGCGCACCCTTTGGGTTTTAAAGTGTATAAATATGGTTTGAAACAGACTTTTAGGTATTTTTTGGGTATTTTTGAACCCCAATACATCATAAATCATTTTTTGATAGAGAAAGCTTGAAAACAACAAATGGAGCTTGCATTTTGTCGAATCGAAGGTGGATTCTCACCAATTGTCTTGAAAAATCGAGAAGTGTTGGTTTATCTATTTTATCTATTTTTGTAAACTCTATTTTTTTGGGTTGTATTTGCATATTTACTATGAACGCATGTATATTTGTCGCCCTTGTCGTTGTATAAAGGTTACTTTACAAATCATTGTCGATTACTATCCTGGATTTTTACTCTGTGGTTGGGGTTGGGGTTGTTATAGAGATATATTGCTCGAATTCTTATATATGGTAATTATTTATTAGTTTTTAGATTCCATAGATAGATTTAGAGATGACATTCACTTGGGAATCTGTGATTAATGCCTCTGTGTTGGTTGCGTCACTCTAAGAGATCATCGACGCGATTAGCACGATTGACTTTTATGTTGTTGAGGTGGTTGAGAGATCGCTACTGAGGTGATGCATTCAAACTCTCAATTTGGATTAAAAATAACTTAGGTGGTGAGTGGTATGTGTTGACATGGAAGAATATTGTAGGTTGATTATAACTGGACAATAGGTTTATGTTTATGACGAGTAGTGTACATTCCTACCGGATAAGTTACCTATCATTTATAGCTTTTGTTTACATTTAATTTATGTTGATACTTTTTCATACAAACCCATTCAATCCCTAAACTCATTAGCGAACGATTTTTCAAACGGTGTCTCGATAACCAATCTGTGTGGACACGATATGATATAACCTATATCACCCGATAAAAATAATGCTTTATTTCTTACTTGCCGCTTTACCGCTTCAGCAAAATGGCGCTGTTGATGGGGATTGACTTTTATTGTTTCGCATCGCGATAATTTCTTCTTTTTTTTTTTTAGTTTTGTAAATAATTTATATGTTGTATACTTTGACATGAACTTGTATATGTATATTTGTGCATTTACTTGTACATGCTTTTTGTTTACTTTCCATACTTGTGCATATATGTGTTTTTCTTTGTTTTAACGTATTGTTGTGAATTGTTTCGTTTTCGTAACTTTTGTTGTATGGTTGTTATGAAACTTTCTTTAGGTTTGTGCAGTATGATAATACCATGACATGAAGAGAGGAGGTTACTAGCTCACATAATAAAGGCGTCGAGCTTACAACGTAAAACAAACATGTTTTGTTTGTATTTGTTTATGTGTGCGGTGACTTATGTTTTAACAAGTTGAAATAGGACATGTCCTAAATTTCAATTCTTCACTTTTCAACTTGTTAATTCATTTTCACCCGGTTTTTTTATCATTATTTGTATTTGTTTTATTTTATCAATTTATGTTTTCCACAAGCTTGTCGTGTTTAGCTTAAAGAGTTTTGTTCGTAAATTTTGTACATTGAGATTTTTCTAATTCTTTTGTTTGTTTTTTGTCTTCCGATTTTGGTCGGTAACTAGAAGACTTTGACGTGATTTTCCTAGTTTTATTGATTCAACTTGCGGATGTATGGTGTAACACCCGAATATTTAATTATTTCTTTAATTAAATATTTAGAAATTTATTTGTGAATTATGGTTTGATATTGTTGTTACGGAGGTTTAAGTTGGTTTGGTCGTAGAATAATACTAGAAATGATGTTATAACTATAAAGTTAGTGTTAGTGGGCTTAAGTTGTGGTGATAATAGTAGTAATGATGGGGGTACGAAGTCTAAGCCCAAAACTAATTATAAGGATTTTTAGTTAATTAAAATAAATAGAAATTAGAATAATTGGCTGTCATTAGAGAAAAAGGAAGAAAACAAGGGTTTTGGGAAAAAGGAACAGAACATACGTAGAGATTGCACAGAAGAGAGAAAAATTGGAACGATCAAGAAATCATAGAGCAACCTTCAATCCAAGGTAAAGGTGGGGTTCTTGCTCTATAATTGGGGGTATGATGGACGATAGGTAGTTTGAGATGTATGATTCGCTAGGTTGTGTCATGTCGATGTGGTTAACCATAGAAAATCCCAAATTGAAATATATGATCGTTGTTATTCTGTGTATATTGTTGTTGTTGATTGAAAAGATTGTGCAATTCTGCTGTTATACGTTGTGTTGTTGTTGATTGAATGAAAATAACGTAAAAATTAATATTATACGTTGTGTTGTTGTCGCTGGTTGAAAATCGTATCAATTGAATCGTAAGATGTTGGAAAATCTGGTTTTTGGGTGAATCAGCGCATCATGAGCTGAGTCATAGGACTATGTATCGATACAAGCTGCTGTAATTTTGAAAACCAGAGACTTGAAAACAGATTGCATCGATACAAGAAGCCTTGTATCGACTCATGAGGCTAATTCTGAAGGCTTGTATCGACACATACGAGTTTTGCATTGATACAAGTCAGTTTTGTATCGATACATGGGTGTATGTATCGACTCATACTGATTGAAAATCAGAAAATAGGAAATTAAATAACGTATGAGTCGACTCATATGATGCTTGTGTCGATACAAGCTGTGTATGCATCGATACATAGGCTTTTGCATCGATTCATACTGAACAGAAACAGAAAAATAATTTCTGAAAATTGTTTTGGTCGTATCTTTGCGACCGTAACTCCGATTTTGATGCTGTTTGGACCGTTGGAAAGATGGAATCATGAGTTAGCCTATAATAATTTTTTTAAATATTGTAGGTGAAAATTTGGATGAATTGAAGGTAGTTTCCATTTGTGAATCCGTTGTTGTTGTACGTTGTTGCTGTTGAGACTTGATGGCTAGTGTTGACGGTTACGTTGTGGATTACATTGTTATTGTTGTTATTGTATGCTATTTAATTTCATTGCATAAATACATTTCATATTATGTTAGCCTATGTTGGAAATGCACGTTGAGCCATTGGGGGCAATGTTGATTACGTTGAAGGCTTACACCTTGATACCTCGAAGTTACTGGCAATGGATTACGTTGGGAGTTTTACTCCGTTGGTACCATATGCATGTGCTTTAGTTGAGTCACATGTCATAATACTTAATGATGATGTTTTTTTTATGATTGGATTACATTGTTGTGAATGATTGTGTGTTGTTATGAAATAGTTGTGTGTTATTGTTGATTAGTAGTGTGATTACAAAATGGTGATATTATATAATTTCAGACTATATATTGTTTATCATAATCTCAATTATATGATTTGGTATCTCACCCTTTACTTTTTTTCACCGTTGCCTTTATATTGGTAACATGCAGGTGATCAGGAGGAGTAGTCGTTACCGGTGTGGTTTCGGTTTAGTGTCATTTTCTCTGATACATAGCACTCGGGCGAAATGCGCGTTGTTTCTATTTTGTTATTTTTATGTTGAAATTGATGTTGTTGAATAATCATGAGATGTTATGTTTTGCATTGTAAGACTATTTGAGTTCCGCTGCTTGGCTAATGAATTCTTTATGTTGATAACTGTTCGAGTAATGTTATGTATCTGTTGAAGAGAGAATGACATGTTTATATTGTGTTTACGTTGAATTGTGACATTCTGATTATGTTGATTATTAATGAATAATTTTGGAAACTCTGATATTAAATTAAAGAAATACGTGGGATAGAATCAGGGTGTTTCAATAGTGGTATCAAAGCAGGCGGTCGGTCCGGTCAGGTCATTGTGTCGTTAACAACCAAGTATTGTTAATTACTTTTATCTGACTGTTGTTTATGTTGTAGTGCTTAGTTGAAATGGCTGGAAGGAACGATGTTGCGATTGCTGCTGCTTTGGAAGTAATGGCTCATGCTATGGAAAACCATCCGCATGCGGGCGGGGATACTGGATCTCAAAGTTTGGCAACTTTCCAGAGGGAGAATCCGCCAGTGTTCATGGGCAAGCATGACCCCGATGGTGCTTTGGAGTGGTTGAAGGAAATCGAGAGGATCTTTGTGTGATGGATTGCTCTACAGCGCAGAAGGTTCGATATGGAACTCATATGTTAGCAAGTGAGGCTGATGACTGGTGGTTAGAAACGCATTAGAGATTGGAAGTTTCAGGTGAAGAGGTCACTTAGGCTGTGTTCCGTAGGGAATTTCTGAGGAATTATTATCCTGAAGATGTTCGGTGTAAGACGGAAATTGAATTCCTTGAGCTGAAGTAGGTTAATATGTCTGTGACTGACTATGCTGCAAAGTTCATTGAGTTTGCTAAGTTTTATCCGCATTGAGTTTGCTAAGTTCATTCATTGAGAAAAAAGTCAATGATTCACTATCCTCGATCAAAACCCTAATTGGTCGATTCAAGGTAGATCATGAGAAAATGTAGGGAATTTGAAGATCAAATGTTGATGATTGATGAAGATAGATCAATTGAGGTGAGTGGAGACTCAAATCCTAATTGATCACATCTTGAACAGATGAAAAATTTGATAAAACCTTAATTTGGCTTCAAGAACACACACACGATCTATCTTGTTCTGAAACTGTTAGTGATGCAATGATGCATATGTGAATGATATGATGTGGTATCTTAGGTTCAAAATTAGGGTATGATAATGAGTAAACCTAAGTGATCCCATTACCAGGATGTTGTCAGGATTCTAAGGTATATCAAGGAAACTCTGAAGTATGGAGTACTATTTCCTTTTGGAAAAAAGACTAATTTAGAGTTGATGAATTACTTAGACTCTGATTGGTGAGGAGATAGAGTTGACATGAGAAGTACTTTAGGTACTTGTTTAAGTTTCTAAGAGGTCATATTTCTTGGTGTTCCACAAAGCAATATGTTGTTGCACTGTCAACATGTGAATTTGAGTACATTGCAGGTGTTGTAACAGCATGTCAAGCTGTTTGGCTTTTGAATCTACTACAAGATATGAAGATTAAGGTAGACAAGCCGCTGAAGCTTATTGAGACAAAGAATCATTTTCTAAGAAGTCAAATCCAAACTATAGTACTAGAATTTGTGCATTGTAACACCCATAAGCAGCTGGCAGATGTTCTAACAAAGGCGATCAAGATAAATAAATTTCTCCACTTAAGGGATTGGATTGGTAGTTTTGATTAGGAAATCCTAAATTAAGGGATTGTATTGAAGGGTAATTTAGCATTTTAGTATGTTGCCTGTGTGGCCCTAGTATATGTGTATAAAAACACTAGTGGTAGCTGTCATATTTTTTTAATCTTTTTTACCGATTTTGTAGTGGCATTGCAGACCAATAGATATATTATCTCATTCTTCCTGTTTTTCATCACCTTGTGCACCAATATAAATAACATATTTTTTCCACTTGCGTCAATTGAGTAGAACACTTCGTATTCACCGAAAGAAGTTGAGATTAGTCCCATGGTTCTAAACCCATTTGCAGAATAATAGAAAAAGAGAAGAATGAATAAAAGTGATGATGATAATGGAGAAGGGATAAACTTAAACAAAATGTGCATAGTTAGGTTTGTTTTTTATGGAATAGATATTTGGTTTTACGGTCATGGGAGATATAAGAAGAGGGTGTTTGTGTTTGTTTGGTGATGATGAAGATGAAGAAGAAGTAAGAATAATGTGTTTGTGTTTGTGTTTGAGTGTAACCATTAAATGTAACAACCTTGAGGTCAAATGTACCAAACTAGTTTAATTACTTTCTGGATTTGCGTTATTATAAAATTATTTTTAATTTTATGTTTGTTTGAATAAATAATGTATTTAGGTTATATATAGTCTAAATACATTATAATTTAACTAAATTGAGTCAAAATTAAAAGTTATCTTTTATGATAAAAATAGAAGGGGTTATCAGTTTTTACCTAGATGATCCTTTATTCGACCCCTTCACCCTGGACTAGGACGATTTTCTAAGGAATTTCTTGTTGGTAAGACCCCTTACGCTAAAGGCTCATCTCATTTTTTGTTACTCCCCTACTGAATCTTTTCTCTTATGTAAGAGAATGTTTTTAAATTATTGATCTCTATCTCATTTCTGCTGGGATGCCCTTTCTTGTCTTACCAAACAAGTTCTTCTTTCCTTTGACGAGGTAGAGATGAAGGAAACTATTTGCTCAAGGTTTCAAGGGTTTGATTTTGAAGAATGGTATGGCCCTAGTGAGGTGCCTTCTTTCGAGGTGAGAAAGAAACAAATTGATGAGGACAAAGTCAATGTAGACCCAACTACTCATACTATAAGATATATCCTTGATATTTTCTTTGTTTATTCACTATTGACCAACAACATAGTCAGATACCCCACTTTAAAAGAATGTCTGACTTCATTGTGACAACATGGAAATGTATAGAAATCACAGTTATGGAATGGAAAAGTCAATGTTTCTATCATACTATTCATGAGACATGGAACGTGTGTTTTAAGGAAGCCTTTGTCTATTTGAAATTTTTATGTTGGTTCTCAGGAAGTTGAACTTTTGAAAGGATTCTATTATTATGTTCATGAGTCAAGCAGATATCTGGATCCAAATTCATCACCTCATATTTGGCTTTATGTATGAATGTATTATAGTCTTTATTTGTAGTTATGTTGGTAGATTTATCGAGTATCACTACGCCAAAAATGAGTTTTGGCAGCACTACATAGATAGCGCTTATGCCTAAAGCGCTGCTATAGGTATTCAGAAAAATTAAAAAATAATAGTTTAAATATTTTAGACAACGCTTCTTATAAGCGCTGTTATAGGCCTTATCATAGACAACGCTTTTTTTCCATAAGCGTTGCTATAGGGTTTTAGTAAATAAAAAATTAAAATATTAGCATAAGCGCTGCTAAAGGTTATACTTTAGACAACGCTTACTAAAAGCGCTGCTAAAGGTGTTTTTCTTGGAAGCGCTGCTAAAGCCTGCTAAAGGCGTTACTCTAAAAGCGCTGCTAAAGGTGATACCTTTAGCAACGCTTCTTGAAAGTGTTGCCTTTGGTAATTAATAAATTTCTTAATCCCTAAATTAACAAAAAGATTTCTAGAAACATAAACGAATTGAAACGAAACCCAGAAATTACTCGCTCCTGTTCATCTTCTTCTCCAACTCGTCTCCTCCCATTCAAGCTCGGTATCAACTCGCCTCATCACTCACAAACCTCTCTTCATCCTAACGCCACTCCTTCCGTCCTCGTAGAATCCCAGAAATCCCAATCTACGAAACGAAACCCCAACCGTTCTTCTTGAAATTGCTCCTGTTCATCTTCTCCAGCCGTTCTTCTTCTTCTTCTCCAACTCGTCTCCTCCCATTGAAGCTCGGTATCAACAATCTCCACCCGGAAATCGCTCGCTCCTGATCGTCTTCTCCAGCCGTGGTTCTTCCTCCGCACAATCCTCCACTGTCAGTTCAACAATCTCCACGATCAGTTATTCAAAAGCAAAATTCCTATTGTTATCTCCACGGTTTAGTGTTTTGATTTAGTGTTCTGTCAGTTCTGATTTATAGCATTTCACGGTTTCGATGCAAATTCGTATTGGCTCTGCCGTTGAGGAACTTGAACTACCGCTACATCACCAGCCTAACAGCAGAAGCTTCACCTTCACGTCGATAACAGCAGAAGCTTTTCTTCAGTAGGTAATATTTCACATTGAATCTTCTTTTATGCTTATTGTAGATCTGTTATATGTGTACGTTTAGATTTGATGTCGATGCCATGTTTCGTGTGTCAAAATTGATGTTGAGATGAATGCATAATATTGTTGTTTGTTCTATTAGATGATGCAATTGATGATTTTGTTAGAGGTTACTAGATTGGAACATAGCTACTTAGGATACTTAGGCTGGTATCCATGTGACCTTGACTTTACTTCACTGTAGGCTTAAGCTGGACTGTCATAGTAAGATTCATGATGAAAAGAAAGGTACTTCTTTTCTTTGGTAACAGAAGAAAACAGAGCAATATAAGATGAAAACAAAAGAATAATCATTTACAATCCTTGACAAATTAAGTGTTGTTGAGTTGAGCATATTTTATATTATAATAAAAATTAGCATCGTTCATTATGTAACTTAACCAAACCGATAATTTGTTCTAGATCTTTCAGAATGTAAACTAGAAAATGATAATTGTTGTGTGCCTAATAAAAGTAGTAATTAAACATAATATTAATTTTCAGTAACAAGAGTGCAACAAATAACTTAGTTCGTCAATTAGATAAACAACTTAGTTCGTCAATTAATGTTACAAAACCATTGCGTCTTTAAGAGTCCAAAGTTGACTTATGAATGGAAAGTTAAACAACTGAAACTGTCAGGCTTAGAATAGTTAATTACAGTATAATAAAATGAATATATCTTCTTCTATGTCTTCATAAGAATTGGTAGTCACCACCTAGTTGTATTTCCCATTTGGATGCTTCATGATAATAATGATAAAAACTCATCATCTAAATCTAAGCTATTGACTTGCAACCTGAGCTATTGTCTCAAAACAAGAACAAGTGCAAGTAAAACAGTCATATTTTGAAGTGTCAAAAGTATAGCAGCGTCGGACTATACTCACGCATGTTCTGATGCTTATAACAAGCTGAAGACAATTGCACAATCTCAAGGTGGCGGTGCAGCGTGACAAACATTCTGTTCTTTCTCTTAGAAAATTTCTATTTATGTGTAATTTTAAACTTAAGTTCTGCTACATCCTCACACAAGAAACTGCAGCATATATGTTTTAGTTTTAGCTTAACATGCTGATTTGTCAATCTTGTGTGAAAATTTTGCCATATAGCTCTGTAGTTTTAACTATCCTCAATGATGGAAGCACATTTTCAAAAGTTCAACTATGTGCCATAAGATAGTGGGGCCATCTCACTTTTAACAAAATGATATTTTGAGCAACTTTAAGTTAGTCATATTATATGACTCATTATGCTATTGACATGATGTATCTTAACAAAAAAATGAATAATACATATAGTCAGAGAAGTGTGTTCAACTGTTCATTAATCTTGACTTTATGAAAACAGATGGAAACAGAATCTCATCTTTAGTGGGTGTATCTGGTTTGGCAGTATGTACAAGTATGTACAATGATAGAATAAGTTAAAATCTTTAATTATGTTCAGCATCTTATCCATGTGAAACTGATGAAAGGAACATGTATTGTTTATTGAATAAATGTTCAGCAGTTGCATTCAAAGGTGGTGAAATCTACTAAGATGCATGTGTGATTATATCAGTGTTAAATTCTTATTCTTAATTTTTTTAATAAAATAGTCAAGCTTACATTTCCTGGTTTGGCAGCTGCTAGTGTAAAACAAAGACTCATTCAACAGTAGTATAATTTTGACACTTCAAAATATGACTGTTTTACATTGCATATATATTATCATTTTCCTCAAAACAAGAACAAGTGCAAGTAGCAGTAGCACTTGTCTTGTGGAGAACTCTTGATTATCTGGGAGTGACGAGTGAGTGAGTGAAGAAAGAAAGAAAGAAAGTAACTGTGTGTTGAATGAATATGGAATGATGAGAGTGTAATTGTGAGAATGAATATGGAATGATATATAATGTATATGAATGAATATGAAAAGGAAGAAAAAAAGTTAGTTAATTAGTTACATGTGTTTGGATTCTGTTGAACTAATTAACTGCCAAATTCAAACTGTTGGATTCTGCTAAAATATAGTTTATTCCAACTGTTGGTAATGTCAATGAATGCTAAGAAAAACAATGATGTCAAATTCAAACTTGTATAGTTAATAGAAAAAATAAAAGGAAATTTTGGCTATGCTTTGTATTTTGAAATTTGAATTTGAAAATAAAAGGGATAAATATGGGATATGAATTTCATAGTCAAGTAACACTTTGATTTTCTTTGTTCATAATTGATTTTCCTAATTAGTTTTTTTGTTTAACTTACGTAATAGTTAAAACTATGGATAAAAAACTGGATGTGTGCCGATCGATTGTCAAAAGAGTACGAGAATGGGGTATTAGAGTTCGTTAAGTTTGTTGTTGAACACGCTGAAGACCCGAATAGAATGAAATTTCCTTGCTTGGGTTGTTGTTATGTGGGCCGGGTTGACGCAGATGGATTGAAATCGCATTTACTGATGCGTGGAATTGATCGAAGTTATACGTGTTGGATATTTCATAGTGAGAAAAACATCGAGAATGTTGAACCGGGGGTGAAAAGTAATGCGACCTATGTTTCATATGACAATGCCACAGATACATATGATTGTGATCGAGTCGAAGAGATTGCAGAAGCACTTGAAGAAGATCTTCAGGATTATCCCAAAATGATTGCCCCAAATTCACAAGAGTGTCTGCGGTATTAAAATTGTACAACTTAAAGGCGCGCAATGGATGGTCGGATAAAAGTTTCACAGGGTTATTAGCCCTTTTGAGAGATATGCTTCCTGAGGATAATGTTCTTCCTAATCGAACCTACGAGGCCAAAAAAATGTTGTGCTCTATTGGCATGAGCTATGAAAAGATACATGCATGTCTAAATGATTGCATTTTATTTCGAAACAAATATGCATCGTTGAATGAATGTCCTAAGTGCGGTTTATCTCGATAAAAGAAAAAATTGTCTCCAACGAAAGTCTTATGGTATTTTCCTATTATTCCGAGATTTAGACGCATGTTTCATAGTGAAACTGATGCTAGACACTTGACTTGGCATGCAGATGAAAGAATTATCGATGGAAAGTTTCGACATCCAGCAGATGCACCATAGTGGAAGAAAATTGATAATGATTATCCTAATTTTGGAGGAGAAATAAGAAACATTCGCTTGGCATTATCTACGGATGGAATGAACCTGCATGGTCTTCAAAGTATCTCACATTCCACATGGCCTGTGATTCTTATGATTTATAACCTACCTCCATGGCTATGCATGAAGCGCAAGTACATGATGTTATCTATGTTAATTTCTGGGACTAAACAACCAGGGAATGACATAGATGTATACTTGAAACCTTTAATCGAAGATTTGAAGATTTTGTGGGAGAACGGTGTGGAGGTTTATGATGGATATAGGAAAGAAAGTTTCAATTTGAGGGAGATGTTGTTTGGCACAATTAACGATTTTCCAGCATATGGAAATTTGTCCGGGTATAGCATTAAAGGTGAAAAAGCGTGTCCTGTCTGTGAAGATGGAACCGATACCATGCGATTGAAACTTTGTCAGAAGAATGTCTTTCTCGGTCATCGTAGAATCTTAAATTCCAAACATCAATATCGTGGATGGAGAAAAGCGTTCAATGGAGATACCAAACAACGTAGAGCTCCACCTAGATTGACAGGTGATCAAATATGTGAAAAGTTGAAAGATGTGAGTATTCAGTTTGGCAAACCTTTTGCACATAAAGTTGTCACAGGTGGGTGGAAGAAGAGGTCAATTTTTTTTGAATTGCCATATTGGAAATCTTTGTACGTAAGACATTTTCTTGATGTTATGCATATTGAAAAAAATGTATTTGAAAGTGTTATTGGTACGTTACTCAATATAATAGGAAAGTCTAAGGATGGCCTTAAAGCAAGGGAGGACATGGTAGAGATGGGAATAAGAACTGAATTAGGACCCGTGAAGAAAGGAAGACGCACATATCTACCACCTGCTGCTTATACTCTATCTAGAAAGGAAAAGAAAATATTGTGTAAGTTTCTGAGTGAAGTTAAAGTTCCAGAAGGTTACTCCTCAGACATTAGAAGACTCGTGTCCATGAAAGACCTCAAGTTAAAGAGTTTGAAGACACATGATTTCCATGTCATAATGGAACATTTTCTACCAATAGGTATACGTTCTATTTTTCCAGAAAAAGTAAGAAGCGCTATAACTAAATTGTGTTTTTTCTTCAGGTCAATTTGTAGTAAGGTGATCGATCCTGAGATCTTACCAGTATTACAAAAAGAAATAGTTATTACTTTGTGTGACCTTGAAATGTATTTTCCTCCATCATTTTTTGACATTATGGTACATCTTGTTGTTCATCTTGTGAAAGAGACACAATTGTGTGGACCAGCTTATATGAGATGGATGTACCCTGTTGAACGTTACATGAAAATAATAAAAGGGTACGTGAAAAACCGAAGTCGTCCAGAGAGTTGTATCGTTGAGCGATATGTTGTTGAAGAAGCGGTTGAGTTTTTTACTGAATTTTTGTCCAATGTGCAATCCATTGGACTCCCCGAATCTCATTTTTCGAAAAAAAAGAAGGTAAAAAATTAATTGGAAATGAAATTGTGACAGTATCAAGGGTTGAACGGGATCAAGTGCATTTGTATGTTCTGCATAATGACAATGAGGTTGAGCCGTTTGTTGAAATGCACAAGGCTATACTCCGAGGTGAGAATCAAAGTAGAAATGAAAATTGGATAGTACGAGAGCACAATCAAAGTTTTATACAGTGGTTTAAGAATCATACATATTCAAAGTTTCATTCAGATCCCACTTCAATATCAGACAGGTTGAGATGTTTGGCATATGGTCCAAGTTCGATTGTGTTCTCTTATAGAGGATACACAATTAATGGATACACATTTTATACCAAATAACAAGATGAGAAAATTACTATGCAAAATAGTGGTGTCACGGTGGTAGCTGGAGCAATGCATATTTCTAGTATGAAGGACTTGAACCCCAAATATGAAAATCTATCATATTTTGGGGTTATCAATCACATTTGGGTGTTTGATTACGAGAAGTTTCAGATTCCTATCTTTGGTTGCAAGTGGGTACATAGTAGTGGCATACGAATGGATAAGTCAGGGTTTTTGCAAGTGGATCTTAATAGGGAGGGGTACAAAGATGAGCCTTTTATTTTAGCCTCTCAAGCAAAACAAGTGTTCTATGTCACAGACCCGAAGAGTACGAAATGTTCTACAGTGCTTTTATCTAACAAAGTGATTGATGATAAAAGTGTAGATCAAGGTGATGTTGATGTTGAGAATGAGTCATATATTAGAAACGATCGAGATGAAAATACTACAACGGATGAATCATATATTAGAAAACATCACGATGAGGGAATTTGGATCAATCCCTCTGTCCGCGTTCTTAAGAGACAAGTGATTCGCAATCCAACCAAGAAAAGAAAGAGATGTTAGTGAAAGAGGTAATATATATTCCTCCATTCTTGTTAACACTTAGAAAACTTCTAATAAATGATATATTTGTCATTTTATATACTCAATTGATATTTTTCATTTTATATACTCAATAGATATTTGGAATTATATTACCTACACGATGATTCTATTAATGATGGAGACAATGATGGAGGAAAATCCAGTAAGGGAGTGGAAAAAGAAATTAAAAGAGGAAAAACTATTATGAAGAATATCATTCGTGATAGAGATAGAGGTATAAAATACGATGTGCATTGGAGTCCAAATGACCAATTAATTGAGCCTAATGGTTCTAAATTGACAAGTTACATTGGTAAAATTGTAAGGAGAGAAATTCCAATAACTTGTGATGAGTGGAGAGATGATAAGATGGATGATGCTAAAAAAAATATGGAGTGAGATACAGGTACTTTAAATTATGTATTTAAATTACGATTATGTACTTAAAATTATGTCTTTAAATTACTTATACTAACACACTTTGTGTATGTTTTTTGTAGAGGTCTTTCAACATTGATGAAACAAAAAAAGATTATTGTCTTGGATTGGCTGGCAAAATACTAAGAGGGTTTAGAACATATTTAAACAGAAAATATCTTAGAGATGCCGAAAAATGTTTTGTTGATGCAGAGCGTCCAACAGAATATGCAGATGTGATTTCACTTAAAGAATGGGATGTTTTTAAAGCCAAACGTAAAACCCCAAAATTTCAGAGTGTAAGTGTGTTGCACTCAAAAATTTAACCTCTTGGTTTAGGCTTATGTTTCATCATAAACATCATATTGCGTTGCATTCATATCTCATGATAAGATCCAAGATCTTTGGGTCCTCAAGATCTCTATAAGCTAAGGAGGTTGATTGGGTTAGCATACCCTTCTGAAGGAATTCCAAATTCTCATGTCTGTGAATCTTTCAAGTCACAATGATGTATTGTACCTCCAAACATTCCATTTGTCTCATTGATTCCTCAAAATTTGAAGTTTTACAAAGAGTTGGGGAGAAATTCATATGTGGCACTCATCTGATGAAATTAGGGTTTTGGCCCTCTGTGAAGTTTGAAGTTGGGATGAGTCAATTTCTTGAAGTATTACCTTCTTATTATCATTTGAGTTATCATGGTTCAGAGGATTGCTCAACATATTCAGTAGATTTGAGGTTTTGAAGCTTGATTGGTTACCTCCTAACACATGGAGCAAAATTAGGGTTTTGAGTAAAATCAGGATTTCTTCAGACTTTTCACTCAGACCTGATTTCACTTGTTTCTATATGTTGTTGGACATCTATGAGTGAAATATTGAGGCTCAATTTTGAAACATCATAACTTTCTCAATTTTTATCCAATGTTTGCATACCATACATTTTTGGAAAGCTTGGAAAAAATCCTACAAGATTGCCAATGTGTAAAATTTCTCAAAAATGCACCATTTGAAAGATATTTGAGTTAGAAGTTTCATGCACAAGTTTTGACCAAGGCTGGGCAAGCATGCATTTTCTGGGCATTTTCTTTGGGTAATTTTCACAAACAGGTGGTGGGCATAATGTTGAGGCTTATATCTCTTGATTCAGATGGAATTTTTGAAAACCACTTCGTGCATTTTGAAGTATGCCATGAGACCTTTAATTGGAACTTTGAATCACATCATTTGGTTCAAAATTGAGTAAGTTACAAAGCTCACAAGTTGAGGTCATGAGGCTGATTCCATGCATGCCCATGCAAGCTAGAACGCGTGCGTGGCTGCCTAGATTTTGGCCTTGCTTGTGCACAACTTCAAATGACCATATCTCACTCATTTTTGCTCCATTTTCATTGAACCAAAGCTTGTTTTAATCCTCATTCTAAGAGCTATTGATATGCCTCAAAAGGCCAAGAAATGCACGAGCCATTTGTGAGACAATTGGAGGAGAAAAAGGTGGTGCAAAGTTGTTTTGTGCAGAAGTGTGTTTTGTACATTTTGTGTTGATTTTGCAAGTTTATTTTGAAGCAAGCAAGCTGGGATTCGAAGCAAGCATTGCCAGCACGCGTTCTTTACCATAAAAAGCCAAACAATTTGAGTATTTTCCTCACACTCATTCCATGCACCACTTGATTTTTCTTGCCATATCTAGCTAGGTTGAGGAATAAATCACGTGAGTATATTCTCACCACTGATCCAGCTCATCAAAATGCAGTTAATAAGGGTATGAAGAAGCACAAAACGCAAGCTACATTCAAGATGCCATTTTTATGATTTTTTTGCTCTAACGGTTTGTGAGGAGAAAAGGACCATTGTACCCTTGTTATAATCATACATTATAAGTTAGAAGCTTCTCATTTTGCAAAGGAGCTTTCTCTCTCTCGTTTTCAGATCCAAAAAATTCCTCTGCATTTTCACTTTTTCTCATACTTTCAATAGCTGCAATTCGTGTTTTTAAGGAGATTTTCATCATCATTATCATCTCATTGAAGGATCAAGAGCAAGATTGTGGTATTTTCTCTTCAAATCCAGAGGCATATTTGGATTTATTTTCCAAATCAAAAGGTAACATCCAAACTTCAAATCTGATTTTCTAGCTTGCCTTTGATGAATTTGAGCTTATACATGCGTGGTTAGCTGGCCAAACAATAGGTTTGATGTATAATTGCATCTGTTCTTGAAGCATATTGCATAACATGAAGTTCTGAAAATCCGGATTTGGATGATTTTCTTGATTTTCTTGCTCTGATTTCTTGATGTATGATGGATCATTTGATTTTTTACAAGTTGTGTGTTGTAGCTTGCCATGTGATCTTCATTTAGAGCTTTGAATCACTTGATTTGGTTGAGAAATGAGTGAGATACGATTTTTAGAAGTAGCATGCATGAAACTGAAAAATCACGTGTGCTAGGGCTGGCTGGAGGTTGAAGATGATGTGTGGCATCATCTGATTGGTCCATGCATTTTTGAATTTTTATTTTAATTATTTTATGATTAGCATTTTGCATCAATTTATTTTTCATCAAAAAATCGTCCAAAAATTACAAAAAAATACCATATACTCATGTTGACTTTAAATATTTTGTGGAATTTTTTTCAAATTTTTAAAAATGTTTTGACCAATTAAATAAATTCTAAGATTAATTAATTGTATTTCAATTGAAAAATTCCTAAAAAATACTTTCTCATATTGAAAAATTCCACAAAAAATATTTTGAATCCTCTAAAGGATTAATTTTGAGTTTCTGAAGTTTATTTTATAATTTTTGCATTTTTGCATAATAAAATAATTTCATGCATTATATTGTGTTTCATGCATATTTAAATTGTTAAAAATACTTTCATGCATATAAAAAATACATAAAAAATATGTTAGTACATTTAAATCATGCACCATGCATTTCTGAATTTTATTTCATCATTATTGCATTTTTCCATATTTAAATAATTTCATGCATTATATTGCATTTCATGCATACTTAAATTGTAAAAAAATATGTTAGTTCATTTAAATCATACATCATACATTTCTAATTTTTTATTTTATAATTTTGTCATTTTTGCATGATTAAATCAATTTTTGCATTAAATACATGATTTGCATTATCCATTTTGCATTTTATTTGTTTTTTTACCATTTTTCCTTGAAGATAAAAAATGACAAAAATAGTTTTGATCATATTTAGGGTGTTGGGACACTGTTTCTAATTTTTATAGATTTTTACTTCTGACTTTTACATTTTATACCAATTTTTCTTGTTTATTGGTCTTACAAGCGCGTACATTGAACTAGAGTTGACTTTTTGATTTTATTTTGACCTTTCCATGTATTTTTGAGTTTGGCAAGGATATGTCCTTGATTTGTAAGGGATTTGAGCTCCTTAGTGAATTTTTACTTTGATTTTATCTTTCATTTTTCTATTGTTGTGGAATTTCTAAGGTGAACATACCTTGTGGCCTAGTGTAATTGAGTCTAGCTTCAATTTGAAGCTTGTGGACATGATTTAAAGCCAAGCTTTGGGTATGTGATGATCATTTGAGTGCTCTAGTAATATGTAACATGTTTTCATTTATTGGAAATTATATGTTGATCATTAGGTTTCTACCTTGAGCATAAAGTTTTGTGTGTTTTCCCAAAACCCTATCTTGTTGATGCCTTGGTCCTTAGACCTTTTTCTTGTATAGTTTATGTTTCTAATTTATGTTTAAGGGTATGATAACCTCAAGGATAGTCTTCTAAGACTTGAGAGATACTTGAACTCAAAGGATCATCTTGGTCCCTTTAGTTAGAAGTTTGATCTTTGTTTCACTTGTTGCATTCTTGTGCATGGATTGTAAGGTGAGGAATACATTCATGCAATTCTTTAGGAATCTACTTCACATTTCCTTACTTCATCCTTATAGCATATTTAGGGCCTTGATTCCAGTTTGATTGATTCATTTAAGCCCCTAATTTGCTCAAGCCCATGCAACTTTTGTTGATTAGAATGTTACCAACTTATGCTTATGGTTGTACCACTTGTGTTGTATGCACCATGCATGGTTCTAGCAATCCAATTTCAATTGGATCTTTGATTTTTACTTATGACCTTGTACATTATGTAATAAATAACTCAATTCTCTTTGATTCATTTACTTGCACTCAATTGTAATGTCATCATGATGACCTAGAAGAGCTAGATTTTCTTTTTTCTTCTTCTATTGTTTGGTTGAAACATACCTTAAGGGATTATAGGTTCATGATTTTTGAGGCATGTCACTTCAATTGAAATTAATTTAAGCTCATGACAAACATCTTGTGAGGGTTCTATCATCACCCCATGACATACAATACATCTTTCCCTTCCTACAAATCTTGATCAATGTTGTTTGATCTAAGATAGGTGGTATTTTGCTTTGGATGATTTTGTTCATCAAATAGGTGATTTGTTTGTGTATGAAAGCTTCATCTTTTAAATTTGGTTGCTCATGAATCATATCTTGGGTTAAAATTATGGCACAAGTCATACATGCTTTTAATTTTCTAATTAAAACCACTTTGTTTAAATTTTTCTTAAGTGCAATGCTTGTCTAGTTTAGATGCTTTCAAACCTTAATCCAATGTACTTGTGTGTGTGAGATTTTTACTTAGTTTGAATTGCTTTTGTTAGTAGTTTACTTAGGTATTAAGCTACTGACCTTGTGTGTTACATTCCTTTCTCATCTTGCCTCTTCATCATGATTGACTCATTAGCTTGTATGTATGTTCCAAATTAATTCTAGGGTTTAGAATCATCCCTTTCCACTACCAATCTTTGCACTATGAATGATTGTGAAGCATGATATTTGGTAATTGTTTTGTGTTTATGTGAGCATCATGTTTATGTTCTTGTCATCCATCTCACTTGTCTATAACACTTGACACAAACATGCTTGGACACATACACAAACACTTTCCATTCCACATTTCTAGTATGTGCATTCTTGTTGAAAATTGTTCATGTAAAGGGCTTGATGATTGTGTATGACATGAATGCATCTATACCATGATAACTACAGACTTGTGTCATTTTCCATCATCTAAATGTTATACCTTTTTACTAGTACCATGCCATGCTTCATTTGTTTTCTAGGTGCATATTTAGGGTAAATGTTTGACTAGTTATTGCATTATTTTCTCGTTTTCTTTTCTTTTGAGATGATTTTGGTTTGTTTATGTCTAATATGTATGTAATGTCTACCTTTCCACCACTTAATTCACTCAAAAATGTCACCACAAAGCATGTTCACAATCGTTCATTTATGCATATTTCACCACACATTCCTAGACGCATGTTTAAGCTTTCCTAATTGCTTTTGTTTGTGCATTGTAAATGATGAGCATGTATATGATGATCATGCATTCTTACCATAATAGCTACTGTCTTCCATACCTTTTTATGCTATGAGTTTCATTCCTTTGCATTCATGCATCATCCATGCTTCATTCTATCTTTAGTTGCATTCTAGGTTAAACCTTTAACTGGTTCTTGTGTAGATGTTGTATGTGTGCAATTTCAAGCATCTTATGACTTGATAATATATAACTTGAATAGCTTTTCATCACATGTTATCTCTGATCCCACCACTATTTGAAAATTAGCACATGCACGCACAAGTATAAACACACACATACATGCACATGTTTACCCGCACTTGCACGAATCGAATGCATTTCTCTTGAGTGTTTTGCTTTTGAATTATTTGAATGCATGTTTAAGTGATATTGTTGATGAAATAACATGTTTGCTACTGTAAATTGTGTATTTTAATATTTCTTGGATCATTTATTTTCATCTTTGCCTTTCCATGGTTTCTTTTAGATTGTAAACACCTTTTAGGTTAAGCATTTCAACTAGTTTTCGCACCAATGTTGTAATTGCATCCTCATGGAATTTCTTTTATGATTTGGTTATTAATTCATTTTCATGATTTTGGTACTGCAATCTCTTCATCTTGACACCTTCTCTTCATGTCATAAACCTCACACACTTAGATGCACTTCACCGCACGCGTTTGTTGCATGTTTGCGCACTTTTGATAGACTTTGGCTCTTGAATCTTTGTGGTTTATTTTGCATGGTGTAAATGAGAATTAACATGATTAGCTACTGACTTGAATGTCATTTTATTCTTTAATTTTCTATTAACTTCATCCAAGTCTAACGCTTCGCACAATTAGCTCTTTGCATGCTTTTAGGATTAGTTTCGACCTAGTTTGTGAATTAACTTGTTTGTGGGTGTTTATAATGATGTTTGATGTTTGTTAAATTTTTGTATAACTTTGTAAATAAATTTTGTGTCTACTGACCTCACTTCACATGACACTTTGCATGAGCATAATTCACTCAAATTTCACTACATCTTCTTCTTTCTTCTTCTTCTTTCTTTTTTTTAGCACTTGTTAGTGCTTGGTTTGTGTGCTTTTGCCAAAGCACTTTACTTGATTCTAACCCTCTTCTCACTTGGTTTCCCAACCAAGATGATTGATTTTATAGGTTCCCCTTAGGTTTTGCTCGATTAAGTTAGTTTTCGAGTTTAGACATTAAGTTAGGCATCCATGTATGATAACTTTAGGTAGATTCTTCCCCTTGTTTATATCCATAACTTAGGAGCAACTTTGCATGATAACATTAGGATTTAGAAGTAGGTTAGTTTCCCTTAGCCATTTTTACCTTTATCCTTTTGCATCCTTAAAATTAAAATCTTGTTTTTGTCAAGTGCATTAAAACATTCTAATAATCTGAAACTTTTTCCAAAGTAAAAGATACAAACCAATTAGTCTAGGATGTTTCGTTGTCCTGTTTGCTGTTGATGCTTCGTCGTCCTGTTGCTGATGTTTCGCCATCTCATCCTCTAATGTTTCTCCATCTCATCCTTTGATGTTCCGTCATCCCGTTTGCTGATGTTTCGTCATCCTATCTGCCGATGTTTCGTCATCCCGTCTGTAGCTGATGTTTCGTCATCATGGAGGTGTTTCATCATCGTTTGTTGTTTCGTCTGCTAATCTAAAAAACACAAACCAACCAAAACAAGTGAGCCGAACTACGGCGCTTTGACTTTCCCATTGCACGAGGGAATACGTAGGCATCCTGTCGCGGGGCTAGATCGAGCCACCTTTGTAAATATTTCCTTCTTTTCCCCGTGTTTTCTTTCTTTTATTCCTTTATTCTTCTTTTCTTTTTACATATGCATACCTTATACCATGTACAGATATAGATAGACCTTTACACCCATTAGATAGAAAGTAAAAGCGGATACCGTAGAGTACTATGGGCGCGTGAGATGCTAATCCCTTCCCCTCGCGTAATAGACTTCCTTACCCGATCTCTCGATCGCAAGACCGTGATTTCTCCATTTCAGGTTTACTCGATGTTTACCTTTCCCTCTTGGCGGGATAAAAAATGTTCGATGACGACTTCATTGATATATAGCTATATCCTTTGATTTTCGGTCGGGTGTTTCAAAGTGACGTAAATCGTCAAAGAGCATCATCTCCGGCATATCCATACAAAAAAGGACGTTTGGGATATGCACGATTAGAACAAAAAATAATAAGTATTTACAAATTGCAATAATATACTTGTTCATCAAGACTTATAACTGAGCTTGTTTTTGTGTTAATGTGTAGTTAAAAGAGGAGAATAGTTCTGAAACATCTCTTCTGGAGCATGTTTTGTGGAAGGCTGCCCGTGTGGGTAAGGATGGAGTTCTTAAAGAAGATGGACAACAAATTTTTGAAAAATGCGTAAGTATAACATTAATTCTAATTAAATCAAAATTTTATTAACATATAATATTCATGTTTTTCCAATATTCATATGAATTTCAGGAGATTCTGTCACGGTCTACATCTCCACGAGATGATTGCAGGAGCATACTTAGTCGAGCATTAGATGTTCGTGAGTATTCTGGTCGGGTGAGGGGTAAAGGACATGGGGTTACTCCAAGCTCCTTGAAAAAGAACAACCCAAAGACAAAATCTGCTAGCAATAAAGAACTGCAGGCAATGGTGGATGCATTAGAAGTTGAAGTTCTTGAATTGAGGAAGGAAAAAGCAAGACAGTACCAATCATAAAGGGAAGCTTCGGGTGTTAAAGAAACTAGTGGCATAGCTAGTGTCAATTGTGCTCTTAAACCAAGTATTCTAGAGGTAATTTCATATATTATTATGAAATTTAATTAGTGTAATTTATTTAATTGACATATATACACATTAATGATGTCATATTTATTATTGATTTTAGGGCATTTCACCTTGTCAACTCTTTTTAGAGACACCAACTTATCGCATGGTTGGCAAGGGAAAAGTCCATAACACTCAGGAAGAAGTACTTCATCATAAACCGCTTACTTCTGGATATTTGAAAGTGTCAATTGATATTGCTTTAGAGGAGGGTGCAGTATTACCAATCCCAGATGAAGTTTCGGATGCAACATTGGTGGGAGAGGCAATAGGAGCGTTTATTGCATGGCCGTCAAGACTCGTTCGCATAGATGATGAGGTATAATTAAAACCGTTATGAACCTTTTAGTACTCAAATTTTTTACGTTCATTTTACTTACATTTTTTGCATGGTAATGTTAGACTCCTACAAAACCCAAACCAAAAGATAAAGGGATTACGCGGCCAATGGAGTCAGTGGCATCAAAAAAACAGGTACAACACAATTATATGATATTTATGCTTATATAATGTTAATTTGTCATCCTATACTTGACCACTCTAATTTTATGATATTCAGATTATTCCTGCCAAAGAGATTGAAGTTGTAAGTAGGGGTAAAGAGCCTGTAATTAGCAACATTCCCACATAAATAAAGAGTGTTGCTAAGAGGACCAGAGCTAGAAAAAAAACTACTTCACAGTATAGGTCGTGCCTTCAGACATATATAAGCTTCACAACTATTTCGCAAGGTGGTACTTCTCTTATACCCCTAGATGAAGGGATTTATGGTTATCAAGGCATGACATCAATTGGTATGGAGGATTTGGAACAATTTTTTGGACACTTGTCATTAGGCATCGCTGTTATCAATACATACATCAGGTATACTCCAATCAATTTTATTTAATTAATTGCAGAATTTATTTACTCATTTCAATGAATAATTAATGTTAATGATGTTTTTATTTAAGGTTTCTGTATGACAAGTTGATTCGCCCGCGTGGATTGGAGTCCAGATTCGCTTTCATAAATCCCAACGTTGTCCACGCAGGGTCAATCATCTCAAAACGGATGAAGTAATAGCATTTGTACTCGGTTTATTTATGGCCGCAAAGATACGAAAATTGTTCTTTTTACCATATAATACTGGCAACAAGTAAGATTTTCATTCTAAATTTCCTCTATTATAATTTTTCGTTTTTTAACATTGTGTAGAAAATTTCCATCTAACCTTTGTTTAATATTCCAGTGGACACTGGTTATTGGTTGCAATTAATCCTGTGAGAGAAATTGTATATTATCTGGATTCATTGGGCAATTATTGGACAACATACCCAGATATGAAGAAGACGATTGACACGTAAGTGAGATTGTTCTAAAATATTCATGTGTATATTTAATTATTTATGTGCGATAGTTCTAAATATTCGTTATTATTTTATTATAGCATTCTACAAAGTTTTTGAGCACAAAGAGATATTCAAGTACCAAGGAGTAGAGTCAACAATATTTCTTGGATCAAAGTGGAGGTATAGATTTTCCCAATTTTGATTATATAGCGATGATACTTGATAAAACAAGTTAAGGTGTATATCTTGATGTATATCCGTATTTACTTTCCATGTGTAGTGTCCTCGTCAACGCAATGGTGTAGATTGCGGTTATTTTATGTTGAGGTTTATGAAAGAAACTATTCTTTTGGACCGATTAGAGATTCCATCCACGGTATGAATTTCTAACTTATGAATTATTTTAATATTTCTCATAAAATGACTTAGTATTTTAATTAAATCATACAATGTTATATTATTATGTAGTACTTTGATGAATTCAAGTGTGCTTATTACTCAAAAGATCAATTGGATGAACTTATGGAGGATTGGTGCCAATTTGTTATGGAGTTGAGAGTTTTATTATAAGGTATAACTTTGATTTTTGAGAATATAATATATGTCGTTATAGTTGTGTTACAATATTATTATTTTTGTTGTTATTTGGTAACTTGTATGAATTTTGATTTTTTGATTTTGTTTCAGGTTATATAGGTGCAGATCGATGTAGAAGATAGAGTTATTTCGTAAAGAAATTTTGATTTTGTTTCATTGTTGTATAAATTAATGTTGTCGTTGTGTATATTGTGCAAAAAGGATTGAAGATGTATATTGACGTATAAATTGATGTTGTTATAATATTGTTTCATTGTTGTATATTGATGTTGTTGTTGTTTAAAATGTTATATTGAAGCTATAAATTCTGGTGCAAAAATGGTGAGATTAAATTTGATAGGCAAAATTTAGTTTTACAATGAAAATTTTTTTTTAAAAAAAAATAATAAGGAAAAGCGCTGCTAAAGGGGGGGGGATAGACAACGCTTTTAATGAGAAGCGTTGTCTAAAGTGATTGAAAAAATATATATTAAAAAATAATAAGGAAAAGCGCTGCTAAAGGGGGGAATAGACAGCGCTTTAAACAAGCGCTGTCTAAAGTTCCACAATAAAAGCGCTAAAGTGTAATGCTAAAGGGGTACCTATAGCAGCTTTTGCTAAAGGGGTACCTATAGCAGCTTTTGAAATTACATAAATGTCTATACCTTTAGCGGTGGTTTTAAGCTTTTTAGTTAAAAGGCCTAAAAAGCGTTGTCTAATCCCTTGTTTGGTATAGTGTATGGTGATTATAATAACTTTGGATCATTAAATAAATAAATTAAAATCAAGGGGACTATGAACATATAAGTGTCACTTAAGAAAATTTTAAAATTGAAAGAAATAAAAGGGGGCTAGTGAAGGTGAGATAAGCACAAGAAGTTTGTGTTTGAATTGTGTGTGTTTAAAAGCATTTTCATTTTTCAAATTGGGTTAAAAAATAATTTCCCAAACTATATTCCAAATGAAAATGGATATATAAAAGAGATGACAGAAAGGTTTTATCCCTGTTCACTACATAACCCGGTAGCAACGTCTAGTCGCTTCATACACGAAATATTATCGTTATAATCAAACATATTACACCTTTTAAGATATATTTATGTCCAATTAACAATACTTTACATTTCTCACGCAAATAGTTTGACTTAAAAAGGCAATTTGTTTTCTTAAAGATTTTGGTTACAACTTAGATCTTTGAGGGATTTACAAAATGAAACGATTAATGTGTTTGATATTTACAACTTGGTCTTGTATCAAAGGATAAAGATGAGTTAATTTTTATTTAGCATTAACAAGATCATAAGGCTAAATTTACGTCTATAAGTCATACTTCTAAACGTGTTGTTCCATTTCCATCTCTATGAGATTAAAGAAGACCAAGATGGTGGATAAGGCCAAAAGTGTATCATCTCAAAGAAATTGTTATTCTAGCCTTGGATGTCATGTTTTTAAATGTGGCTGAAGGATTGCAAAACTTAGAAACTGGACATTTAGGGAGGCATTCGAAAATAGGTAGGGTCAAATATGGTTGATGAATCATTCTTGTGAACTTGTCAGACTACTAAAGAAGAAAAAGGTGGTTGGAAGCAAGTGGATGCAAGTGGCGAGATTAAGGTTCAAGGGTGACTTGAACTTGATCAATGTGGTTGAATAGTAATTCAAGATGGTGGAGAGGCAAGGTGGTTGATGGATAAATTGACATCACCACAGTTTTAACTCAAAGTAGATATTATTGTAATATGTCTTAAAACATCAAGTGAGAAAATATAACGAAAAATATATATTTCACTACTGACAAATTTTTGGGCTTGTTCACAAATTTATTTGTTAATGGATTATGTTTTAGGTTTATTATGGATCTTTGAGTTTCAACAACTATAAATATGCATCTCTTGCATGCTTGTTACAACAATCTTTAGAACTTAAGAGGTGAAAAGAGAGAAAATGGTATATGAATCCTAGTGGTAAACTTAGTGATGAAATCGTGAATTCATAAAGCATATATCTAGAAGGAAACATGCAAAAAGTACTCTAAATAAAATGAATATTTTATTTTATTTATGGTTTTATTTTATAATAACTAATTATTTTCGTATTTGTTGGACCACTTGCCATGTTTTGGTCTTATCTGAAATTCTAGATGTCTAATTGACATGATCTTTAATGTGTTGGAAAGCTTAAAAAATAATGTACAATTCATCTGTTGCAGTCAGAACTAAATTATCTTTCTTTATGGATCAAAAATCATCATCAATAAAAGTGAGAAGATGAAGGAAAAACAATGATTATCCACTTCTTCACTACCTTTAAGTGTGTGACCTTTCATTCTCAAGCCATTATTAATAAATTAGTGGGTTGAAGTTGTAGAATTTATTAATTATTATTGTAACCTACCATTTACATATAAATAGGGAGCTAATCATGAATGAAAAGTCTAGTTGAATTTTGTTAAATAAATACATTATGTATTTTAAGAGTTTTTCTCCTTTGATTCTAGATTGCGCTATATTTTGACCTTATCAAGAAATCAAATTTTTTGTGATAATCTTCACTTAGAAATCATAGAAGATTGTGGCGTCTCATTTGTGTCATTTTCATTAACATCTTTAATTATTTTCTTTTACTTCAATTATGTTCCGAATCAAATTATTGCTTTAAATTTATGTATTCACTCCATCTTATAATATTAAAATCACAAGTTTCATAAAAACAACAAAGTATAGCAAAAATAGCCAAAAAAAAACAAATTGGTTAGTCATCAAATATAATTTATGTTGGAACAAAGGGTTTTCAAGAAAGATAGTTTTGTGAAGAAGAAGAAGAAGAGAATTGAGAGAGAGAGAGAGGGAGAGAGAGAGAGAGAGAGAATGATTATCTGAAAACTATATGAAAAATTATTATTGATTGCCTTTTTCATGATTACAATTAATTTCCCTTTTATAGGCATACAATGCCCAAAACAAGCTAAGCTAAGGCCCAAAACATGCCCAACCCAAACGCTTTTGACACACTAACTAATTCGACACAAACACTTAATACGACGGGGTCGACAGAATCATGAATTATTCATTCTAACACACCCCCTGATTCATGTTCTTGAGACTTATCATCTCAATTCTTCTCTTTAACTCTTCAAATCTGACATTCTTCAAAGGTTTAGTGAATATGTCAGCTAGTTGTACTTCAGTCTTGTAGTGCCTTATTTCCAGCTTCCCTTTGTTGACTTGATCTCTCAAGAAATGATACCTTCTTATATGTGTTTACTTCGACCGTGACACACATGGTGATTTTCCAGGTTAATTGCTGATTTGTTGTCGACTAATAGCTTTATCTTCTTATGCTCTATTATCTTGAGTTCTTCAAGTAACATTCGATATATGCTGCTTGGCAAGCAGCATATGATGCAGCTACATATTCAGCTTCGCAAGATGATAATGACACAATGCTTTATTTCTTCGAACTCTAGGAGATTGGAGCACCTTCAATCATGAAAATGTAGCCTGCAATGCTTTTCTTTTCGTCTTGATCTCCACTGAAATCTAAATCACTGTATCCATGAACTTCGACACTTATGTTGTTCTTCGACTTCCTGGGCAACAACACACCATGGTCGACAGTTCCCTTGATGTATCTCAGCACCCTCTTTACTGCGATTAGGTGACATTCTTGAGGTTTCTCCATAAATCTGCTCAATAATCCTACACTTTGGTAAATATCTAGTATGGTATTGCAAAGATATCTCAGGGATCCAATGATTTGTTTGTATAATGTCGAATTTACAAACTCATCATTTGATTCCTTCTTCAGCTTTACTCCAATCTCTAACGGTGTGACTGCTTCATTACAGTTGCTCATGTTGAATCTCTTCAGAATATCTTGAGCATACTTAGTCTGATGCAAGAATACCCCTTCTTCAGTATTTTTGAATTTCATCCCTAAGATATACGAGAGATTTTCTAAGTCATAAATTTCGAATTCTTGCATTAGCTTCAATTTGAATTTCATTATCTCAGCTTCGTCGGCTCCAGTAATGAGTAAGTTATATACATAGAGGCATATAATGATTCGATTGACATTGTTAACATCATTTACATGCACTCCATGTTCAGATACACATTTTGTTAAGCATGCTTCAATCAGGAAGCTATCTATTATTTTATTCCAAGCTCGAGGAGCTTGCTTCAAACCATAGATAACCTTCCTTAATCTATACACCTTCGTATCCAGCCCTTTGACATCGAATCCTGGTGGTTGAGTAACATAGACTTCTTCTTCTAATGGACCATTCAGGAATGTCTGCTTTACATCCAGCTGATGCATCTTCCATCCCCTATACGCTACTGTTGAAACAACAATTCAAATTGTTTCTAGCCTTGCAACCGACGCATATAGTTCGTCGAAGTCGATGCCAGGATTTTGTAGAAAGCCTCTAGCCACCAATCTTGCTTTATACTTCGATATCTCGCCATTTGGCCTTCATTTCACTTTGTATATCCACTTTACATCGATAGGATTCTTATTTGTTCTTTTGACAAGCTCCCAGGTCTTGTTCTTCTCAATGGCTCTGAGTTCTTTTTTCATGGCTTCACACCAATTCGAATTACTCATGGCTTCATCCAAATCGATTGGTTCAACTTCAATCATCATCATGGCTTCTTCGACTAAATCACCATCAGCATCAATTGCTTGATCTGGAAATCTTTCATACCCAACTAGCCTTGTTGATTCAGTTATTGTTCTTGTCGACCTCCTTTCATTTTGTTCAGGTGGTTCTTCATTTCGACTAGTTGAAGCATTTCCTTGTTCACTTTGACTAGTTGAGGGTTCATCCTGTTGATCTTCTTCGAACACAATTATAACTGTGTGTGTTTCCTATCGAACTGAGCTTTGACTCCAGCCCCACCCTTTTCTTTTACCGACAAGAACATCTCTTCTAATAACTAGCTTATCTTCGATTAGCGAATACAATTTGTATGCACCAGTCAAATGATAACCTATGAGAATCATAGCTTCACTTCGATCATCGAGTTTCTTTCTCAATTGTCCAGGTACATGCCTGAAGCACATTGATCCAAAAACTCTAAGATGAATCACACTTGGCTTCGACCCTTTCCAAGCCTCATAAGGTGTTCTTCCTACTATCTTCTTTGTTGGACACCTGTTTAGAATGTATGTTGTTGTCGAAGCTGCTTCATCCCAAAATCTCTTAGCCATTTCTTTAGTTTTCAACATACTTCTCATCATGTTCAGTATACTTCTATTTTTCCTTTCAGTTATGGCATTGTTCTGAGGTGTATAGGGTGCAATAATCTCATGCTCTATATCTTCCTCATTAAAAAATTTGGCAAATTCAAAAGATGTGTATTCACCACCACCATCAGTTCTTAACTTCTTCAATTTACAGCCACTTTGCTTTTCAGCATGCAAATTGAACTTCTTGAATTGTGTGAATACCTCACTCTTCCTTTCAGTAGGATAAATCAATATATGTCTGGTGAATTCATCAATAAAAGTAAGGAAATACATGTTGCCTCCATTTAACTTAACTTCAAGTGGCCCACACACATCAAAGTGAACTAGTTCCAACTTGCGCTTGGATTTCATGGGCAAGTCATGTTTGAATGCCTTCCTCGCCTGCTTAGCTTTACAACATTCCTCACACACTTTCTTTGGTTCCTTCACATAAGGCAAACCAAACACCATCCTTTTCTGGTTGAGTATGCATAAACTCCTGAAGTTTAGATGTCCATACATGTGATGCCATAGCCAGTTCTTTTCTTCTTCCATAGTCGAAGCAAGACACATGTGATCTGATGTGTTAAGTTCAACTTTGAATGTTTTATTCTCTGCTAATGGTGCTTTCATGATTAGCCTCTCATCAACCATATAGACTTTCATCTAATTCCTTTTGAGCTTTATTTTGAAGCCTTTTGCAAGTAATTGACCTACACTTGTAAAACTACTTGTCATAGAGGGTACATACAATACTTCAGTGATAATAGCCTTTCCTCCATCTTTCCTGACAATTGAGATATCTCTTTTGCCTCCAGAGTTGATGTGTCTTCCATCAACAAACTTTATCACCTTTTTCACTAACTCATCTAACTTGGTGAACCAATCTTTATTGCCAGTCATATGGTTGTTACATCCTAAATCCAGATACCACATGTTGGTTTTCTCAGTGTTCGAACGAGTGTTTACCATCATTAACACCTCATTTGAGTCACTATCTCATGCTCTTGCATATTGGGCTTCCTCACCTTCTTTCGCTCTTGCTACTTTCTTTCTTCGACAGTCTCGAGCGTAGTGACCAAAACCTTGACAATTGTAACATTGCACCTCTTTCGTGTCGACTTTCCTCCCAGAGTACTTGTTGCCCACACCTTTCTTTCGCTACTTCAACTTTTCAGCTTTCTTGCTGAATCTTGATTGCAATGCTTGTTCAGCCACCTTTTCTCTTTCTGAGTTTCTATGCTTCAACCTCATCTCATGAGCCTCCAATGAAGCTTGAAGTTCTACTATGTATAGGCATACAATGAAAACTGTATGAAAAATTATTATTGATTGCCTTTTTTCTATAACCTATGAAAAAAGGCAATCAACCTCATCTTTCTTCAATAACCTCTTTCTGAGTTTCTATGCTTGCAATGTCTGGTTATTGATTGCCTTTTCAGAAACTACTATGACAGAGTCTTGGCTTCTTCAATTGTCACTAGTATGTAGTCGAAATCTGCAGTCAGAGATCTCAATACCTTCTATATTTTCTGCAAATTTGTGAATGTTTCACCACATGCCTTCATCTGGTTTGTCAGCGTCACAATTCTTGAGAAGTATGCAGAGACTGATTCATCATTTTTCATCTGAATCATCTCGTACTGCTTCCTCAATGTTTGTAGTTTTACCTTCTTCAATTTCTCACCTCCGCCATACAAGTTCTTTAACTTGTCCCACGCATCTTTCGCTGATTCTTCTTCAATTATCTTCTCAAATACATCAGAGTCCACACACTGATGAATAAAGAATAGCGTTTTACAATCTTTCTTCCTCTGATCTTTGTGCGCAGCTTTTTGGGCATCTGTCGCGTCTACTTCCAGCTCTAATACTCCATCATTCAAGATTTCAACAACATCTTGAAATCTGAAGATAACCTTCATTTGTGCAACCCACGTTGATAGTTTTCACCTTTGAAAATTGGTAGATTCGCTGGAATCTACGATGACATTGTTGTTCCATTTGCCATTAGATTCTCTATGAATCGCAACCAGGCTCTAATACCAATTTGTTGGAACAAAGGATTTTCAAGAAAGATAGTTTTGTAAAGAAGAAGAAGAATAAGAGAATTGAGAGAGAGAGAGAGAGAGAATGATTATCTGAAAACTGTATGAAAAATTATTATTGATTGCCTTTTTTATGATTACAACGAATTGCCTTTTTATAGGCATACAATGACCAGACCCAAAACAAGCTAAGCTAAGGCCCAAAACATGCCCAGCCTAAACGCTTTTGACACACTAACTAATTTGACACAGACACTAAATTCGGCGGGGTCGAGAAAATCATGAATTATTCATTCTAACAAATTAGAGCATAGTTCATTGATTTGATTTTGAAATTTAATTTTCCTCAACTAGTTCTTTTACCTATCATGCATTTGGTTCATTCATGATTATAGACCAAGATTGACCGGTTTTGATTTTAATAAAAAAAAATTATAAAAATATAAAATACACAACCTAAAATTTATATGGTTTAATTTATTCAAAGTGTTGTTACCATAAATTTGAACAATATGATTTATGAAAGCGATCTCAAATGATGGTTCAATGCATTAATTCTATTGTTATCGGTAGTTGAATTTAGTATTATTATTCTTTCTATTAAAAAATCGTCAAATTTTATTTTAAATTTTGAGGTTAAATTGCGTAAACGAATATGATCCAAGACAACAATTCTTAATTTAGATATAATTTTGTTAATAATGTTCTTCCTAATATGAATTAACTTTGTTCTTGTAAAAAAAAAATTATAAGATTTGATCTCGATTCAAATATAACCATTGTATTCATGAATGCGCCAAATATTATTACCAATATAGAATCTATGTCCTTATATGTATGGAAAAGATGGCCCCCGAAAACAGTTAAGGACGAAGAAAGTGACTTGGGTGAGTGTGAAATGTCGATGTCCACTGGCCACTAAAGAATGACCAAGAAAACAAGACACCCTAATAATGTATTGCACTTGATTGGTAATAGAAGAGTGTGATCTCTGTAAACTTTCTAAAAGGACAAAGGGATCTATATCATTTCTTTAGTGTGCTACTTTCTACGTAATTATGCACTAGTACTTTGTTGCGTTTAGTGCAATCAACATAACACAATTTAAATATATCAAGTTGAATTGATGTAAAGTCAAATATTTCAATGACTTTTATATTTGCTTACTTTTTAATGCATTTTTATATTATTGAATTTGAATAATCAAAGTGCAGCTTCTTTTAGTAATACATATAGTGATGTTTGGATTATTAATTTTATTAAAATGATGTTTATAATTCTACGTTTGATAATTTGTTCAAAGCTTAATGTTTGATTAGAAACTTAAAAAATAAAAGAGGAAGTGGCTATATTTTCGATGTGACGGGTAGAATAGATTAGAAGAATTAGTATTTTATGTTGATTTTTTAATCTATTCCATTCCATCACTTTTTTATCTCGACGAAATTTTTATATTGTCTTTGAAAACTGAAAATATATTTCTGGTTCGTATCTTTTATCACGCAAATCACGTTAAAAAGGGTTGGGTATAAACCGAAAATATATTTTTGATTTTAATCTATATATAATTTTTAATTAAAGCATCTATGTAATAGTATATTTAGAATAAATTCTTAATATTACATTATTTAATACGGAACCGAAAATATATTTTTGATTTTCACTCAAACATTTTAAAAAGTAGTACGTCTCAAAAATATATTTCTGATTTTTTAAAAGGTATTTTAAAGTTTTCATAGAGTACGACTCACCAACGTAGAATGATTAAGAAATACAAGTATTTCAATACTCCAATCAATAAGAAAATTAAAAGTAATATAAGTAAGAGAATAAATTTTAATACCCTAAATAACAAAAAAAATGTGAATTTGAAAAATGATATCTTCACGTAACTTTATTTCTATTTTTCTCGAACCAATCATTCTCTCTTATTGAACTAATGTATTTTTTTCATTCATATATATCTTAATACACTCAACACCAAAGATAGCTAACATATTGCCCTTAAATGACTTGATCTCCCTTTATATCAAGTTGAAATCGTTTGTGTCTATGCAGTTTGCGATGCAGAGAATCATTTAATTGAATTAAATTATTAAAAGATTTTTTTACCCCATTCCATGTAAGAAAATTAGATCATATGCAATTTCTATAATGTGCTTTTAAAATCGGAAATATATCTTTGGTGTGTATTTTTTTATTTAAAATTTTGACTTAAAATTTGAAGTATTGTTCCGGTTTTAAATCGACAATATATTTTTGATTTTAATGCTGTTAGTAGCAGAAAAATTAGGTTTGCAAGGAAATATATTTCTCATTTTTTTGCATCACAAATTAAAATTTGTACAAATTATACGCATCACAAATGAAACAAAAGACACACGTACACATCATCAAAATATAATCCAAATACAAATACGATACAATACAATATCAAAAAATAAAAACTAAAACTAAAATACAAATGCATCAGCATAAACTCATGAGTATGGCGGATAATGAGTCGGCTTGTCACCCTCGAGGTGTTCCTCTGTTGCCTCCTATAAAACATAGCACCTTGAGCCTCCGCCATGGTGGCATCTGTAACGCCCCATTTTATTTAAAATTATATTATATTAATATTTTCGAGTTACCGTTTGACGATTGTTTTGGCGACGAGTATATTTATATTAATCGATATATCTATTAATATATTTGGCGACGTTTCGTTCGGTCCGGTTTTTATTCCGTTCAGTTCGGTAAAATATTATTCGGATCGATATTTAATTCCCCGGAATTATTTTAATTAATTGAGTTAATAATATTATTAGATATTATTAAGGTGTTGATTAATGAAATAAGAATAGATAGGGGTGTGAGGAGTAATTTCTTAAGATTGGGTTTACACCCTTGGTTGCTAGTAAGAACACCTATATAAAACACTTTCTCCTCATTTTCTTTCCATTTCAAAACACCAAAGCCAAACTTAGAAACTTAAGAGAAATAGAAGGTTTTGGAAGGAGAAGAAGAGCAAGAGCAACAAGAGAGGAAGCAAGGTTTGGATTTTGTGGAATCATCAAGAAGCTTTGCAAGAACAAGATGAGGTAAGGGGTTTGATTTTCCTTTCCATATAGTTAGGGTTTTGGTTGATATATTGTGGATTTAGGAAAAATTGATAGGATGATTCTTGAGTTTTGGTTGATTGTTGAAATAGCTTAGAAAAGTTGGATTAGGAGTATGGATTATGGGTGTGTTATTGCTAGAATTGTAGGAAATGGAAGTTATAAATGGAAATGAAAAATAAAGAAAATTGTAACTGTTAAAAACATAAAAACCAGAAAATGCAATTGCAGGGAAGAAGAAGAAGGAAGTGGCGTGGAGTGTGCATGAAGGGGGAGGCGCCCACCTCAAGGTGAGGGGCGGCCGTCCCCCACTTAAGGCCCCCGCCTCCTTTCCTTAAGCAAGCCAGGGACTTTCGTCCCTTAGTGTAGGAGGAGTGTGAGTTTTTTTTCGGTTTTGTATCTTGAACTTTCTTTCGCAAAATAGTTTCTGCATAATTCTTGCTGCTAAGCTTCTGTTTGTTTCAAGTTCTCTCATTTCACCTAGTAATACCTTATATTAATAAAATATAATTAGGACATAAGTTAGCCGATTAAATTTAGAACTCGATTATATTCCGATTTTCCGATTTCAGTAAAATCGACGACGGAGCGAGTTGCTCCGAATTCAATGAAAATTGACGTGCTAGCTAAGTTTGACGTGTAGAACGTAGTGGTGAGGTTAGTTTTTCGAAATTACGAGTTTTCACGAAACGACCCGAAATAGGCCAAATTACAGTTAAATTGAATCAGATTGCATTTTAGTCGATTTAAGACACGTATGGACAATCCGATTGCGATGTTGACGATTATGATTCATGCTGGTTATTAGGAATGCCTTTTGTGACGATTTGTTCATGATTAAATGACTTTTTTGATAATGATGATATATTTCTTTGTACATGATGATGTGATGATTATATTAATGTTGTTAATAAATGCTTCCGATTTGTGAATGCATGACTCTTGATTGCGATGAATTATTGGTGATGTTTTGTATAATGCAAATATGATGCGATGATATATTTATCTTGATGTGAATAAATTATGGCGATGTGGGCTTTATGCCAATTTTGATGAGCGATGATGATGTTTTCATTGTGTTGTTTTCATTGTCGAGTCACATACATTGCATTGGCGACGAGGGCTTTTATGCCAAGCGACGAGGGCTTTTATGCCAAGCGACGATGGGCTTTATGCCAAATGTTCCTAATTATGGACAAAGCGACGGGTACCACATGCATAACATAGTCGTGTCTCATGGAGTCGGTAATGTTTATGATTGAGTTGTTTGGCGTTGGTTTCAATTGATGGATTATGTGGAATTGCGATGATATATGATGTTTTATTTGGTGATGATCTTTATGATGAACATGAACTGAATATGACGTGATAATTTCATGATAACTATGCGATGAATATAAATGATGAGTTTTGCGATGATCTGATTTTGATGAAATGCTTAATGCAAATAGGATGTGATGATGTTTGTGACGATGGGCTGTTATGCCAAAAGCGACGATGGGCTTTGGCCAATTTGTGATGATTTTATTTATGTTGCTTATGTTATTAGCATTGTTTGATGTTGTTGTTTGATGTGGTTGTTTATGATTGTCGTGTTGATTAGTGACGTATTGACTTGTGATGATTTCGTGGTGATGATCGCTTATGTGTTGTTGTGATAATTTATGTCGATGAGGTTATGGCGATAAAGTGTTGATTATACACATTAGAATGACGATTATAATGAGTGAGATTTGGATATGTGTTGGAATGCACTTACTAACCTATATCTTTTATGATTCCAAAACTATGTATATATATATATATATATGTTATCATGCCTTTAATTATATGTTTTGGAGTATCTCACCCTTTACTTGTTTCGCCGTTACCTTTATACTGGTAACATGCAGGTTATGAAGACGGGGTTTATAGCTGCTGTTAGTCGAGTCGGTGTCGCTCTGATACGTAGCACTCGGGGGGAATATTTATGTCGTCTTGTTGTTGTTCTTTTATTGTTATTCCTTTTGTGAATAAGAATCATACTTTATGAAAATATGATTTGATGAGGAAGTTTAATAAAGAAGATGTTTTGATTTTTAAGAATCAATTTATGATTTCCGATGATGCTATGTATCCGAGATTTATACTTTAAAGTAAATTGTTTAAAGTGATTTGGTTTTGAAGGTGTGACGCCTCAGTATTGAATTTATGAAATTTTAAATTACTCTAATTTTTACATATAAAACCTTGAGTAATATTGGCGTGTTACAACATCCAAAACACCTTTAACATTGGATCCATCAAGAAACAGCCCTATGTCAATATCATCCCGCGCAAGCTCCATGATACGACAGCACCTAGGTAACACGTCATGAGCCTGATCCCTCCTAGTCTACTCCTCCTTTAGGATCTACTGATGAACTGACATCAGTGGGTTCCCTAGAGCATCCTCTAATGTACGAATGGGACACCTTAAAGAATCATATCATGTAACCGTACTCGTAACTCAATTCTTCTAGTGCTACAGTACTCCTGGCCTCATCAGGAACAAGATGATTCTCAATATCATCAAAAATATCATCCATATCCCTCTGTTTCACAATCGGAGGAGCACATACAGCATGATCTCGGGGAGTGGTCTGGGTAAATCCGAACTGACGCATCACCTGCTCAGGTATATAAGCAGCAGTCTTGTGAATCCCGCAAGCCAACCAATCTATAAACAGCGCAACCTCGTTAAAGGTATTGTGACACGGTGGTCGACGTATAAACTGAAGTGAATGTCCTCATGCACCAGTCGACCAATGTAAACTCAAAACAACTTTCCTCGAAGAGGGTCGTATGTGCAGACACACAACTTATCTTCAGTATAACTCGTATCATATGACCAACCCGGGATGCGAAAGGGAGTGTTGTAGGATCCATCCCTGAAATAACAAAATTAAATAGTTAGTTCCGAAATCAAATTAATTAACAAATGCCACAAAGACAAAGAATTTATACTATCATGAGTGACATGTTGTTGGTCATCTGCTTTGTATCCCACTTAATGGCTTCATCCAACTTGGTATACAAGTAAACCAAGTAAGCAGCCCCCCCATTTTCATTGGATGATCGTCTCAAAATTATTAAAGTACCACAGGTACATGATATCGATGTAAGTGGCACTGGTGTCCACAAAAATATGTGTGCCAACAAGATACAAAAGGAATGCTTTTATGGAAAACCCCATGTGATTGGTAACCTGCTCAGGATCACCATCATCTTGTCGTGCACACCTAATCTCATCCGCGAACATCGTAGCCAAATAGCTATACCTGACGTGGCAACCACATGTCTTATCATTCTCTCCCAGGCCACTCTCAGGGGTAACTCTCAGCTTCTGAACCAACAAATCCAACGCCTCCTCTTTGTCGATCCTATCATGATCCATGAAAGTCCCTCTGTTCGGAAGATGAAGTAGACACGCGACGTTGTTGTGTGTGATCTTCATCTCACCATGTGGTAGATGAAACGACGATGTCTCATGGTGCCATCTCTCAATAAAAGCATTGAGCATACTCCAGTTGACCACGGTGTATCCATACAGGGTCAAATATTTCATCCTTCTAAGTCGTATAAGCTCATCAAACCTTGGCTCTGCAGGCAGCACGATTTTACTAATCTTCCGCCCATGACTACTGAACTTGAGCATAACACGTTCCTGCATAATAAAATTCAAGTCAAAATTCATAATAAAATTCATGATAGAAATAAAAAAGAAAAATTCATACATGTTTGTCCTAGATATTTAGCAACATGGTTGGGATGAAGAGGCAGAAGTGATAAATCAAAATGTCCTCCTCCAAAAGCCTGAGGGGTCACTGGTGTAGGCTGAGCTCGTGCGGCCTCAGGTGTCGTTGGTGCAGCCTCGGGTCTGGCCTCAGGTGCATGGGATGATTGAGGAACTGCCTCATGTGGCGTCTAGGACTGAGAATGTGATGATGCCTAGGCCTCATGTGTCGCCTGGGTACCGGATGTGGATCCCGTCTCAAATATCCTAGGTGAGAAAGTGTGTTTGCGGGAGAACGAGGTGGCGAAGGATGAATAGGAGAATCTCGCCTGTTACGAGAGTTCGACATCAAAGGAGTAGAAGCAGGTAGAATAGAGGGTGACGCTGTAGGTGGTGCATCCGGTACTGGTGGTGCATGGGCAGGAGGAGGCTGGATAGTCTGACTTTTTTTCTCCGCACAGAAGCATGTTGTGCAACCCTACCATGCCTTAATCGTGACGGTCTCTCATCCATATCTCATGTAGAAGTATGAAAAATATGTTAACATAAGGTCCAGTGTGCAAAACAAGCCTTAAACCAAACACATGCATAAACGGGAAGTATACTTCCAATTTTGTTCTAGACAAAATCGAAAATTAAATTTCGGTTCCTGCTGCGATAACAGAAGCAACGAAAATGGCGTCCCAGTCCCCTCAATGAGCTCATAAAAAGGGCATTGATCACGAAATTAACTTTAGAAACACATTTCTAATGACTCCTAATGTTGATAACAAACTACAATATCACAATTTAAACCGTAATTCATTAATTTGAGTAGAAATTACATAAACTCTTAAAATTTGAAAAACAACTTGATTGATTGGTGTTGATTTTGCTTGATTGATTGCGTTAGAATGTTATATTTAACCAATACTTGATGATTTCTGATGATTTTTTGATCAAATATGTGAAGGATGTAATAAGGGTTTGAGAGGGTTTTATGTGTTGGTTTGAAAATGGTTATTGTAATGGTAGGAAAGAGGCATGGCGCCATTTAGTCTGTCTAGGAATTAGAAATATATTTACGGTTTGAAATCGAAAGTATATTTACGGTTTGCACCCAACCCTTCTGTCATACCCCAATTTTTGACCTAATATACCACCTCACATTTGCATCATTGCATCACTACGATTCGAGCAGATTAATCGGTGTAGCATTCACAGGTCAAAATTAGGGTTTCATCATATTTTCATCTGATTCAAGAGGCAAGCAATTAGGGTTTGAGTTTTACTCACTTCATTTGACCTATCTTGATCAAACCATCAACCTTCAATTCTCAGATATCCAACTTTTCTCATTGATCAATCGAGGATCGACCAATTAGGGTTTTGGTCGAGCATGAGCATTCTCTGATTTTTTGAGCAATGAATGACTTTTTTGGCTAGATATTGGTCATTATATCTTAGATACAACATCTTGACCTAATTTCTGGATTCAAAACATCACAAAAGTTCACAAACTTCATCAGTCAATTTTGAAAACATCTAATGAAAATTCATCTGCACAGAAAAGTCAAACTTTGACTTTTGGTCAAATTTTTCAAAACAAAACTTTTTCCAACATCAAAACACTTCAAATGATCCATCATGATCATAAAAAATCAAAGAATTTGGAAAAGTCAACAAAAAGTCAAAATTTTCAACACTTAGAAAAATTTCTAAGTGTTAAAATTTTGTATTTTTTCCAAACTTCATGGCATTTTTTCACATAGTTCCACTTTTAATTGGAAAAAACTCAAAACATGAAAGTTGTAGCCCTTGAAACAAGCTTTCCAAAATGTCCAAGAACTCTCAAATCCATGGAGTCTAGCTATACTTTTGAAATTAAAACATAAGGCTCCATAACCATGGTTTTCAAAGTTCAAAACTTCAAATTATAGGTCATTTTTTGATTTCTTCATCTAGAAGCAATGCCACCTTGCCAAAATTGAAGATTAGGGCTGATAAATATCAGCTAGAGGTAATAATTGTAGGATTGGATCAAGTTGGAAAAATCACACATGGTTAAAAAAGGAAGCTTCCTTTTCCTTTTGCAAATGTCTTTGTTGCCCTTTAAGGCAACTTTGAATTACCAATGCCATGTACTTGTGCCTAATTTTTCAGAACTTTTGACCTATAAATAGAGGTCATGTTTGCCATTTGAATACACACCAAAGCCATGCAAGGACATGCTTTCTCTAAACTTTCTTGAAAATCAAGTAACTTATGTCAAATTGTGAAATCTTGCATTTTGAAAATTTGTGAAGAAACATTGAAATATTTGGTGTCTAATATGTTATAGGTATCACATGTAATTGGTTTGAAGCCTAAAATCAATATAAAAGCCACTGAAAATCAGAATTGCATTTTCCATTTTCAAACTTGTACAAACTGCCTTAAGTTTCGAATTCATGGCTAGGCTTGAGTAACTTGATTTCTAAGCATCCAAACATCATCCATGAACATCATATGAATGATCCAGACCCTTAACAACTAACTGTAACATGCCTAACATCAAAATCCAGTTGCCATTTTGAGCTTATGCAGGTGGACTTGGGTAGCACGATCCAGGGTGATTCGAAGCAAGCATACCATCCTCACACCTTCCACATAGGCCGATGATGCTATAGCAATCATAAAATCAATTCTGGAAACACTCCAACACCATCTTCGATCTCATCTTGAACAGGTAGGAGTTCGAAACTCAATCTCATGATTCCTTGCATTTAAACGAAAAAACTCTTGGCCATTTGTTTTCTGCACCTATCACGATCCTTAACCCTCAAACAATTTGAAAAATCATCAATCATACATCATTTCATTTAGAATTTCCAGTTCTAGGGTTCTTCACGTTTTCCAGAAATTCAATCGTGCTAGACCAAAAATAAATGAAATTAACATCCATCATCATGTTCCTTGTTAAAATTCGAGCAACTTTCATGTTTACTTCATCCAATTTCATCAAGAATTGAGGAATCTAGCAAAATCAAGGATCGAAGAAGAAGAACAGGGCATTCGCGCGTGTTCTTGATTTTTCAAATTTAAATTTTCCAATATTTTATTAACACGTGTTTTGATTCAAATACATAAAAGCACTCTTGCCCCAGTGGTTGCCAGCTCGCTTGTAGTACTCTTTGCCACGTAGCCACCCATCAGGTCCTGGGTTCAAACCTCCCATGGACCATTTTTTTCAAAACTTTCATATTTTCTTCATGTTTTTTCACAAACTTTAACATTTTTTTTAACCAATCAAAACTCCTCATTTTGAGGTGATTTTTTGTACACTTGTCAATAAATACATCTAATTTATGATAGTGCAAAATTTTTCAGAAAAAACTTTCATCTGATTATATTTTAATCGAACTGAAAACGACACTTTTGACACTTTTCAAAACCACTTTAAAAGGTGAAATTTTTCAAACTTTCGATTTCCGATTCTTTTCAAAACTTCTCATAAATGAATTTCATATTTCAAAAACACTTTCAAATCATTTCTTCAAAACTTTTCATCAAACTTACATCATTTTTTTTCCATGATCGATCTGATTTAAACGATAAAACCGAATTCGTTTTCTCTCGAATTTCTTAATCGATCATGGGCCTCCCTCACGGTGTAAGTCCCAAAAACATTCTTTTATGTACATAATTATTTCCTTGTACATATCAAACTCTCTTCAGATACATACAAATTTTTATCTGTACATACTCAAGTACATACAAACTTCGATCGTTTGTTTTCACTTCACTTGTGTATACTCAAAAACATTCTTTTATGTACATACATATTTTCCTTGTACATATCAAATTCTTTTCATACAAACTTTTATCTGTACATAACACAGATACTTTTTGTGAATACTTAAACACAGATAAACTTCGATCGTTCGTTTCTGTTTCATCTGTATATACAATTGAATACCATTGGTATTGAAAAGAGCATTATTCCCTGTGAAACTACTTTTAAACCAATGGGTCACCCTTATGGTGTAAGTCCTAACCCTCCTATGTAAATCCATATTTCTTTGTACATAAATACTCGTTCGTGTACATATTTACTTCCTTGTACACAATTCAAACTTGTAAGTAATCAAGTTACGCTCGTTTTAAACGTTCGTTTCACAGACACTTGTTTATATTTACTTCATAAACTCTTGTAAATAAACATCATGCATTGTTTATATTTCCTTCATAAACTCCTGTGAATACATATCACACACATACTTGTTTATACAACTGTCTAGTTATAACATAACAACTAGTCTAACCAATAGGTTCCCCACAGTATAGCCTCCTCTTGGGCTTTATACAAGATAACTCTCCCCACAGAGTTTAGCCTCCTCTTAGGCTTCATATAAGAAAACTCATTCATCTGAGTTTAGCCTCCGATTAGGCTTCATATAAACACTCCTGTTGAGTCCCTCCTCTTGGGCTTCGTTCAAAAGAACTCCTCATTGAGTTTAGCCTTCTCTTGGGCATCATACAATGAAAGAGATCATAAAATCTCTTAACAGCCTCCTATTGGGCTTCCAATACAAAGAACCACCCGCGTTAGGATAGAACCCTGAGAGTATAATTTCCCGGTGAAATTGCTCTTAATTCCAAAAGGATGGTTTCCCGGTGAAATCCCTTTAAAGCCAAAGCCAGCCATACCCTATAGCTTCCTCTTGAGCTTCATACAAGGACCCTCGATGACCCTCGATGACCCTTGGAATGCCTCCTCTTGGGCTTACAATACAAGGACCCATGGGCTTCTTAAAAGCATCCCTTTAATCCAATCAATTTCTCCTAGAGATTTAGACGTCTATCATCTCTATGGAAGAAGTATCTCATCTATCACATCACATACAGTCAAATTCTTTTCAAACTGTTTTCAAACAAAAACATCTCTTAATTGTAAGTGGTAACGCTTGTACACTCAAGCAAAACACCCAATGCTTACAGTTAAAAGATTCAATCATCGTTTTTTCAAACATCTTTCTTAAACATGTAAGTGGTAACGCTTGTACACTCAAGCAAAACACCTATAACTTACGATGAAAGATTTTTGTCAATCAAACTTTTCAAAAATGTATGTGATGAAATAGATTAGATACATTTTTCATTAAGATGACATTTATGCATCTCTTACTAACATCCGTTGCTTTCCACTAGCATAAGTGGGAACTACGATTGCTCGACTTTCTCAACATCCTTTTGAGAATACGTGGCACAAGGTCTCATCCTTGGCGAGCAAATTTCTTTCTCCTCGGACCAAACAAACCATAGATCCCGGTAGATCCGAGCTACAAATGCTCTGATTCCCACTAGGGGATATGTATGCAGAAGATCCAAAGATCTTTGCGAGCACAATAATAACAAACATTAGGATCCCACATAATCTATCTTTCTTAAAAATCCAAAGGAGAAACTTTCCCAATCATAGAAATAGCAATTAAAACACACAAACATATCAAACGTATTCATATATAAAGCTATGGATAACCATATATATTTAGGGTGCTCCATCTATTCCCTTTATATAACAAACCCCCTTACCCGGAATACTCCCCAATGCGTTGCGTCTAGTTTGCGCTAGTCGTTACTCATATCAAAATCAATTGAGGGTATTAACAGCTTTCCCCTTTTTCATAATCATTAAATCATCTTTTCTTGTGTTGAAAATAATAAAGCTTGATGCTCGCGGCATCTTTATAAACAAATCAAAAGAGTAAATCGTTTCGAGCCAGAGAATCTGAATTCATATTCAAATCCTCTAGCGCGTCACCTTTTAACGCGAACACCTTCTAACGTAATTCATGATAGTATTGTGTGAACTAGACATATACTCTCAATTTTAAGAAACATTTATAAAATTTCACGTGATGCATAAAAAAATTACGAGATGAGTTAAGAAATCCATAAACTATTATTACGCTGGAGAACATAATTGCTTACTTTTTGTTAGAGCAGATTTTATCTATTTCACACACTTTTGTACTTAAAATTTGTTCTTAATTCTTTTGCTTGCGGACTATGTGAAAGTTTTTCGAAACTAACATGTTAAGTGGATGTTTGAGATTTAAAAGTATGTTTTTTCTTAAAAGTCTAATGTTTAAATCTCATCTATGCTTTTATGATATTAAAAATTGAAAGGCGGTTTCATTTTCTATTGAACGTGAGTGTAAAGTTGAGACAGCTGAGGCATTGTGTAAGTTTGTTTCATATGGTTTTAATAGGCAAACGGTGAGAGTACAAAAGAAAACATGCATATTCTATATTCCCCGCCACTCAATTTGGCTTCTTTCCTCTTTTCCCTTTTGGTTGCTCATGTGGATTTGTAAAGTACTTTGTCCTACTCAAACTTTATACATACATTGGACAAATTATTGTTTATTCTGACTGGAGGAGAAATATATAAAAATAAAAACGCATCAAAGGCAAAACAGAAGTTTAAACAATAAGTGTAAGTTTTTAAAATTAAGTGTAAATGTGGGTGAAACAAACACATACGCTATATAAAATTATTAATATATCATTAAATTCGGCTTAGAGTCGGCACACATACGCAAGTATATCACATTGGATTTTTTATTTATTTATAAAACTTGTAATATTGTCGGCACACGTTGTAGTTGTTGGAAACCAACCTTAACCTTAATCTATGATAAATTTTTATCAATTTTAATAAATAAAATTGTTATTACTACATAATGATAATAAAAAGAAAAGAAAATTTGAGAAAAAAAGAGATTAAGATTTTTGCAGAGTTTTTCTTTGTCCACAAACTGTGGAAAATCTTTATTCACTTTATAAATTGCTAAATTCAATGAAAACAATGAGTTATGAGTTGATATTCAAAAATAGGGGTTACTACCTCTATAGTTTTAGGTTAGCTTTCTCCTTAAACCACAAAAACTCAAAACTAGAAAAGCCCAAAATACTTATTTTAGACCTAAATCAAAATCTGTGTGTAGCAAACTGCTTACAACACTTCGACAACTAACAACTCGACACACTTCGATAGAATAATTTGACAAACATAGTGTTCGAGCAACACCCTACTTCGAAACAAGGAATTACACTTTCAACACACCCCTAATTCATGGTGTCTAAACTATCTATATTCATCACAACTCTTAGTCTTCTGAACATTTCGACCTGCACACCTTTCATCATGATGTCTGCAATTTGATTCTCAATTCTGCAGTGTTCCAAATTTATCTTTTCATCTACTACCTGCTCTCGAAGATAGCGGAACCTTATCTCGATGTGCTTACTTTGACCATGTGTTAACGAGTTCTTCGCTAGGTTAATAGTTGACATATTGTCGATCTTCATGGTAATTGCTCCATAATATTTGCCTTTGATTTCTTCGACCAAATTCATCATCCATGTTGCTTGACATGAACAAAGAGAATCGATAATACGCAAGGGATTACGTCTAGCCAAGGAACATGAGTAGATTTTGATCGTTTGGTAAAAAACCAATAAATTACCATTCAAATCCTTAGAGACGAGGCAACATTCTTGGGGAAGTAGTGAAAAGTGGTCATTGGACCAATAATGAAGAAAATGTGGTCGACAAGGGTCACCAATAGTATACATGGACTCATGAGTAGGATGAGAAAAATGATAAAGTACTACGAATCAACAACAAAAATCTTCCACGAGCGAAGGAAGGATTTTTAAAAGAGGGAAAATAGGCTCGAAACTCACCAAGATGTGATTAATACCAAGGAATTCCCAAGAGATATGGAAGACAAAACATAACACCGCGACTTCCTCTATTTGGAGGTAAGCACAAAAATGATGGAAGAAGTTAATCTTAGACTTGACAAAAAATTAAGCTCAAATGATAATAAAGGAAAACAAAAATTGTATCCTTTGAAGGTTATATCATGCATAGAGAATCAACATTATGAGAAACACTACAAAAAAAATAATTTTTGGCAGCACATCTACGAAAGCGCTTTTAAGAGAAAGCGCTTTCGTATCCTGTAAAAAAATTCGCTTAAAAAAGCGCTTTCATATGGTTCCCTACGAAAGCGCTTTTAAGAAAGCGCTTTCATAGGTATTTGAAATATCTAACCTATGAAAGCGCTTTTGAAAAGCGCTCTTATAGGTGGCCCTATAAAAGCGCTTTTGAAAAGCGCTCTGATAGGGGGCCTTACGAAAGCGCTTTTGGAAACAAAAGCGCTCTTATACATGGGCCTATGAAAGCGCTTTTAAAAGCGCTTTCGTAGATTATTTTAAAATAAAATAATAACCCTAAAAACGGTTTCTTTTCCAGAATCCCATTCTTGTTGTTCATTTGCTGCGTTGCTGCGTTCTTTCTCTCTACTGCGTTCTCTCTGCCGTCAGTTCCCTCGCCGTCGTCCACTCGCTGCTGTCCACTCGCCGTCGTCAGTGCTCTTCGTATTGGTAAGTGTCTTCTTCTTCCATGGCATGTCTGATTCGTGCAGTTTCCAGCCATTGTGTTAGTATTTATCTATGATATAATGAGCCATTGTGTTGAAAAACCAAAAGACAAAAAAAAGGAAAGTTAATTTTTTTATAACTGACCTATGAACATAGTCAGGATGTTTGGCAATATGATGTTTATGGTGTGTTTGCATGATGTTGTTAGCAACATGGGACTATTTAAAATGAATGAAGATTTTGTTGGATTGTTGCATGGTACTTGTATGGAGTGTTCTATATTGAAACATTTAAAAGAATACAAGTAAAAAACAAATGAAAAACAAACACAACACAATTTCTTACATACAACACTTGCATGAACAAACATTTAAAAGAATACTTTGACATATTTTATTCCATTCAACACTTGCATGAACTTTGAATCTTAAACATGGAAGAATATCATGTGGCTAGTTAGTTTAGGATTGAAAGTCTTGTATTGTTTAGGATTATATTTCTAGCTTACTATTTAGTTTAGGATTGAAAGTCTTGTATTGTTTGGTTGTGTACATTTCAAATCAAAAGGATGTTTGACAATGTAAGATGTTTGTGTACATTTCAAATCAAAAGAATATGGTATTGTTTAGGATTATATTTCTAGCTTACTAGTTAGTTTAGGATTGAAAGTCTTGTATTGTTTGTTTGTGTACATTTCAAATCAAAAGGATGTTTGACAATGTAAGATGTTTGTGTACATTTCAAATCAAAAGAATATGGTATTGTTTAGGATTATATTTCTAGCTTACTAGTTAGTTTAGGATTGAATAACTTGTATTGTTTGTTTGTGTACATATTTCAAATCAAAAGGATGTTTGACAATGTAAGATGTTTGTGTCCATGTAAGATGTTTGACAATGTAGAATCTCTCTGTATGTACTATTGTGACAATGTAAGATGTTTGTGCCCGGATTTTGTTACGTTTGATTTATAGGTTGTATTAAATTTGGTTTATCATGTTAGTCTCACATTACATTCATTCATCCTATTTTTTATAATATAAGTTTTCTTTTCTTTGAATTAGCAGCGTTTCCCGGCCTAGTTCGACTTACGACGCTCATTCTCCGCGTTTCTTTGAGTTCGATAAATCCGAGGTAAATTTCTTCCTCAAATTACTGGTATTGTGATGAATTTGTCTTAAATTGCCTTTTTGTATGTTGCGTTTTCTTGATACGGATCCATTCCATGTATACTTTGCGTTTTGACAGAAACGCAGTATACTGTTTTGTGCACTAATTAGTTGATATGGATAAGACATGGATGTATTCCAATCGATTGTCGAAAGACTACGAGAATGGTGTTTCGGAGTTTGTTAAGTTTGCTGTTGCGCACGCCAAAGATCCCATTCGAATGACATGTCCTTGTTTGTATTGCTGTTATGGGAACCGGGTTGCGATTCATTGGCATCGCATTTAATTCGGTATGGAATTGATAGAAGTTATACATGTTGGAATATGCATGGTGAGAAAAGTAACGGGAATGTTGAATCGGGGGATAAGAGGACCTATGTTTCAAATGATGATTGCACAGATACATACGATTATGATCGAGTCAAAGAAATTGCAGAAGCGCTTGAAGAAGATCTTAACGATTGTCCCAAAATGTTCGAGAGGTTGGTAAGCGATGTAGAGAAACCGTTGTACAATGGTTGTACAAAATTCACAAGATTGTCTGCGGTGTTAAAGTTGTACAACTTAAAAGCCGGCAATGGATGGTCGGATAAAAGTTTCACAGAGTTATTAGCCCTTATGAAAGATATGCTACCAGAGGATAATATTCTCCCCAATCGAACGTATGAGGCCAAAAAGATGTTGTACTCCATTGGCATGAGCTACGATAAGATACATGTGTGTCCAAAAGATTGTGTTTTGTTTCGAAACGAGTATGCATCGTTAAATGAGTGTCCTAAATGCGGTGCCCCTCGATATAAGAAGAGGTAGATTTTTTTTTGAATTGCCATATTGGAAATCTTTGTACGTAAGACATTTTCTTGATGTGATGCATATTGAAAAAAAATGTATTTGACAGTGTTATTGGTACGTTACTCAATATAAAAGGGAAGTCTGAGGATGGCCTTAAAGCAAGGGAGGACATGGTAGACATGGGAATAAGAACTGAATTGGGACCCGTGAAGAAAGGAAGACGGACATACCTACCACCTGCTGTTTACACTCTATCTAGAAAGGAGAAAAAAATATTGTGTAAGTTTCTGAGTGAAGTTAAAGTTCCAGAAGGCTACTCATCAGATATTAGAAGACTTGTGTCTATGAAAGACCTCAAGTTAAAGAGTTTAAAGACGCATGATTGCCATGTTATAATGGAACATTTTCTACCAATAGGTATACGTTCAATTCTGCCAGAAAAGGTAAGAAGCGCAATAACTAAATTGTGTTTTTTCTTCAAGTCAATTTGCAGTAAGGTGATCGATCCTGAGATCTTACCAACATTGCAAAAAGAAATAGTTGTTACTTTGTGTGAGCTTGAAATGTATTTTCCTCCCTCGTTTTTTGACATAATGGTTCATCTTTTCGTTCATCTTGTGAAAGAGACACAATTGTGCGGACCAGCTTATATGAGATGGATGTACCCTGCTGAACGTTATACGAAAATATTAAAAGGGTATGTGAAAAACCGAAGTCGACCAGAGGGTTGTATTGCCGAAAGATACATTGTTGAAGAAGCGGTTGAGTTTTGTACTGAATATTTGTCAAATGTTCAATCAATTGGACTCCCCAAATCTCATATTGTTGAAAAAAAAGAAGGTAAGAAGCTAATTGGAAATAAAGTTGTGGATATCAAGGGTCGAGCGGATCAAGTGCATTTGTATGTTCGCATAATGAGATTGAGGTTGAGCCGTATGTTGAAATGCACAAGGGTGTTCTTGAGGTTTAAATTCGAATAGAAATGAGAATTGGATTGTCGAGAGCATAATCAAGTTTCATACCATGGTCTAAGGAACATATTTATTCAAAGTATCATTCATATCCGCCTCGATGTAAAGGTTGAGATGTTTAGCATATGGTCCAAGTTTGGTTGTGTTTTCTTATAAGCGCATACGCAATTAATGGATACACATTTTATACCAAAGAACAAGATGATAAAAGTACTATGCAAAATAGTGGTGTCACCTTGGTAGTGAAGCAATGCACATATCTAGTGTGAAGGACTTAAACCGAAATTTGCAAATCATCGTATTTGGGGTTATCGAGCGCATTGGGTCTTTGATTACAAGAGATTTGATTCCTATATTCGGTTGCAAGTGGGTTGAAAATAATAATGGTATACGGATGGATAAGTCAGGATTTTTGCAAGTGGATCTTAACAGGGCGGAGTACAAAGATGAGCCTTTCATTCTAGCCTCTCAAGCTAAACAAGTGTTCTATGTCACTGATCCGACAAGTACGAAATGGTCTATAGTGCTTTTCTCTAACAAAGTAATTGATGAAAAGATTGGAGATCAAGGCGGTACTAGTGTTGACATTGAATCTTTTACCAGAAATGATCAAAATGAGAATGAATCATGCATTAGAAATGATCATAATGAGGGTATTTGGATCAATCCAACCGTCCGCGTTGTTAAGAGACGAGTAGAACATATTCCTACCAAGAAAAGAAAGAGATGTTAGTGAAAAAGGTATTAGTATATATAATTATAGACAATATCATTCAATAAAATTTATATATATGTCATTTCATTTTTTTTCATTATTGTATAATATATATAGCCTATATCATTTCAATTTTTTCATTATAGTATAATATATATAGCCTATATCATCCAATAAAATCTAAATATACGTAATTTCATTTTTTTGCTTTATATTATGTATGATTATGGAATTTTATACATGTCATTTAATTTGATTTTATTTTTCTTTGTTACAGGTCAAATGGCTAGTAATCAAGATAATTCAGAAAATGTTCCACAAGGAGATGTTCCACAAGATAATGTTCCACAAGATACTTCAGATAAGGATATCACACGAGGCATAACTATCATGCGGGGAATCATCCGTGATAGAGATAGAGGTATTACATATAATGTAGATTGGAATAATGATGACCAACTAATTGGGTCTAATTCTGCAAAGTGACAAGCTACATCGACGCTTGTTCGTATGCACATTCCGATCACCACTCCGGATGGAAAAAGGAGAGTTGGACGAGGCTAAAGAAAAATTTGGACCGAGATAAAGGTATCATATATGGTTGTTGTTATTTGCTTTATATTGACGATAATATTGTTTTAAATTACATATACTAACACCCTCTATGCGTATGTTTTTTTGTAGAGGTCCTTTAACATTGAAGATGCCCACAAAAAGTATATAATGGGCTTGGCCGGAAAAAGACATAGAGGGTGGAGAACTTTTTTGAAAAATAAGTTTCTTAAAGACGATGAAGGAAATTTTGTTGAAGAGGATCCTGAACGTCCAAAGAAATATGAGAGCTTCATTACACCCGAAGAATGGGTTGCTTTTGTGGGCCAAAGAAGAGACGAGAATTTTAAGAAAGTGAGTGCCGTAAATCGTGAGAGAGCGTCCAAACCCGCATATCCATATAAAAAAGGTCGTTTGGGATATGCACGCTTACAGGAAAAATTGTAAGTAAATCTCAATTCTACGATCTTATTAATTCTCTCAATGTGTATTATTTGTAACAATGTGTATTGATGATTTTATTATTTGTAACAATGCGTAGTTGGAAGAGACGCAGAGTGACGAAACATCACTACCCGCACATGTGTTGTGGAAGGAAGCTCGTGTTGGCAGAGATCGAGTTGTTAATCCCGATCTGCAACATGTTTATGATGAGTGTGTAAGTATACCATTATGTCTTTAATTAAATTATATTAAATGTTTATTAATATATAATTAACATTGTGTCTTTAATAATCGATATTTAAATGAATTACAGGAGACTATATCGCAATCGGTATCCACAGGTCATGATGACCTGAATACCAGGAGCGTACTCAGTCGAGCACTATGTGTTGCTGAGTATCCGGGACGGGTGAGGGGTAAAGGTCATGGTGTGACTCCTACCTCTCTGTATAAAAATCCAAGAAAAAGAAATCCTAGCAATGCAGAAGTGATGCAAACATTGCAGGATTTACAAGCACAAGTCCGTGAACTGCAGAGGGACAAAGAGAGATATATGGCAGAAAGGAGCAATTCACAGCTGAAAGAAACTAGTGACAAGGCTAGTATCAACTGTCAACATAAATTTCCCGAGGTAATTAAGATGATAATCCATTATATTAGAGAAAGTATAATTATAACGATTATTATTGTCAACATTAAAGGAAGTCTAACGGTTATTATTGGTTTAGGGCATTTCATGTTGTCAACTGTATCTATCGTCTCCGACTTATCGGATAGTTGGCAAGGGAAAAGTGCACAACACCTCGGGAGATTTAATTCACCATAGACCACTCCTAGATGGCCACATGAAGGTATCGGTTGATGTTGTTTTAGATATGAATGCATTGCTACCGGTACCTGACATTGTTGCGGAGACCACATTGCTGCGAGATGCAGTAGGATCTTTTGTGGCATGGCCATCAGACCTCATCTTCATAGATGATCAGGTATGTTGAAAACCATTATGAATCTTTAAGTATTCAACTGACAGTTCTGACCTGAATTTTTTACATGGTAATTTTAGACTCCTACAAAACCCGCATCTAAGGATAAAGGGATTTTGCAGCGCGGCGAGTCCATTGCATCGCAAAGAGAGGTACTTTTAAAGTGTTTCATTTATGATCAGAATAAAAAAACTGCATAACTTTGTATCTTACATAATTCTATATGATTTTTAGGTACATAACTTTCAAGATCAGTCACAGCAGGTGAGCCAGAAAGTTGGTAGGGTTCCACCTAAGAAGAGGGTTCCTGTCCGTAGATATCGGCAGTGTCTGGAGACACTAGTTGGCACATCAGATTTGATGAATGATGGAATTCGTCAAATCGATATGGATGCATGTGTCTTTGGTTTTCCATATACCGAAACAATTGGACTAGAGGACATGGAACAAATCTTTCATCATCGAGAGTTAGGCATCAGTGTAATGCACTTGTACATCCGGTAACCCGATCAATATATTATTTAATTGGTTGAGCAATTTTTTTAAACATTTAATTGAAATAGTCTAATATTAATTATGTTTTTATTTAAGGATGTTATTTGACAAATTGATGCGCGGGAATCAATTGTCAAATAGATTTTGTTTCGTGTCTTCCTCCCGTGTCAGCGGAGCAACAATTTATAGGGAACCAGATTCAGTAAGAGAACACTTGGTCGAAAGATTCATGACAACTACCAGTACAAAAAGCTTGTATCTTTTGCCGTATAATACAGGGTTAGATTTTCATTCTAAGTTCCTTTTAAAAAATTTATTTTTTACATTAAAATTCGCTTCTAAATTGTTGCTTTAATTTATAGATGTCACTGGTTGTTGCTTGCTATGAATCCCATAAAAGAAGTGGTCTATTACCTGAATTCGGTTGACGGTGATTGGACAAATTATCCGGAAATGAAGCTAATGATTGATACGTAAGTGACATTATTCTAAATATTCGTTTGTGTTTATATATTTAACTATTTCTATGTCATTGTTCTAAATAAATATTTTAATTTTGTCAGTTCAATACAAGTATTCCGATGTCAAAGGGAAGCACGGGTACCACGGTCTAAATCAAACAACATTAATTGGATCAAAGTACAGGTATATAAATTTCAATAATTTTGCTTATAATATTTATGCTACTTGATAAAACAATACATGTATATAATCTTATTTGTTTTTCTATGTAGTGCCCTCAACAACAAAACGACATAGATTACGGATACTTCGTTTTGATGTTTATCAAAGAAATCATTCAAATGAATGAAATCGAGATTCCAATCACGGTATGGATTTATACTTTGTTTTATTACTTATCGGATTTTGCATATAATTTATTACATTAAACTAAATCATGCATATTTTTTGTTTTGTAATGTAGTATTTTGATCAATACAAGTGTCCATATTACTCGCCATTTCAATTGGAAGAAGTCAAAGAGGAGTTGTGCCAATATTTTATTGAGCTAAGAATCTTATAATAAGGTACGAATACATTGTTGTGTGAAAATGGTTAATTATGAATACATTGTGTTGTGTATACAACACTGACCGTGTTGTTATGTTCATATTGCAGGATCAGGATCTTGGATATATATGTACATTAGGATTGATTTATTTAGTGTTATATAGTTGATTTCTTAGGGTGTATTTTGTTACGTTTAAAAACATGTTAATATTGAATTACCATGGTGTATATATATTGGATATGAATTGATTATAATGGTATTTGTATATAATATTTACATTTGGTATTTGGATTAAAACTGATATATATTGGTATTTCTAGATAAGATTGTAAAATACCGGTTTAGGAATTACAGGTTTGCTGCAAAAAAATGCAGGTTTAGAAATTTTTTAAATATTAGATTTTTCAGTAGAAAACCTATGAAAGCGCTTTTAAACAAAAAGCGCTCTCATATGTAGGCTATGAAAGCGCTTTTGGTTAAAAGCGCTCTCATAGGTCACCTATGAGAGCGCTTTTTGTTCAGAAAAAAGGCTCTCATAGGCCTACCTATGAGAGCGCTTTTTGTTTAAAAGCACTTTCATAGGTAGGCCTACAAGAGCGCTTTTTTCTGAAAAAGCGCTTTCTTAGGCCTACTTTAGATTGCCTGACACGCATTCTGAATTCACCTATGAAAGCGCTTTTTCAGAAAAAAGCGCTCTCGTAGGCCTACCAATGAGAGCGCTTTTGGGTCAAAAGCGCTTTCATATGTAGGCCTACGAGAGCGCTTTTTTCTAAACAAAAAGCGTTGCTAAAACCTTTAGCAGCGCCACCTACGAAAGCGCTTTTAAAGCCCAAAAAAAGCGCTTTCGTAGGTCATTTATGGCATAGTGAAATTTCCATATATACAATCATCTGAGCTGGGAAAACCATGCCCCATTCCTCGATCTCCCCAAACGAGTTCAATAATCATATGTGAGTTGTGTCTTAAAGTCGCTCCAACATTCACCAACATATGCAAGCCATTTCTTTTCAACATACCATCCTCTAGAATAATAAACACTTCTTACATTACATAATAGAGTTGATATTAGTATTAAACCAAAAAATAGTCATATATACTAGTAAAATAAATTATAAAATTCATAATAAATATTGTAATGTCGGTCCATATTCTATCTTCCATATCACCATCAACGTCGTGTAATTATCTATCAAAATACTCACTTTGCTTCTATCCTATAATGTTTCATAACATTTAAATCACTAGCATTTTCACCATAATTCTTACTGATTCTTAGATCAAAATTAATCGGGGAGTGAACACCGCTTTAGTGGGGTTTTTTTAACCTAGGTGAACTTTGTGCACCTCTAGTTTTTCTTTTACTTTTTGTATTAACAGAGGTTGCATTAGATGTTGTATGAGAGGTAATTGTCGAATTATTCATGTTTGCGTAAATTAAGAAAAATAACAACATATAACAGAGACACTAATGTGAATTTCAAAGTCATATCACACAGCGTTTCTTCTAAAATGATTCAGAGCATAGAAATATACTAACTAGAAATGTGTAGTAGAGACATACCATATAATCATACTAACTAGAAACATACACAACTCTTAAGTACTAACACAATGTTTATTTCCAACACAAATTTAAATAGATGTAATAAGACAATAAGAAGACACAATTTTACTATTTCTAACACATTGCATGCACATGAATAAATAGTAAAACAATAAGTTATGATGAAACTGTTAGTTCCATGGTTCTATGGTTGGTTAGATTTTGGCTAAGCATGGTTCTATGTTGGTGTTGAGTAAGATGGTGCAACATCTTTATCAATTGTTATAACATGTTTTGATGTTATGGGTTTTCTCGCCAGATGTCATAAAAGATGTTGTGACATTCTAAGGTTGATGTTGCAGACGCTACCTTTGGATATCCTTGAAGTTTTGGTTTAAAGATATGAGTATCTGGAATATCTTGTACTCATTATAGGATCGATTATGATTTTTTAGGAAACTATTTATGAAGATTGTTTCTACATTTTTTAAGGATATTATGCTGAGATTGATCAGCTGAAGAATGGAGTTGATTGAAGAATCCAAGCCAATCCAAGTCCAACTACAGAAGTTTATATAAGGAGTCATCCAAGACCTAATTTTTCAAGCATAGTTTTTATTGAAAATCTTGTGAAAATAGGGGGTTTAGGATTTTGATAGTTCCTTAGGTTCTTCGTTTGTTTGTACGTTCTCATGTATCTCTGATACATTTGAGTTTATTGGTTTTTGTTTGTTCATCAAGCTATTGTTCTCACTCGAAGTTGTGAAGAAAGAGTTGAGTATTGTCCTTGGTCGAAGTTGTTAAGCAAGACTAGGTGTTTATTTTGGAAGTGTGATCCTCTGATTTTATTGTTCAGATTGATGTGACCTACTTATAGATAACCCCTGTGATTGGGATAGGTCATTTATCATTGCGATGATTGGAAGTGAGATGTCGATTTCTCATATATAGGGAGGACCTAGGTAGATGTTGCATCGGGTAGGGATTGGGTGCGAAGTTGTAAGCTTGTGACGAGTTTAGCTTCAAACTAATACTACTAATAGTGGATTTCTTCCATGGTTTGGTATCCCCTAGAGTAGGTGAGTTAGCATCGAACTAAGTTAACATATCGTTGTGTTCTTTCTGTTTTTGCAAGTTATCTTTCTATTGTGTTATTATTTACTGTTCTGTCAACAGATGTTATAACATATGTTGTGATATTGTGTGTTGTTAAGACATTAGTCTAGACTTCTGTTGTGTGTATGCCAGAATTTCAGAAACATTTCAAGAAAAACAACATATATGAAATAGTTGCATACATTTTGTTGGTGTTACCATTTCTATGAACCTTTCTACAACTAACACCATAGTGCATAACAACATTTCTAACAACATTCAAACAACATTTTCTATGAACATTTCCGTGGTGAGTTATGTATCTCAAACATGATGACGAAGCTTCAACGAGTAAGGTTGAAAGAGTTTTGACATTAAAAAGAGATGATTTTAGAGTTGATGTTGGAAGGAATAACGTTGAAAATAGATGATGTTTGACTTGGTGTTGGAAGAGTATTGATGAAATTCACCTAGGATTTTTGTCAAGATAATGACGATGAGATATAGTGTTTGTTTGATAAGTAAATGAAAAAAATTAGAGTCTAGTTATCTGAAATATCCATATACATGTAATAGAACAAACACATTTTTTAGGCAAAATTGATAGGATATATTAATTAAAAATGGAAAATAGAAAAACTTCACAACGATATATTATGTGAATTCATTTAAAATAACTTTCACATCAGTTTTTAAACAAAATAGGAGTAATAGATTAATTAATAATTAAATAAAAAATAAAAATATAAATGCAAAAGATATTATTCCTCGATTGGCCTGTATAACCGAGGGTAATACAAATTTAAAAAAAGAAAAAGAAAAAACGTCATGTGACTCTAAATTAATTAAAAATAAAAGTAAAATATAAAATAAAGTAATTGAGAGATTCAAACGGAACTTCTTGGTAGTTATATGATATTAATTGAAGATATATGTTGTATATAACTTTTTTATAAAAATTAATGATGGTGCTTTTATGATATATACCTCAGTTAATTAATCGAGATGAAAACTAATAAATACATGAGAAAATTATTTTAGAAAATGATTGAGCAAGTGGAAACTAGATTTGAGTTTTAATGATATAGTATGTACTAAAGAGGAGTGGTGAAATTTATCTACATTTCTTTTTATTATCTACTCTAAATAAATGATAATGTATTTGTGAAAATATATTTAATTTAAGGTTGCCACATTTTTAAATTGCTCTAATAATGGCGAGATTGTAACCTAGAATATTTCTATAACAACATAAAGTACACAATTTAAACGAAAAATTTAAATTATTCTACTTAAGAAAATGTCTTCGAGCACACCGCTATTATTCAAATATTAAATTAGATTTGGTAAAAATATTAGATTAAATTTAATTTAATTAAATTTAATATTTAAATATAACCTAAGTTGTGTAGTCCCAACCTAATTAGAATTTATTATTATTTATACAATTTTAATAATATAAAATTTTATTTCTTGTATTATTTTCTCCTTCTCTTCTCATTAAAAATGTCTTGCACACTAAAAAATATTTATATACAAGTTTGTTTCTTCTTCTCTCTCTAAATCTTATTCTCTTTTTATTAGAAAGTAAAAATATAATAAAGAGAAGAAATAAAAGAACGTCGATCCAAACAACAGTTATATTCAAATCTTTAAGATTTGATATCAATATATAATATTAAACTTCAGCAATCTCTCTTTTATAAAATAAAATAATTACTAAATATTCTACTTCCTAGTTCATATACTATACTAGTATTATTTAACAAAATATATTAATTTTGCGTTTGATCATAGACAGATCTAGTGCAAGTAGACTAAAAAAATATAATTTCATAAAATAAATTAAGAATTTCTTGGTGGAATGACCTAGAATTTCCAAACAGCTGATTGGATCACGTGAATGCTCAGTCAGAGCTGTCTGGCCTCTCCAATTTGATTATCTGTCAAAACAATTAAAAAAGCAATCTTGATAATAATAAATAAATAAACACAACAAATAGGTCAAGTAGACATGTTTGAACTTAAAACTTTGGATGTTCCCTTAGTTATGTAGGGTAGAATCACTAATTCTAAGGGTAGTAAACTGGTATGTCGATCTCTTCTTTGTTCTTTCACAAATACATTTTGTCACGCCTAAGACCTTATTCTAGAGCTTATGCATGTGCAGCACCATCCACTATACATATATACATGCTTCTTATTGGTCAAACCCAATTAAGAAGGGTCACTATCCTCTCTGCACAAAAACAATGAGTCCAATTGGTTCTCATGGTACAAATTTTTGTGGACCCTGTATAAGATCTTCACTACAATGAGTCCAATTGATAAATGATTATATAATAACATGTTGTACGATTGAAAAAGATGCTATTGGCTGGTTTTTAGATTAAACTTATTGACTCATTTAATAAGTTTAAGGTTGATTTTATACTTTTTTTTATAGATATTGGAGATATAATTAAAAGATTTTGTATAAGTGGGTGATTTAGGTTTAGATTAGTTTTAAATTGAGTCGAGAATAAAGTTTGTGTGCCAAAACTTAGGCAAACTCATAAGTTAGGTTTGTGTGCATGTAATGTTTATTTTTTTATGATGGTTACACACATATATATATATATATATATATATATATATATATATATATATATATATATATATATATATATATATATATATATATATATATATATAGAGAGAATATTATTTTATAAAACTTTTATTAAAAAAGAAAGTATAATTACTCCAGACGTCTTTTAAATTATTTTATTATGATAGGTTAGTTTTAAGTTTTTTTTAGCAATTTGGTTCTTTAAATTTTTTGTTTTGTTGAATTAGGATCTGATTTTATATTTTTAGATGATATATGATGTATTTAGAATGCTAATATATGTATTTTGTTCCAATTTTAAACATTTTGTATGATTGGTTTAATCTAAGATTGAAAGAAAAAAATTACAAAAAGGGTAATTATGCATATATTTGTTAATTTAAAGGACCAAATTGTTACAAAACAATTTAAGAGACCTAACATGTTACAATAAAATAACTTAAAGGATACCCTATATAAATAATAATAACAATCCAATCATTTGTGTTAGGAAGAATTATGCATATGTAAACTATAAGCAGCATTCCATTCTTGAATAAGAAATATAGTGAGATGTTAAAGTTATGGCGAAGTAGAGTTGTTACACAATTTGGATTATATATAATATTATATCAAATATTTCAACACCCCCCACAATTCAAGTTGTCGAACATATTTTAAAAATAGTCAATTTGAACTATTCATAATTTCTTTTTCAAATTCAAGAATTTGTCGATCTTTAATCCTTTGGTGAAAATTTCGACAAATTGTGCTTCACTTGAGCAATGCCAAATTTCAAGTCCACCTTGATTTACCTTTTCCCTCAAGAAGTGAAATCTAGCTTCAATATGCTTACTTCTTCCATGCAGAAGTAGACTCTTCGCCAAATTTATGGATGACTTGTTGTCGATTTTCAACACAAGAGTTTCATCAATTCGACATCTATTTCTTCAAGTACCCATATGATTCAAATTGCTTGACATGAGGCATATGATCCTGCTATATATTCAACTTCACATGATGACAATTCTACCATAGGTTGCTTTTTCGAGCACCAAGAGATTGGAGCATCAAATACTTGAAAGAAATATTCAGTTGTGCTTCTTCGATCTTCCTTATCTCCACATCAATCACCATATAAAAAAATTAAATGTTGCTTCTTTGACTTCAGAGTCTCGTCAAAATAGAATTCTATAGTCTATTGATCCTTTTAAGTATCTCAGAAATCTTCTTGCAGCCTTCATGTGTGACACCCTTTGGTTCACTAATCTATCTACTCATTAATCCGATTGGGAAACCTATATCAGGTCGACTATTGCACACATACCTTACAGATCCCACAATTTACTTGAACAAAGTTACATCGACTTTGTCTTCCTCTCAATTCTTCTCCAACTTCACATTTGGTTCGACAGACGAATATGCTGGAGTCGAATCATCCATCCTGAATATCTTGAGCATCTTTTTGACATACTTCTTTTGATTTAGCATCATTCCTTACTTCAACATTTGAAATTCCATGCTTAGGAAATAAGACAATTTTTCCATATCCAACATTTCAAATTCCCTCTTCATCAGCTCCTTGAACTTCAACAATTTCTCTAAGCTATTTCCAGTTACAAGCAAGTCATCGACCTATATGCAGATGATTTTGTTATATTTATGTCACAACTTGATTAATGAAATTATAAAATTGATTAATAAAATATAAATATTTAACAAAAATTACATAATTTTATATTAGTATTTTTAATCTAAAAATTATAAAATATAAATCTATTTTTTAAAAAGATTATTTATTAATCTGGTGTATCTCTAAAATTAATGTCAAAATAATATTTTTGTTATCTGTTATAATTGTATGCATAAAAAAACATTTCAATAAAAATGTAATTATAGAGTACAAAAATGCTACCTACCAATAATTTCAACTTAGTTTCAAGTATATATACACTATACACATCTCAATGCTTTCATTTTTCTTGTCTCTAGCTATTGTTGGAACAAAATCACCATGCATGTACTGCCACCGCCCACCTAGCTACATCTAAATTAATATCTCATATATATTCATGTCATGACTATATGAGCCTCTCGGCCCCTCTCCTATAGGGCCTCAACCACTCTAATGAATATGTATAAAATTATGGTATATGTTGTACTATATAATAATATAATTCAAACCGAAAATAAAAGGATGGAGTTTGAGTTGGTGAGGAAAAAACAGGGGCCCGTTTTTGTGATTTTTTAAATTCATGCGTGAATAGTAATGTTTGAAGCACATGTCTTGTCTATTGAATATATGAAGCCAAATTGAACTTATTAGACTACTATCCTATGGATTGGTTCTCTATATCTTCTCTTCCCATTGAAGGAACGACGAGTAAGAGTACAAAATTCTGATAGTAAGTTAGCAGCTATTGAGGACATGTAGGGTAGGAAGTGAATGGCAAAAGGGGGACTTTATTACTTCATTGAAAGAAATATTGAAACTGATGTAGGCAACTCCCCTTGTGATCCAATTAATTACATAGTCCATTAGGACATGAATTATTTGTAGGGAATTTTTTTTACACTTAGTGATGGTGAGCTATACCATGGGTAATTTTAAAATATTTTTTTTAATTGTATTTGCGAATTTATTTTTGGAGTGTTTCGCAAGTGCACTTGCGAATTCACTTGATTTTGTATGTTTTATTATTTTAAATGTTGGATTTGAAAAAAACAGGTAAATTTGTAAGTGCATTTGCGAAACTTCTTCTGAATATGTAAAAAGATGTTTAAAACTACATAGTTTTTACTATTTTTGTTTTCACAAATTCAAATATTTCATATTCTATTTTCACAAATGAACAAATATATTACGATGTGATGAAAAAAATATGGTCATAAATATCAAAATACATAAATTATTCGAAAAAGTATGGTCAAATTATTACAACAATAAAGAACAAAACATAACACTACTGCGTATGCCTAATCCTAAGCCCATGCACCCTCCTCTACCTACGGTACTACGATGCCTCAGATGCCTCACTGACGATCAATGACATCATTCTCCATGAGCTCCATATAAGCTGGTCTAGGTGGACGTCCAGGACAATCCGGTGTCATGAGAGAGTGTGACACGTTAAAGAACCATGTCACGTAACCCTTTACATAGTGCCAACTCTGGGATGTCGGCATCTTCCGATACTCCTGTGGAACCATATGATTCTCCCAATCCTGGAAGATTTCATCGAGATCCCGCAGTGTCATGGTGTCGGGAGAAGCCTGAAAAGGAGATCTAGGTATCATCTGCACATAGCCAAATTGGTGGATACACCGCTCCGGAAGATACCTGACCATCATATTCGTCCCACAAGCTAGCCACCCCGAGTATAAAGAGATGGAATCGAATGGGACAACCTCTTTATAATCCCCAAACAACGTCCAATTGATGTCATCATGAGCAGTACGATCAAGATACACCTAGTACGGAAACACGTGTTGGTTCACTCTGTTGAGAGTATACTTCGCAGCCATTTGCATATTGTCAGCATAGGCAAGATCTTCCTTGAAACCATGAATGCGGTAAAAATAAGATATTATACAGCTCTGCAACAACAATAACATAATATGTCATTACAAATTAATTAAAACTAATTAAAATTAATAGTTAAACAAAAAAGGCACCGTGAGTAGTGTGCATGAGCCAGTGAGCACTCTCGACCTCCAATTTGAAGATTCATTCAGCTTTTGATAGAGGTATACCAAAATAGCAGCCCCATAGTTCCACTCACAAACTATAGTGAAGTCCATAAAATACCGCAGATATGTAATATTGGTGTAGTGGCCACTCGTGTCCACAAAGACGGACGTGCCGACCAAGTACATCAAGTAATACCCGACAACACAGGTTCGGTGAAACTGAACAAAAACATCGTCCTGCACAGGCTCCCCAGCTATATGTGGAGCTCTTTGTGCAGCTTCTCTTTTAGGTAAGAGAATCTCACATGCGTCCCATTTGTGGAGTCACAGTCCAATGCAGCCCTCAACAGATCATCTATGAGATACTCAACCATCCAATCAACTGCCTCAGCTCTTGTTATCTTGTTATGGTTCAGTCATCTACCTTTGATAGGTAGTTAGAGCAAGAAATCTACATCATCAAGAGTGATGGTCAACTCCCCAATGGGAAATTGGAAATATGAGGTCTCTTTGTGCCACCTCTCAGCAAAAGCCCATGCATGCTGGTGCTTCTAGTATTATAACCTGTACAGCATAATTCGGAAAGATCAGATCCAATCACAGCCCTATGGAACCACTAAATCTTTGGCATGAACAGATCAAAAATCTTCCAAGAGTGGTTCCCATTCTTTAAAGGCTTCCATTCCTGAAACAAAAAAACTCAATGATAATAAATCAAGAGGAACCGTATTTTTGAGTAAAAATTATAAAATGAAAAAGTGGGACCAAAAAAATACATGTCCATCTGTTGGATGGTGATTTTGATAAATTTATGTGATTCGAGATGGTGAGCTTCGTATTGTTTAGACTTTGTTCGAATGAAGGGAGTAAGGTCCAAAGGTTGCATTTCGGTTGAAAAGTAAGGAATTTCGAATGAGCTATTGCCGTTGGAAATTTTGAGTCTTTGAATTTAAAGAGATTTCGAATTCAAACAGAAATATTTGAATTGATCATTCTAGTTGAAGGTTCGAAATTAGAAATAAAGACTTGATATCCTTGCTAACAAATAATTCGAAATTCGGCGCCATTTCATTGAAGGACGCGTGGAAGCCATAGATTGCAGAAGCCATGCAATCTTGGAACATGACATCTTTTTAGAGTAGGACCGTTAGAGTTGAACTAGTATAAATATGAGTCTTAGTGTTAGGATTTCGTGTGTTTATTATTGTACAAAAACTCACATATACTCAAAATACCAAGTGTAACGGAAACAAGTTTGCAGAGAAATGTACGTATAGAAACACCATTGTTTATTTTCGAAGTTTAAATCAAAGTTCTTTACATAGATACTTGGCCCTACTTAGAAAGATTGTTCCATGAACAATTTTACATGGGGAAATCCAAGATAAGTCTAAAAGAATTAGCCAGTATCAAGAGGAAATTCACAGAGCCAATAGATGACTACTTGAATAGGTTCCGTCTTTTAAAATCTAAATGTTTCACTGTGGTCCCTGAGCATGAGTTAGTCGAAATGGTCGCTGGTGGTCTAGATTACTCTATTCGAAAGAAGTTAGATACACAATATTTGAGAGACATGGTGCAACTAGAAGATAGGGTTCGACAAGTAGAAAGGTTGAAGGTTGAAAAGGCTAGGGCTAGTAAAAACTATAAAAAAGAAATAGTAGCCTACATAGAGGTAGAAGAAGAAGAACCAGATGACTTCCAGGATCCTTATGGATTCGATCAACTCGAAGTAGATCTGGCAGAATTAAAACAAACTCCCCCTTATTCTTGCAAGGTCCTTGTCCCATCGAATGAGAAGAATCCTATTGAGAATGAGAAAAGTGATAGGTTTCCCAAGAAAGTTTACACGTTTGACATAACTAAATGTGATGAGATTTTTGATTTACTAGTTAAAGATGGCCAAATGATAGTGTCTCCTAATATTAAAATTCCTCCGTTGGAACAACGGAAGAAAAGAGGTTTTTTGCAAATATCATAATTTCCTAGGCCATAAAACCTCACAATGCTTTCTTTTCAGGGATCAAATTTAAGGTGCTATCAAGGAGGGTAGGCTTAAGTTTGCTGACAAATCAAAGAATTCTATGAAGGTTGACACTGACCCCTTGCAGATAGCAGAAACCAATTACACGGAGCCACTTGAAATTAACATGGTAGAAGTTGGAGGAACAAGTGGTGACCAGATTGAGGAGTTCCAGGAAGAAGAGGATTTCGTTATGGTTGGTGACAACATAAAGACCGCTGATGGTATCCCCAACACGAGTACTTCGATCAAATCAATGATGTCTGATGTTTCAACTGAGGTAAGGGTTACTGAAGGCCCATTTATTTCTGATGAAAAGATGGAAAAGGCTGCTGAGGGCCTCAGGGTGAAATTCGAAAAAGTTCAAATCACTGAGGGTCAAAGTTTGGGAGTTCACATGGTTGATCTCAAGCAACCTTTCTTGGGATGGAAGAAGTGGAGAGATTGCCTCGAAATCAAAAGGGAGCAGATGAGAAAGGGTTACCCAAAAAGAGAAATCAGGCTGCGTGACTATTTGTTTCATTGCCATAGGAGGAATGGAGAAATGTTGTTATGTCCAAGGTGCAGTATAATTTGCAACCAAAGAATTGCTGCAGAATTCGACAGGATCCGCGTGCTCGAACAGGAATAAATGTGAGACAGGATGAAGAAAGTTTGTTGGGCTTATTAGTTTGCTGCCACAAGAGTGGAACTGAATGTCTGATGTGTCCAAGGTGTGCTACTGTCTATGATCGAAAGATGTCTAAGGCATTCGAAAGAATCCCTTTTGCAACTTGCTGGAACCACCAAGATAGAAATCCTGTGAACCCCAATTTTGGGGCAAGAAATGCACAAAGGAGGCCTGATATTCCTTATCCTAAGGCAACATGAAAAGTCACTTTCAAATTACCTGCTGAAATCCCTACAGACAGATGGCTCCAAGCGAAGGCTGATAAAGGAAAAGGATAATGGAGAAGTTATGATCAAGGAGGCAGAACTGCCATAGCGTGACAATTTAATATGGCGAAAAGAGAAGAAGTTAGGTTGGAGAGCTACAAGGGCAAGAATCCAATGTCCAGATCCCAATGGCAAAGGCATCAACAAATGAAGAAGGCGGAAAAAGAGTCATGTTCGAAGGAAGTAGGAGAATCCAGCACCAATCGTCCAACATCAACTATCCAGACTGGGGAAAAATCACTAGTAACAAGAAGATTGTTCTCTCCAAAGAAGGAAGCCACAACAAACAAGTTTCAACCAATGTCTGCAAATGATGAAGAAATGTTTACTGATGATTTTGAATCAGATGGGAAATCATCTTTTAATGTAAATTGTAATATGGTGTCTGTGCTCCCTTATGAGTATAATCAAGAAACTGAAATAGAGGAATTTGAGGAAAATGAGGAAGTAGAAATGGCGAAGCACAAACCTGTGTACTACTATGTCATGAACAATGGCGCTGTCGAAGAGCAAAATTCCTTCTTCAAAAAGCCTGATCAAGGAATGAAGGGCCATCTCAAACCTTTATTCATAAGGGCCAAAGTTGAACAAGTGGGAATCAACAAAGTTCTAGTGGATGGTGGTGCAACAGTGAACCTGATGTCGTCTACAAATACCTTACAGATGGAACTATGCCCGACGATCCCAAAGAGGCGAGCATTATCAGACGAAGGGCGTGTTCATATGTCATCCTCAAAGAAAAACTCTATAGAAAGGGATTCTCCATCCCTCTACTCAAATGTGTCGAAGAAGCCAGAGTTCCATATATATTAAAGGAAATACATGAAGGTATCAGTTCCCAACCTAGGAGGTAGATTGCTCGCCAAAAAAGCTCTTTGGGAAAGCTACTATTGGCCGACCATGCAGCTCAATGCCAAGGAACACGCGAATAAATGCGATAAGTGCCAACGTCGCGTACGCATGCATTTAGCTCCACCGAGAAAACTCAAATCCCTCTCTTCTCCCTGTCTCTTATCATGGTGGGGGCTCGATATCCACGACCCATTCGTCTTAGGAGCATATCAGAACAAATACTTGATAGTAGGCGTCGATTACTTCACCAAATGGATAGAGGCCAAAGCGTTAGCTAATATCACCGCTCAAAACATCCTTTGTTTCTATAAAAGAAACATACTCGCCCGATTCGGCATACCTCAAGCTATAGTCACCGATAACGGGACACAATTCACCAACAAAAACTTCCAAGACTTTGTTGCTCATCTGGGAACCGTACAACACTTCGCCTCGGTCGAACACGCGCAAGCTAACGGGCAAGTCGAATCTACGAACAAGGTCATACTGCATGGACTCAGACGAAGACTAGATGAATCAAAGAAGAAGTGGGTCGAAGAACTACACAACATACTTTGGGCCTATCGAACTACTCCCTATTCCTCCACCGGGGAGACCCCGTTCTGACTATCCTATGGAACCGAGGCCATCATTTCAATAGAGATTGCCAAGCCATCGAGAATAATCAAATCTCCGCTCGACGAGGAGACGAATGATCAGTCCTTAAAAGAGGAACTCGACCTGGTCGAGGAGATAAGAACGAGGGCTGCCTTGAGAGAAGCATCGCTCAAACAGAGAATAACCCTCTACTATGACGCCAAATTCATCTCTCGTGAATTCGACGTTGGAAGCCTAGTCCTCAAGCGGAACCTTAAAAGCTCCACCGACAGAAAACTCGCAGCGAACTGGGAAGGCCCTTACCGTGTTTACGCCAAGACAGGAACGGGGACCTACTACTTAGAAAATCTTCAAGGGAAACAACTTGATCGATCATGGAATGCCGAAAAACTAAAACAATACTATAATTGAGGCACATACACTCGACACACCTTGGGAAACCACCCAAGTGCTTACAACTTGACATCAAGCACACGCCTTAGTACCAACGATGCGTAATATTATGGCATTAAAGAGCCCCGTTGTCTAAGTACCATGTCTGGCAGAACACCCAGCTTGCGATGGGACGTTCACGCCACCGATATCAGGCCTTTAATCAAAGCTTGAGTTCCGAAACAAGCCCAACGAACAAACTGGCCCCCTTCGGCTAGTTGTCCCACACTAGCGAAGACCATACCTAACAAAAGAGCATTCCCCCCAAACAATCAATACCGCATCAAACAAGAATGCCCCAATCAATAAGTATCACATGCATACAACAAAACAATGAACAGAAAATATTAAAATTACATTAACGACCATGAGTGTCTAATTTGTCTTGGAGTTAAAACGGGGACTCCACCCTAACAAAAAACATCAAAACGGCTGCGAGGATCGAAACTGTCATTACATAAAAAGGGTCACACCCAAACTAACACAATGAAAAACCAACTTATCAAGGAGTCACTCGGCAAGCTGAGCTAGATCTTCTCTAGGGGTCACATGCGGGGGAGTCTCTTCCTCAATCATATCATCAAGGAAAATAGGCCTCCTTATCATGTCTTCTTCGGCATAATGATGAAATCCCATCCAGTCGGTCACCAGCTCCACGCCCGGATTCTGCGCACATACTTGGGCTAGGGCATTTTGAAAACTCCCTGTTGAATCATCCACCGCATCATCATAAGCCAGTTGTATACGTCTGATTAAATTTTCCCAGGTCCTCAACCACGCGAGCTTTTCGGGTTCCCCCTTGACCGGGGCAAAGTCGGCCTTTAACTTGGTCCCAAGCCTCCTCCCGGTTCTAAGCGACCTCCTTCATCTCTTTCAACTTGGTCCTGAGCTCCTGAAGCTCAACCTCGGGAGATTGACTGAGTTCAGAATAAGCAGCTGTCATCTCAAAAATGCACACCCACGCGCCCACATCCTTAGCAAGAGCTACCTTTTTGGACGACCGATCCATTTCTTCCAACATGAGGGATTTCTCCCGAGGCAACTTTACGCTTGTATTTTTGAAGTAAGTTCGGTCGAGCCAACAAGGAGGGAGATCAAACTTCCCTTTACCTCTCTCCCCAGTCAGATCCATCGTTCCATCAACCCGAACCCTCTTATTCCTCGAAGGAGTATGTTGAGGGGACAAAGCCCCGTGACTTGTAGACGACTTCCCCGGACCATTTTTAGGGGTAACCCTCAGTTCGTTCGGTGATCCTGTTCTTTTTTCCCTTTTCCTCTGCAGCGTCTGTCGTGCGATGCGTTCCTGTACGAGATTCATCCTAGCTGCAAAAAAAGAAAAACTTTGGATTAAAGCCGGACAATAAAATAAGGAGGAGATAACATAAAAGAAAAACGGTGCGTGAATATTAAATAACAAATAATCTACCCAAATAAGCCTTAGGATCCCCGCTAAGGAGGAGATCCCTCACATTGATGAGCTGGGATACAAACACATAACCCTCATCTTCTCCTACGTGCTCTCTTCCCCCTTTCCCCATTCGCTAGACTTGGGGAAGACCCTCGACATAGGACGGCAGTACGACAAGACTGGCCAAATCTTCCGCATCCAACTCCTCTTTGACCCACACATATTGATCTGAATTCTGCTTTAAATGCTCCTCCTTCCAATGAAGATTAAACTTCGACACGAGTTGATACACCCGCTCCCCCTTCTCGTTCACCTTAGGAGAACCATCATCCTCTACAGTGGGAGTCCTCGTGAACACATTAAAAAAGGCCCGCTCAGAGATCTGTCGGACTAACATGAACGTATCCTTGAAAAACCGGACAAAATCTTGATAAGGCTTGAAAAGGTTACCATTCTTCTTCCGAAAGGATACCCAGCTCCATCGAACTAGCCCTTCCACCTTGGCCGAATTCCTCTGAAGGCAAAAGATATGAAAAAACAAGGAGAGTGCAGCACATATCTCTACAAATTCACATACAATCTTGAACGCCCTGATAAAAGCTATTGCATTGGGGTAAAGTTGGGACGGAGCCAAGCGAAGGTGGTCGAAAACCGCCACCTGCAAATCAGTGAAAAGAAGGCGAAACTCTGGGTCTTTGAACCAAATATAAAACACGGGTATGTGATCAGCCTCATATACTGAGCAGACCCGATGCTCGGACGTGAGTATATATATGATCCAATCCCTTCGACCTCTCTCTTCGTTCGTGTCGCTTTCCTCGGGATCATACCAATACACCTGGTCGAAGACCTCGTCCTGACGATCAGTAAAATATAATCCCCTCAGCCTGACCTCTGGGGCCACCCAAACTGTTGGATCCTCCCCACTGTCTGGAACATTGGAGGGGGCCACATCCCTGATCGGTATGGGTTCCTCATCCAAGACCTCCACCGAGGCAGTTTCTTCGTCGGAAGAGAAATCAGAATACTCTTGCTCGAAACTCCTAAAGCCTCCATTGTCATCTTCACTAACGTCCATCATAAATACCTAAAAAGTAGAGGAAGTCAGTGAGCTCGACAGAAATGCCAAATCCACCATTCCACCAATAATTAAGTGAAAGAGATCGTACGATCGAGGATCTTCTTCCTCGGTCAACAACATTCTCTCAGATAGCTAGCACTCAATTTCAAATCCCCTCAATTCAAATGGAGAAACACACAGGATGCCCCAACAACGTAAAACACCAGAGGGAGGCGGAGCAACCGCTCACCACCAAAAGGAATTCCTATTATACGAAATCCTAACCACATGCAATCCTATGGTCAAACGGGATTTTTAAACTTAGTCAGACAAATTTGAACAGGAGTTTCGAAAACATACCGTTTGAGAGTAATGAAAGCTTTGGAATGGGTGATTAAGACGCTAACACAAAGGCAGAAGGCGGAGATGGTTTTGAAACACGTTAATTTAGGTTTCTTCTGATTGATGGGTGTTGAAGTTGAGCACACGCGAGCAAGATCAGACGAAGAAAAATCACCAAATGACGATTCTTCCTCCCTTTTTTAGACCCCCTCTCCGCATGTGCGCATGCATATGCCTAGGGAACATAGGGGACTCATCATTACACCCTAGTCCCTAGGCCTGCCAGGAAATCAATGCACATGGATCGAGGCCACGTAAGGGAAAGCCGTCCAAGTTCTCCAATCTTTCACTTCCTCGACAACTCCTTATCTCCTCGGATAAAACGACCTTGACTATACTCTTCGAATTCAAGTCAATTCCCTTGTAACTAGACGCGACGACTTAGGGGATACAATTCTAGACTCCCCGAATACCTGTCAGGCAGGTCAATCCACCTCGAGGTACAACGATCCACCGAGATTCAATAACATACTAGGGGCTTTTATCTTTCTGCTTCATGCGCCATACGACGTCTTCTGCTCGGCACTTGTCGAGCAGATCCGTAGTTTTTCTCGCTAAGGACTATGCTTATTTTGTCTCCTCTTCTCGACACAACAGCTAGTTTCGAGCATCAATGGTCGGTTTGACCAAGTCAGCTCGGATAACTATATTAGCCAATTCGTATATCCAGGCCCAAATATAGCAACCAATGAGAATCTTCCTAAGATCATTATATAAACCCTCACAGCTTTGAGGGCAAGGTATCACATTCTTACTCTCAAAACCCTAATATTCACTATTCTCACTTTAAACACTTTCTTACTTTAGCTTCGGAGTGCCTTGCAAGTACAACACCCCCTCCTCAACATCATCCTTGCTCGAAGGTGAAGCGACTCTTTTTTCAAAAATCATTTAAATTTTCAAAACAATGAAATCGCCACCTAATTTTATTTGTTCTAAAAAGAACGGGAAAATATAGATAAAACCCATGACATCGGATAAGGCGGTCTACATGACCAAAAGATATGGATTCGAAAGTCGGTTACGCAAGAGGAAGGTATTAGCACCCCTTACGTCCATCGTACTCGATGGGACCCGTTTAGTTCTAAAGTGTTTGTGTGTGTATTCACTAGTTTTTAAATTATAAATAAGAAAGAAGAAAAGGGGTTTGTTTATTATTATTTTGACTTTGACACGATTTCGAAACCGCGTGCCTACGTATTCTCTCGTGCAATGGGAAAATCAAAACTCCGTAGTTCTTGTTGAAAATGTTTGAATTGGTTGTGTTGATTTTAGAATAAATATTTTTTTGATGATCGCTCATGATTGAAGAAGAATTTGAATGGGTTGAATTGATTTTAAGTTGTGGATGACAAGTACCAAAACGTTAGGCTATCATCTAACGATTCAACAACTCGAAATTGGTGAGTGAGCTCGACCAATCATCTCTCATCCAAAATCTTTATTATGAAAAGGGTGAGGTGAAGCAAAGTTCACATTTATTAAGTGTATGGAATAAAAGTATTTAAGTCATTAGGCTATCATCTAATGGCCCAAATACTTTAAATTTAATTAAATCGTCGGGCTATCATCCAACAATTTAATCAAATGCCACAATACTATATTTTTTGTTTTAGAACATGGATAGAAGTTTTTAGTTTATTAGGCTACCATCTAACAATCTAAAAACTTCGATTTGTTTAAATCGTTCGGCTATCATCTAACAATTGAAACAAATCCCATCCGAATGTTCTTTTATGAAAAAAATGATTTAGAAAAACAAATTCGATTAATCATCTTAATTGGAAGTGTTTTAAGAATTTCGATATCGAACGGAGAGATGTAATGACTCGGGTTATTATTAACCAAGTATGTGGACTTGATTAACCTCGTGAGGGTAGGTGCTTGTAACACCCCTTCTAATTTACCCGTGATTTATATAATTAATCCGAGTTTTAAACATAACATCAAGGGCGTCACAATTTTAAGAATTTAAAAATAAAAAAATAGTGATCATGCTTTTACTAAAGAACTTATTAAATAAAAAGAAAAACCAAGGAATTATGTTTATACAACGGAAATAACATAAGAATCCGGAATAATTCAAATCACAACCATTCTAAAACATAAACCAAAAGAAACAGTTTTAATCCATAAAAATTCCAAACGATCGTTCCCCAATGTTACAACTACCAGAGCATGACATTGACTCGCGGACTAACTAAGTTGCACAGCTCTATAAGCTGTCCTCACCAATTTCCGAGCAGCTATTCACTTCAATCTGAAATCATTAAAGTAAGGGTGAGATTTCATCAAGATTAAAATGCATTATACGTTTCTTTAAAACAATAAAACAACCAATTCGTTATTCCACCCTGATTAACATCATCAGAATACGATTCACAAATACAATCACACAGATCATTATGCATACAGCAACAATCAATGCAAATATAACACTGGAAACCATCCTAACATGTTATAATTACATATGCAATGCAGACTCAAATGCATGTGGTACCAAACGTGAACCAAGTCCACACCCTGTTTCGCTTACACCTCGAAAAATAGCGTCAATCAATGATTCGCCCATCCATTGGATACTTTATTGGCCCTGCAAGTTCAATTCCGCACAATGGGAATGAACCATTACCAAAATGCTCATGCATGCACATCAGAAGCATGCAATAATTCAAACATGGAATATGATCACACAACATTATTCCAATTATAATCAATAACAACAACAGCATATGGTAACAACATTCATGAACATCTAATGTCAATCACAATCCATGGAATTAACACACTGCACATTTACTCAACAATGATTCACAAATTCACAACGAGTTCTTATTACGGAAGCCAGATTAAATCTTCCAGATCTCAATTATTGGTGTTCAAAATATTTTTATTAGATAGTACTCGTTCTAAGCTTTCTAACGATACCAATTATGCCTAAATCGGAGTTACGGTCGCAAAGATATGACCGAAATCGTTTTCAGAAAAATCATGTTCTGCTCCTATACAGCATGTGTGATCCAAAATACTATGTGTCAACACATAGACTGCTTGCGTCGATCCATAAGTTGTATGCATCGATGCATACCAGTTAAAATTCAGTATTTTTAAAAATCATTTCAGTATGTATCGATGCATAAGCCTATGCATCAATACATAGACTGCATGTGTCGACACATGCTTCGTATGCATCGATGCATACATGTAAAATTCTTCATTTTTAAACGTTGATTCAGTATGTATCGATCCATACGCATCATGTGTCGATGCATGGCCCTATTTTTCTTCCTATGAGTCAATGCATGACTCTATGAGTCGATGCATAAGATTCCAACGCTTCTGGTTTTCTACTTTTCCACTGCTTGCATCGATTCATAAGGTCTTGTGTCGACCCATACAGTTAGTTTTTCATCAAAACTCAGTTTCTCTTCACTGTTACGAATTCCCATTAATTCCAATCATCACCAAACCTCAAATTATCACAAAACAAAATTTATTACTGTGCTTTCACATCCAATTGACCATAAAATTTGTTTTCTAATTAACCTATATTCATCTTACATCGATTAATCATTCATAACAATTCCAATCATGGTTTTACGTCGGATTATAACGGTAGGGCACAACCTAGAATCATAATTCGAGATTCCTAACAGATCAATTCGTTCTATTGATCATCAAAACCTATAAGGCATAATAATCAGATCAATCCCCCCTTACCTCGCGATGAATCTTCGAATTCTCGGCGTTTGGCTTTTTCTCCTCTTTTCTCTTCTCTTCTCCAATCTCACGTAGAATGCAATCCTAATTCCTCTTCTCACTTGTTTCCTTTTATTCCTTTATTTATTCCTTTTTATTTTCCAAATAATAGAAATAAATTAATTAGGATTAAGTAGAGCTTTTTACTCCATATACCCTATGATTCAACTTCACACCCCCAACACTTCCATTATTTAATTAATGAATTAAATCTATTAATTCAAAAATTCCAATAATTAAACCTTTAATTAAATTAATAATTAAATTTCTAAATATTTAATAATTGAATTAATTTGGGGTGTCACAACTCTCCCCTACTAAAAAGAGTTTTCGTTCCAGGCCACCAAAATAACTTTTTCAAGTCATGATACATCTTAGTAGCACAGGGATGAATACTCAATCCACTACGATGTCCTTCTTCCAAAATACTCTTTTGAAGTTCTGCAATATCCGGAACACACACCCTATCACCAAATCGCATAACACCATTCTCGTCGATTCGGAATTCACCTCCTTGACCTTGGTTGATCAATGCCAACTTATCCACCAAAACAACATTAGATTTCTGCCGAGTTCGAATTTCCTCAAGAATACCACTAGTCAACTTCAACATACCCAATTGAACACTATCAGAAGTAGTCTCACATACCAAACTCAAGTCTCTGAACTGCTCAACCAATTCCAATTCACGAACCATCAACATAGACATATGCAAGGACTTCCTACTCAATGCATCTGCAACAACGTTTGCCTTACCCGGATGGTAATTCAAACCAAAATCATAATCTTTCAAAAATTCTAACCATCTTCCCTGCCTCATATTCAACTCTTTCTGATCGAAGAGATATTTCAGACTCTTATGATCACTGAATACCTCAAATCGAGAACCATACAAGTAATGCCTCCATAATTTCAAAACAAATACTACTGCTACCAATTCTAAATCATGAGTCGAAAAATTCCTTTCATGAACCTTCAATTGTCTTGAAGCATAAGCCACAACCTTCTTATCTTGCATCAAAACACCACCTAATCCCATCAATGAAGCATCACAATACACAACAAAAGATTCTGCCAGATTCGGCAAAATCAGAATCGGAGCACTAGTCAACCTCTTCTTCAACTATTGAAAACCTTTCTCACATTCAGAATCCCAAACAAACACTTGACCCTTTCTTGTTAACTTAGTCAACGGCAAAGCTAACTTCAAAAATCCTTCAATGAACTTTCTGTAGTAACCTGCAAGACCAAGAAAACTACGGATTTCAGAAGCATTCTTCGGCGCTTCCCACTGAGATACTGCTTCTACCTTCGTAGGATCAAAAGCAATGCCATTCTTGGAAATCACATGACCAAGAAAGCTTACTTCACTTAACCAGAACTCACACTTAGACAACTTCGCATACAACTTCTTTTCTTTCAACAGTTCAAACACAATTCTAAGATGTTCTGCATGCTCTTCATCATTCTTTGAATAGATCAGAATATCATCAATAAATACCACCATGAATTTATCAAGATACGGATGAAATATTCTGTTCATATACTCCATGAAAACACCAAGTGCATTAGTAACTCCAAACGGCATAACAAAATACTCATAATGTCCATACCTCGTTCTAAATGCAGTTTTCTGAATATCTTCTGTCTTCACACGAATATGATGATTTCCATACCTTGTGTCGACCCATACAGTTAGTTTTTCATCAAAACTCAGTTTCTCTTCACTGTTACGAATTCCCATTAATTCCAATCATCACCAAACCTCAAATTATCACAAAACAGAATTTATTACTGTGTTTTCACATCCAATTGACCATAAAATTTGTTTTCTAATTAACCTATATTTATCTTACATCGATTAATCATTCATAACAATTCCAATCATGGTTTTACGTTGGATTATAACGGTAGGGCACAACCTAGAATCGTAATTCGAGATTCCTAACGGATTAATTTGTTCCATTGATCATCAAAACCTATAAGGCATAATAATTAGATCAATCCCCCATTACCTAGCGATGAATCTTCGAATTCTCGGCGTTTGACTTTTTCTCCTCTTTTCTCTTCTCTTCTCCAATCTCACGTAGAATGCAATCCTAATTCCTCTTCTCACTTGTTTCCTTTTATTCCTTTATTTATTCCTTTTTATTTTCCAAATAATAGAAATAAATTAATTAGGATTAAGTAGAGATTTTTACTCCATACACCCTACGATTCAACTTCACACCCCCAACACTTCCATTATTTAATTAATCAATTAAATCTATTAATTCAAAAATGTCAATAATTAAACCTTTAATTAATTTAATAATTAAATTTTTAATTATTTAATAATTGAATTAATTTGGGGTGTCACAGTGCTCCTATCCCCAACCATGAAACCCTGGTGCATGGATGATTGGTATGTGGACCAATATTTATTCGGGTTATGATTAACCAAAGCAACAAAGGCTTTGATTAATCTTGTGAGGATGACCATGCCCATCCCAACTATGAGACCCTTAGAGAATTTGGTGTGGGAACCAAAATGAGAGATCAGAGTCGTTTTTTTATATTAATTTGTGGGTGGAGTGTACAATAGTGTAATAAAGCATACAAGCGGATAAAAAAACGGATAAAAATTATCACACAATACAACTGAAATTTAAATAATCATTAGGATGATTTTTTTTATTTGATAAAAAATCAACTAATAATTTAATCGATAATTTAGCAAATAAAAACTATCATATACTAATTATTATTTAATACAACAAATTAAAAATACTTGCATAAATAAATAATTTAAAGAGTGAATTTAGAAATGGGCCTGTGGTTGTAGTCAGGTCTGAGGGGTGTGAAGAGCAAGCTGAGTCCAAGCCCAATAGTACTTGCTGGATCTTGTATGGATAGCTCCATGGAAATGTAGAGTGGACCATTATTCTGGAACGTCGGATTTGGATTTGAGCAAATCTGATGGTTATAAGGAAATGAGCAAAGTTGCTATTATGAGTGTACCAGCAGCAGATTACATATGAACCATACAGACGGTGACAAGTGTCACCGCCTAGACTAACCAAACCAAAACTTAAACTAATCATTTTATTAAACTATATTAACCTTTTTTTTTAATAAATTAACTAAAAAAAATACTAATCCTAATTAATATTTAAACTAATACTAACCTATGTTTTTTTTTTATAAAAAAAACATTAACATAATAGAAAAAAAATAAGCAGATGCGCTTCTGTTTTCCAAAATACTCTCATCCTCTCAAACGCTCTCGTTCTCTCTTCTCTCACAATAACTCTCTCGTTCTTTCATCTCTTACTGATGCATGTGGTATCTCTGTTGTTTTTGGTTTTTTCCGATCATGATATCTCGTTGCCGTCGTGTTTCTTCGCCGCGATCTCGTCTTCTCGCCGCCTCCCGCTGTCGCGATCGCTCTCTCCTTCAACAAAGCCCTTCTTCGGAAATCGCCTAGGCGGCGACGATGGTGGCGGTCGACAGTGGACAGCAACGATGATTGTTTTTTTTTTAATATTTGGCTTGTCTTCTTCTTTTGACCACTAATATGTTGTTTGATTTAGCAGGTTTCGTCTGGAACTAAGTAAATCTAAAAGAGGTTGTGAAGAAACTCGATTTCCAAAAAATCATTTAATTTTTTTAAAATAATGAAATCGCCACCTAATTTTATTTGTTCTAAAAGAAGAACGGGAAAATATAGATAAAACCCACGAATAAAAAGAATAAGACGGTCTACGAAATTAAGAGATATAGGTTCGGGAGTTGGTTATGCAAGGGGAAGGTATTAGCACCCCTCGCATCCATCCTACTCGATGGTACCCATTTAGTTCAAAATGTGGTTGTGTGTTAGTGTGAAAATTTTTACGTTCTTCAAAGTTTTAAAGGAGAAAGAAAGGGAAAAGAAATGTTTTTATTATTTTTGCTCGCCTTTGGTCGTAAGACTTAATGCCTACGTACTCCCTCATGCAATGGGAAAGTCAGAGCGCCATAGTTCGGCTAGAAAATAATTATTTGTTGATTGTGTTCGCGTTAAAAAGTGACGCGCGAGGGAATCGAATCTGAATTCGGATTCTCTGGCTCGAAAAGATTTACTCTTTTGATTTGTTTATAAAGATGCCGCGAGCATCAAGCTTTATTATTTTCAACACAAGAAATTTTGATTTAATGATTATGAAAAAGGGGAAAGCTGTTAATACCCTCAATTGATTTGATATGCATCACGACTAGCGCGAACTAGACGCAACGCATTGGGGAGATTTCGGGTAAGGGGGTTTGTTATATAAAGGGAATAGATGGAGCACCCTAAATATATATAGTTATCTATAGCTTTATATATGAATATGTTTGATATGTTTGTGTGTTTTAATTGCTATTTCTATGATTGGGAAAGTTTCTCCTTTGGGTTTTAAGAAGGATAGATTATGTGGGATCCTAGTGTTTGTTATTATTGTGCTCGCAAAGATCTTTGGATCTTTTGCATACATATCCCTTAATGGGAATCAGAGCATTTGTAGCTCGGATCTAAAGGGATCTATGGTTTGTTTGGTCTGAGGGAGAAAGAAATTTGCTCGGCAAGGATGAGACCTTGTGCCTACGTATTCTCATAGGGGTGTTGAGAAAGTCAGAGCAATCGTAGTTCCCACTTATGCTAGTGGAAGCAACGGGATGTTATTAAGAGACAGACAAATGTCATCTTAATGAAAAATGTATCTAATCTATTTCATCACATACATTTTTGAAAAGTTTGATTGAAATCTTTCATCGTAAGTTATAGGTGTTTTGCTTGAGTGTACAAGCGTTACCACTTACATGTTTAAGAAAGATGTTTGAAAATGACTGAATCTTTTAATTGTAAGCATTGGGTGTTTTGCTTGAGTGTACAAGCATTACCACTTACGATTAAGAGATGTTTTTGTTTGAAAAGAGTTTGAAAAGTTTTTGATTGTATGTGATGTGATAGATGAGATACTTCTTCCATAGAGATGATAGATGTCTAAATCTCGAGGAGAAATTGATTGGATTAAGGGATGCTTTTAAGAAGCCCATGGGTCCTTGTATTGTAAGCCCAAGAGGAGGCATTCCGAGGGTCCTTGTATGAAGCTCAAGAGGAAGCTATAGGGTATGGCTGGCTTTGGCTTTAAAAGGGATTTCACCGGGAAACCATCCTCTTAGGATTAAGAGCAATTTCACCGGGAAATTATACTCTCAGGGTTCTATCCTAACGCGGGTGATTCTTTGTATTGGAAGCCCAATAGGAGGTTGTTAAGATATTTCCTGGTCTCTTTCTTTGTATGATACCCAAGAGAAGGCTAAACTCAATGAGGAGTTCTTTTGAACGAAGCCCAAGAGGAGGCTGACTCAGCAGGGGAGTGTTGTCTTATATGAAGCCTAAGCGGAGGCTAAACTCAGATGAATGAGTTTTCTTATATGAAGCCTAAGAGGAGGCTGAACTCAGATGAATGAGTTTCCTTGTACAAAGCCCAAGAGGAGGCTATAACTGTGGGGAGCCTATTGGTTAGACTAGCTGTTATGTTATGATCAAACAGTTATATAAACAAGTGTGTGTGTGATATGTATTCACAAGAGTTTATGAAGGAAATATAAACATATGCATAATGTTTATTTACAAAAGTTTATGAAAGAAATATAAACAAGTGTCTGTGAAATGAACGTTTGAAACGAGCGTAACTTGATTATTTACAAGTTTGAATTGTGTACAAGGAAGTAAATATGTACACGAACAAGTATTTATGTACAGGAGGAGATGTGGATGTACATAGGAGGGTTGGGACTTACACTGTGAGGTGGCCCATTGGTTTAAAAGCAGTTTCACAGGGAATAATGCTCCTTTTAATACCAATGGTTTTTAGTGGATATACAATTGAAACAAAGACAAACGATCGAAGTTTGTCTGTACTTGAGTATTTACAAAAAGTATCTATATTATGTACAGATAAAAATTTGTATGTATATGAAAAGAATTTGATATGTACAAAGAAATATGTATGTACATAAAGAATGTTGGGACTTACACCGTAAGGGAGGCCCATGATCGATTAAGAAATTCGAGAAAAAACGAATTCGGTTTTATCGTTTAATCGGATCGATCATGGAAAAAGATGTAAGTTTGATGAAAAGTTTTGAAAAAAAGATCTTGAAAGTGTTTTTGAAAGATGAAATTTACTTACAAGAAGTTTTGAAAAGAATCGGGCTTCGAAAGTTTGAAAAAATCACCTTTAAAGGTGCTTTGAAAAGTACTCAAAAGTACCGTTTTCGGCTTGATAAAAACATAATCGGATGAAAGTTTTTGTGAAAATTTTTGATACTATCTTAAAATAGGCACATTTATTGACAAGTGTACAAAAAATCACCTCAAAATGAGGAGTTTTGATTGGGTTTTGAAAAAGTCAAAGTTTGAAAAAAATATGAAGTGAAAAATTAAAAAGTTTGGCAAAATGGTCCCAAGGCTACTCGAACCCGGGACCTGTTAGGCAAGGCATGGCATGAGAGTCTTAAGAGTGAGCTGGCAACCGTTGGGGCAGCAATACATCCGTGTATTGAAACCAAACCATGTTGTAATATTATAAACGGATATTTGAATTTTCAAAAAAACGCGCGCAGCTCATCTTCTTCCTCCAATCTTCAATCCATTCTCAATCCTTCGTTTCTTGATGAAATCAAAAGATGTAAATATGAAACTTGATCGTTTCAAGCCCAGGAACATGATGATGTCATTTAATTTCATTTATTTTAAGCCTAACATGATTGAATTTCTCAAGAACACGAAGAACCCTAAAACTGAAAATCCTAATTGAAATCGTGTATGGTGAATGATTTTATCAATTGATTGAGGGTTATTGATCGTTGATGGTGCAGAAACAAAATGGCCAAGAGTTTTTTTGACTGGAATCAAAGAATCACAGAGTTTGAAGTTCGTGTTCTTACCTGTTCAAGCTGAGATCGAATTCTGCTTTAGAGTGTTTCAAGTTGTGATTTTGTGATCCCTATAGCACCAACGGCTCTTGTGGAAGGTGTGAGGATGGTCTGCTTGCTCTGGAATAGCTTGGAATGTTCTGACCAAGTCGACCTACATACAGCTCAAAGTGAAACTGGAAATCGTGATTAGAAATGTTACAGGTTGATGTTAATGGTTTGGATCATTCATATGATGTGTATTGATGATGTTTGGATGATCAAAACACCACTTGCTCGAGCCAATGTTCAAATTCGATGGTTATGGCAGTTTTGGGCAAGTTTGAGAACATGGAATGTAAATCTGATTTCTAGCTTTACCTATGTTGTTTTTAAGTTTCAAACAAGTTCCATATTGATATTAAAACATGTTAGACACCAAATTACACAAGTTCTGAAAGATAAGTGAGAAAGTTTGGCCTTTGTATTTACAACTTGCCTTAGAGGGCAAGAAAGTCATTTTTGCATTAAATGCAAAAGGAAGCTTCCTTTTAACCATGGTTAAATCTCAACTTTGATCTTATCCATCATAATTACATCCAACTGATTTTTATCAGCTCTAGCTTATCTTTGCAAGGTGGCATGTGTTCTAGAAGAAGAAAATGCAAAATGACCTATAATTTTGAAAGTTTGTACTTGAAAATTATGGATTTTGGAGCTCTATGTTTCAAAATCAAAAGTATAGCTAGACTCCATGGATTTGAGAGTTCTTGGACATTTTGGAAAGCTTGTTTCAAGGGCTACAACTTTCATGTTTTGCGTTTTTTCCAATTCAAAGTGGAACTATGTGAAAAAATGCCATGAAGTTTGGAAAAGTATGAAATTTTAACACTTGAAAAATTTTCTAAGTGTTGAAAATTTTGACTTTTTGTTGACTTTTCCAAATTTCTTGATTTTTTATGATCATGATGGATCATTTGAAGTATTTTGATGATTGAAAAAGCTTTGTCTTGAAAAAGTTGACCAAAAGTCAAAGTTTGACTTTTCAGTGCTGATGAAATCTGTGAACTTCTGTGATGTTTTGAATCCAGAAATTAGGTCAACATGTTTGATTTAAGATATGAAGATCAATCTCTAATTAAAAAAGTCATTCATTGATCAGAAAATCAGAGATTGCTCATCCTCGATGAAAACCCTAATTGGTCGATCCTTGATAGATCATGAGAAAATTTTTGATATCTGAAGATCAGAGGTTGATGATTTGATCAAGATAGATCAAATGAAGTGAGTAAGACTCAAACCCTAATTGCTTGCCTCTTGAATCAGATGAAAATTTGATGAAACCCTAATTTTGACTCGTGAAATCCACACCGATTAATTCTTCGATCATAAAGATGAAATAATGAAAATGTGAGGTGGTATATTAGGTCAAAAATTGGGGTATGACAGATTGATTTTAAATGAAAAGACAAGTCGTCATTTTTAAAGGAGAGGACTCGTCTAACGTCCACAAGGTGTGATAAAGAATAAAGGACTACGCACCAACATGAGGGAGGGTTTGAGAACACCTCTAGTACTCAAGTGGAGAAGTCGAAAACCTTGGGAATAGAGGAAGAAGCATCTCAATTATAAATGAATCATGTCTAATCTTGAAAAGGGTTTAAAGGTAAAGGTGCTTGGAGCGCACAAAAGATATTGAATGAGTTGGAATTGATTTTAAATTGGGGATGACAAGTATCAAAACATTAGGCTATCATCTAACGATTCGAATACTAGAAATTGGCGAGTGAGCTCAACCAATCATCTCTCATCCCAAAATAATTTGTTATGAAATTGGTGTTTTGAGTGAGATAAAATATTTAAATTATTGGGCTATCACCCAACAATCCAAAGACTTCAAATTCGATTAAAACGTCGGGCTATCATCCAACAATTTAAACGAATGTCACTTTATTATTTTAATGCGGATAGAAGTATTTAGTTTATTGGGCTATCATCCAACAACCTAAAGACTTCCAATTCAATTAAATCGTCGGGCTATCATCCAACAATTTATTTGAATACCGCTCTAACTTTTTTTGACATGGATAGAAGTTTTATCTTATTGGGCTACCATCCAACAATCTAAAGACTTCGAATTTGTTTAAAACATTAGGCTACCATCTAACGATTTAAACAAATTTCATCCAAGTTTATTATGAAAATTTTTTTTTTTTTAAAAAACATCTCCACATTGGATCGAGGTTTGAGAAGAAGACTCGATGTTGGATCGAGTTTTATTGAAAGTGTTTTAAATGCTTGGTGAATAGAGAAAGAATTAGGTTATGATCAATCAAGCCAAAAGACTTGATCAATCTCGAGAGAATAGCCAAGCCTATTCCCTACCATGGAACCCTTATGGAGATGAGAAGAGGATCGAAATAATTGTAAATGACAAATAAAACCGACAAAGCTCATACAAGGTGGCCAACCTAAGTATAAAACAATTAAATTACATGTGTACTAGCAAAGTGGGCTAGTCTACTATAACGACTAATTGGAACAATTAATCGAAATAGGCTCACTATAAGAAGGCCCAGGATCAAGCATACATGTGTGGTCATCGCGACGCTTCGTAGCTTTGTCGACTTACGAGTTTAAAATGATTTACAGTTATTAGTTTAAAAAAGATTTTTTGGGTTTTGTGTAAGGGACAGTTAAAATGAATAATAAAGTAAAGACAGTTAAATATTTATTACAAGTTTTTGGTTTTTGAGAGAGGGATACATCAATTATAAATGGGGATTAAATAGTAAAATAAAATAGAAAGCGGTAAATTATTTACAACGCATCGAGGGGATTGGGGTACATTATTTCAAATGGGGATTTAAACAGTAAAGTAAAATAGAAAGCGGTAAATTATTTACAACTACTACATCTCATGGAGAGTGGGATACATATTTACAAATGGGGATGAACTTAATAAGTCTATGATATACAAGAAGATAATTAAGACACACGATAACCATCTTAGTATAATTAATGAATAAAAATTGGTTAAAGTAATTAATCAGACTACATAGAAATTAATTATTAAGAAAAATCAATTTAGAAAAAGTTAATTCGAACAATTAATCAAATTAATTAATTCTAAATAGTAAAACTAAATTAACTTAAATAAACTAATTAATTGACTAGGTTGAATAGAAGTAAAAATGAGGGTATAGAAATAAATTTTAAAAAAAGTTGGAAGCACTTAGCATGAATTAAAGCCCAATAGAAGAATTCAAATATATTAAACCCAAGTTCATAACAACAACAACAAAAAACTATTATTATTAAAAGAAAGAAAAATTTAATTAATTAAAAAAGTATTAACGTAAACTACATGCCCTCCTTAAAAATCTCTTTAATTATTTTTTATTCTTATATTCTTAATAATAATGAAATAAAAAAGATGGTTACTAAAAAATAGAAAGACCATTTGACCATTCAATTAGAATCTTCTCAACAATTAAATAGAAATTAAATAAATAATACAAAGAATGAAATGAAATATAAAAATTAAAAATCAATGGTCCTCTCTCTTCAAAAGAAACCGTGTCTTTTTCTCTTCCTACAATCTCTCACCACATTAAACTAATTAAATTCTGCCTATAATTTCTATATTAAAATCTCATTTAATACTAATATTAAAGCTAATAAAAATAAAGACAAAAATACTCTCTCTTAGAACAGATCCACGCTTAAAACTCTCTGTTTCTCTCAATCTCTCACGTTGATAGCTATGTCATTAACGGCCTCTCTCAAAATCGTTTCTGTTTTCCTCGTGATGGCCATGGAATCATCCCTCCCACCTAAACTGCTACTCCATTATGCCTTTCTTGAACGCTAAAACAACAACACAAACCTAAGTCCCAAATCTACATGATTCAGGTCTGAAATTGATACAGAGTTACACGGTTGCAATCAGAAGAAAAACAAAGAATATAGATAACAAACCAAGGTATGTTGATTTACGATTCTGTTTTATTCTTCTTCATCTGCTCGCTTCTGGATCTGTGTGTCGCTGTGTCGCTGCTAAACCTCTGCGAATTTGTTGTTCTTCTCGAATCTGATGTCGTTGTTGCTTTGGACTTGCTTCTGTTCGATTTGGCCTAAGAGTGAGAGTGAGAATGAGGTTGTTGTGGTTCTGCGATCGGGTTTCTGTGAGTTTGGCTTCTGAGCGGATCTACTTTCAGATCTGTGCGCGTTTTGTAACGCCCGTTTTTATTTAATATTATATTATATTAATATTTTGAATTACCGTTTGACGATTGTTTTGGCGATGAAAATAATTATATTAATCGGTATATCTATTAATATATTAGGCGACGTTCTGTTCGGTCCGGTAAAATATGATTCAGATCCGATATTTTAATTTCCCAGAATTATTTTAATTGATTGAATTAATTATATTAATGATATAATTGGATAGGGGTGTGAGGATTAATTGTTAGAATTGGGTTTTACACCCTTGGTTGCTAGTAAGGAAAACAACCTATGAAACACTTTCCTTGTTTTTCTTTCCAACCTAGCACACAATAGCCAAACAAGAGCAAGAAGGGAAGCTAGTGGAAATAACCTTATAAAACCATTTCCTTTGTTTTTCTTCCCATCTTTCCAAAACACACCAAGAATAGAAACTTGAGAGAGAAAGTGAGGGTTTGGAGAAGGAGAAGAAGAAGAAGAGGAGCAAGAGCAAACATTGATTGGGGTTTTGTTGGAGCATCTTGAATCATCAAAGCTTCCATGGTAAGGGGTTTGATTTCTCTATTTCATGTGATTAGGTTTTGATAGTTGTATTTTGAATTTGGGAAAAAAATTGATGTTTGGATTATAGGGTTTTGGTTGATTGTTGATTGAAATAGATTAGAAGAATTGAATTAGGAGTAGAGATTATGAGGTATTTTCATTGCTAAGAAGTAGAAGTTAGAAGTTGAATAAGGAATGAAGAAAGTATAAGAAACATAAAATTAATCTGTAAAAGAAGAAAACTGTGAAGAAGAAAACTGTATAACTAAAACGCAGGGAAAACAAAATGGATGAAGGAAGTGGCATGGGGGAAGGCGCCCACCTCCATGTTGTGGGGCGGCCATCCCCCCCTTGAGGCAGCCGTCTCCATTTCCTATAAGCCCTTAGGGCGTGCGCCTCAGGTAGCTAGGGGGCTGCAACGGAAATGTGGCTTGCCGTGTCTGTTTTGCTGTTTCTGTTTTCTTGCATTTTCTGTTTTTCTGTCAAACATTTTCATGCATAACTTTTATGAAATGGTTTCTGTTTGTTCAAATAATGTCAATTTCACCTAGTAGCAATTTATATCCATAAAATATAATTAGGGTATAAGTTAACCGATTAAATTTAGAACCCGATTATGTTCCGATTTTCCGATTCCGGTAAATTCGGCGACGGAGCAAGTCGCTCCGAATTCAACGGAAATTGACGTGCTAGCTAAGTTCGACGTGTAGAATGTAGTGGTGAGGTTAGTTTTTAGAAATTACGAGTTTTTACGAAGCGACCCGAAATAGGCCAATTTACGGTAAATTGAACCGGATTGTGTTTTAGTGGATTTAAGGCACGTAAGGACAATCCGATTTCGATGTTGATAATTTTGATTAATGCCGGTTATTAAGAATTACTTTAGCGACGATTATTGAAGTTTTTGACTATTTTTCCGTTTTTGGAATTTGGTGAATTAATTGATAATGATGCGGTGTGAATAAATATAATGCTTGCGACGGTGTATTTATTAATGAATACTTGATGATATGCGATGCGATGATATATTTATCTTGATGTGGATAAATTATAGCGATGTGGGATTTATGCCAATTTTGACGAGCGATGATGGTGTGTTTGTGTTGTGTTGTTTTATTGTTGAGTCACATACATTGCATAAGCGAAGAGGGCTTTCATGCCAAGCGATGATGGCTTTTATGCCAAGCGATGATGGCTTTTATGTCGAGCGAAGATGGGCTTTATGCCTTGTGTCCCTAATTATGGACAAAGCGATGGGTACCACATGCATAACATAGTCGTGTCTCATGGAGTCGGTTATGTTTATGTTTGAGTCGTTTGGCGTTGAGTTTTGTTGATTGATGGATGATATTGAATTGCGATGGTATATGATGTGATGATGTTAGTGACGATGGCCTTTTATTCCAAAAAGCGATGATGGGCTTTAGCCAATTGGAGACGATATTATTTATGTTGCTTATGTGATTAACATTGTTTGGTATTGTTGTTTGATGTCGTTGTTGATGATTGTTGAGATAATTTCGTGGTGATGAACGTTTATTTGTTGTTGCGACGTTTTATGCCGATGAAGTTATGGTGATATAGTATAGATTATACACATTAGGATGACGAGTAAAGTAAGTGAGTTTTGATTATGTGTTGGAATTACACTTATTAATCTATACCCTTTATAATTCCAAAACTATATACATATTTTATCATGCCTTTAATTATATGTTTTGGAGTATCTCACCCTTTACTTGTTTCGCCGTTACCTATATATTGGTAACGTGCAGGTTATGAAGACGGAGTTTATAGCTGCTGTTAGTCGTGTTGGTGTCGCTCTGAGACGTAGCACTCGGGGGGAATATTATGTTGTCATTGTTGTTGTTCTTTTGTTGCTTTCCTTTTGTAAAGAAGAATCATACTTTATGAAAATATGATTGATTAAGCAAGTTTAATAAAGAAGATGTTTTGATTTTTATGAATCACCTTATGTTTTCCGTCGATGCTATGTATCTGAGATTTACACTTTAAAGCAAACCGTTTTAAGTGAGTTGTTTTTGATGGTGTGACGCCTCAGTATTTAATTTATGAAATTTTAAAATTACTCTGATTTTTGCATATTAAACTTTGGGTAGAATTGGGGTGTTACATTAGTGGTATCAGAGCAGGTCGGTCTGTCGGCCAGGTTGTTAATGTGTTTAAACCCTGTTGTATGCGACATGTGTGTGAAACACTGTCGGTACTTGTTTGTTTCAAATTGGTTGTCTGCAGAGATGAGTTTGAAACAAGTAAGGGAGAATTTTTACTTCTTGGTGGCGCTTGTGGCTTAGAGTTGGAGCCTCAAGTGGTGTTACGCTTTGGTAACTTGAAGTGTAAGTTTGAAGACGCTGTTGTAGTTTGGTAGAGATGGTTTATGTCACCATCGTGATTGTCGACTGCCTATTGACAAATTGAGGGACTGATCATCCTTAATCTCTTGTTGATAGTGGTCGGGAATTGTGTTGGTTGGGATAGACTTGTCTTGCCAGCTTAATAGTGTGTGAAGCAGACGAGTTCGCACAAGGTAGTGCATGGTTACTTGAGTTGTGGACGAATTTGGATTTTGGTGAGGAACAAGATTTTGGGCAAGCGAGCTTCTTGTTGCGATTCTTCCTAATCCTTTTGTGAAGATGTGGGTGAAGTACCGCCGTAGTGCGAGGTGAAATTTTGATGGATTTAGTTTCTGGAATTAGCTGTGATCCGAAGTATCCTTAAGGGATGTTTTCTTCTGAATTAGAGTGAAAGAGTCAACTTGAGAATTGGTTTGAGCAGAGTTGTTTATTCGAGCGGGTCACCGTGGAGTGCTACCTTGTGTTGTTCGAGGAGAGCAAAGGTTGCCCGAGTTGGTGTGTCGTTTGTAGTCAAGGAAGGAAGTGGATATAGAGGACAAGTGTCTACTTCCGAGGATTGATATTTGGATGAATCGGTCATTTGGAACGTTGGTGTTTAGTGGGATCGATGTGATGTCTGGCTGTCTACGGGTTAGTGTGAGAGCGGAAGATGCTTTTACAATGCCTTTCAAGATAATGTATGGCCCTGGAGAGTGGTTGTTGATGCTATTAGTATGGCTAATGCGTCAGGTGTGATTTTGGAATGTTCAGACAGTACTCTCATGAGTAGCTGTAAGAGTTATTTCGTGTTCATGGATATTAATTGGTTCACATCAAGTTAAGGAAATTGTGGCAAGCATCCGAGCGTTGCGCTATCAGTAGTGAAGTTAGACCAGTGCATGTCGAGTATTCTAAAGATAGAATTTTGAACTGTTGGACGTGAGTGCCTTAAGTAAGCAACTTAGACGGTGATATTTTGGACGATTCCGTGGAGTTTTATTTTGTATCTTGTAGAAGACTTTAAAGGGTTATTTCGGAGTTTAGAAATTCCTTTGTTTTGGATGGTTAGCTTTGTGAGTTTGATGGAAGATCTTTTTACAAGTTGGTATTAATCGTGGGTATTTTGACTCGAGGTGGTTGAGTCTCTATTTGGACTTCGCAATGGTAAGCGAATCTGTTTGAGCCGGTGAAAAGTTTAGCGAATGCTTTGACTTTGGTTTTGTTTTGTACTGGAGAACCTTGTGCGGTACATTGTGATATTTCATTCTGGACTTAAGATGTATTTCGGCATAGAGTTGGAAAAAGTGCATTGCTACCTTGGAACGATTTGATATTTTGTTTTCATAAGGAAAATTTGTCGGAGACGTAGGTTAGAGTTTGATGCGGTTGTGCTCATTGAAATTTTAGAGGTGCAGATGTTAACAACGAGGAGATTGGAATTGTTGAAGACAATTCAAGTTTGAGTGCAATCTATAAAGAGACTTCGTCTGGTGTTGAGTTTAGTATGTTGATATCGCGGTTAACCCAAGATTATCTGATTTGGGATTTGTTATTTTGAAGAATGTTGCATTTTTTTTTTGGGACACTTGTTGAGATTAAGCTCCGAAGGTTGTTAAGGATTTATTCACTACTAACATATGGATTTCGTTGAATACTAATAGCCGTGGTGGATTATTGGTTTGTGACTAAGATAAGTCTTGAGGGTAAGGAATTTCGTGATGGGTTGGTGACCATGGGTACCTTAAGATGATTGATAATGCTCTATCTGTGATTGAAGTCGGTCGCGACGGTGTTCGTGTCGGATTCCGTAAAGTTTAGGTTATGGTTCTAAGTCCAACCTGTGTAATGATTACAGGGGTAGGAGATGACGTTGATGAGTAGAGTTCTTGAGAGAGTGTTGTGACTGAGTTACCACTTGGGACGATGGAAATTTATGAAAGGTGTTTCGAATGAGAAGCCTGTGTATTGATTGTTGCGACGGTGCGAGGATGGCGATTACTTAATGCGATTTTGGGAATTGAATTGTTAAAAGGGACGACTTCGTTGAAGTCAAGTGTATACGTCGAAGTTTCACAAGTGAAATATTTGGACAATATTGGAAGAGGTAAAACTATGTCGTGTATTTTAGAGGACCAATGGACGTTGATCAATCGAGAATGAAAAGTGATTCTTCGGGTTGATGAAGCTGATGTTGCGAGGTGTCTTGATGGGTGTACGCTTTGAACGTATCCATTTTGAGTGATTGTAAAGTTGAGGTTTAACCAAGTTGTTTTACGGTTGGCATCTTATGCATTAAGGTGACGCAGCATGGTTTAGATATCGAGCATTGAATTGTTTAGCGAGTAAGCGAGGTTGTTGGATTTGGACTAGTGAGTTATAGTCGCAAGTCGTCTGTTTAAGCCCTAGGATGAGTGGTGTATCTTAGTTTGATTATGTTTGAGTAACTTGTTTTGTTCAAGGGTTGTGCGTTGGTGTTCTACAAGGATGATGTGACCTTGTGACTTCTAGAATGAGAGCGGTAACTGCAATGTAATTCTTGAGTTCGTGCTTATGCGTGAATGAAGGCATCTTTTCATGTTTGTGTAGCACGCGTGGTTTTGTCCTTTTCTGATTGTTTCAGTTTTGGTTTGTATAACCATTTTGTAGTTTCCGTTTTAGCGATGGTGTTGGTGTTGGGTTGTAGGACTTTACGTTCCTATCTTTGGTGACTCGTTTCCGAGGTGTCGGTTCGAGTGTATGACTAATTCCATGGTTGAGACGTTAGGATAGTAGCGATCTTGATTGTTTGGTTCCCGAGTGAACCGGTGTGTCTGCGACTTGTTTAGTTGTTGAGTGTTAGTTGGTTGTCGAGTGCATTGTATGGGCTTTGTATCTCGGCATAGTTGTTCTTGACGGGACGTTGTGGTTAGGGAGATACCCTTGGGTTTGGTGTATTTTTGTATGTTGCTTAATTGACGCGAGGATTGAGTAGACGAATGTGTAGGTATTTCTCGTATTGTTCGTTTTGGTCGACATTTCGAGGACGAAAAGTTTATAAGTGGGGGAGAGTTGTAAGGCCCGTTTTTATTTAATATTATATTATATTAATATTTTGAATTACCGTTTGACGATTGTTTTGGCGACAAAAATAATTATATTAATCGGTATATCTATTAATATATTAGGCGATGTTCCGTTCGGTCCGGTAAAATATGATTCGGATCCGATATTTTAATTTCCCGGAATTATTTTAATTGATTGAATTAATTATATTAATGATATAATTGGATAGGGGTGTGAGGATTAATTGTTAGAATTGGGTTTTACACCCTTGGTTGCTAGTAAGGAAAACAACCTATGAAACACTTTCCTTGTTTTTCTTTCCAACCTAGCACACCATAGCCAAACAAGAGCAAGAAGGGAAGCTAGTGGAAATAACCTTATAAAACCATTTCCTTTGTTTTTCTTCCCATCTTTCCAAAACACACCAAGAATAGAAACTTGAGAGAGAAAGTGAGGGTTTGGAGAAGGAGAAGAAGAAGAAGAGGAGCAAGAGCAAACATTGATTGGGGTTTTGTTGGAGCATCTTGAATCATCAAAGCTTCCATGGTAAGGGGTTTGATTTCTCTATTTCATGTGATTAGGTTTTGATAGTTGTATTTTGAATTTGGGGAAAAAATTGATGTTTGGATTATAGGGTTTTGATTGATTGTTGATTGAAATAGATTAGAAGAATTGAATTAGGAGTAGAGATTATGGGGTATTTTCATTGCTAAGAAGTAGAAGTTAGAAGTTGAATAAGGAATGAAGAAAGTATAAGAAAAATAAAATTAATCTGTAAAAGAAGAAAACTGTGAAGAAGAAAACTGTATAACTAAAACGCAGGGAAAACAAAATGGATGAAGGAAGTGGCATGGGGGGAGGCGCCCACCTCCATGTTGTGGGGCGGCCATCCCCCCCCTTGAAGCAGCTGTCTCCATTTCCTATAAGCCCTTAGGGCGTGCGCCTCAGGTAGCTAGGGGGCTGCAACGGAAATGTGGCTTGCCGTGTCTGTTTTGCTGTTTCTGTTTACTTGCATTTTTTATTTTTCTGTCAAACATTTTCCTGCATAACTTTTATGAAATGGTTTCTATTTGTTCAAATAATGCCAATTTCACCTAGTAGCAATTTATATCCATAAAATATAATTAGGGTATAAGTTAGCCGATTAAATTTAGAACTCGATTATGTTCCGATTTTCCGATCCCGGTAAATTCGGCGACGGAGCAAGTTGCTCCGAATTCAATGAAAATTGACGTGCTAGCTAAGTTCGACATGTAGAACGTAGTGGTGAGGTTAGTTTTTAGAAATTACGAGTTTTTACGAAGCGACCCGAAATAGGCCAATTTACGGTAAATTGAACCGGATTGTGTTTTAGTGGATTTAAGGCACGTAAGGACAATCCGATTTCGATGTTGATAATTTTGATTAATGCCGGTTATTAAGAATTACTTTAGCGACGGTTATTGAAGTTTTTGACTATTTTTCCGTTTTTGGAATTTGGTGAATTAATTGATAATGATGCGGTGTGAATAAATATAATGCTTGCGACGGTGTATTTATTAATGAATACTTGATGATTTGCGATGCGATGATATATTTATCTTGATGTGGATAAATTGTAGAGATGTGAGCTTTATGCCAATTTTGACGAGCGATGATGGTGTGTTTGTGTTGTGTTGTTTTATTGTTGAGTCACATACATTGCATAAGCGAAGAGGGCTTTTATGCCAAGCGATGATGGCTTTTATGCCAAGCGATGATGGCTTTTATGCCGAGCGAAGATGGGCTTTATGCCTTGTGTCCCTAATTATAGACAAAGCGATGGGTACCACATGCATAACATAGTCGTGTCTCATGGAGTCGGTTATGTTTATGTTTGAGTCGTTCGGCTTTGAGTTTTGTTGATTGATGGATGATATTGAATTGCGATGGTATATGATGTGATGATGTTAGTGACGATGGGCTTTTATTCCAAAAAGCGATGATGGGCTTTAGCCAATTGGAGACGATATTATTTATGTTGCTTATGTGATTAACATTGTTTGGTATTGTTGTTTGATGTCGTTGTTGATGATTGTTGAGATAATTTTGTGGTGATGAACGTTTATGTGTTGTTGCGACGTTTTATGCCGATGAAGTTATGGTGATATAGTGTAGATTATACACATTAGGATGACGAGTAAAGTAAGTGAGTTTTGATTATGTGTTGGAATTACACTTATTAATCTATACCCTTTATAATTCCAAAACTATATACATATTTTATCATGCCTTTAATTATATGTTTTGGAGTATCTCACCCTTTACTTGTTTCGCCGTTACCTATATATTGGTAACGTGCAGGTTATGAAGACGGAGTTTATAGCTGCTGTTAGTCGTGTTGGTGTCGCTCTGAGACGTAGCACTCGGGGGGAATATTATGTTGTCATTGTTGTTGTTCTTTTGTTGCTTTCCTTTTGTAAAGAAGAATCATACTTTATGAAAATATGATTGATTAAGCAAGTTTAATAAAGAAGATGTTTTGATTTTTATGAATCACCTTATGTTTTCCGTCGATGCTATGTATCTGAGATTTACACTTTAAAGCAAACCGTTTTAAGTGAGTTGTTTTTGATGGTGTGACGCCTCAGTATTTAATTTATGAAATTTTAAAATTACTCTGATTTTTGCATATTAAACTTTGGGTAGAATTGGGGTGTTACACGTTTGGATGGAATTTACGGAGGGTGAAAGGTGTTTACAGTGAATGTGAGAGTTGTGTAGGGGCGTTGAAGGTTAGTGATGACAAGAAGGTGAGGGGTTGTTCTGTGTTTTGAAGGATTCTGGAGGGTTGAGTTGGTTTTATGATTTAGAGTAATGGTTGGTGTATTGTGGTTATGGAAATAGCTAGTATGGCTCTGTATTTGTGAGTTTTTTTTTTAGCTTGAGTATGAAAGTTCTGTAGAATTTGTAGAAAATATTTTGTCGTCAAGTCCGAATGGAAAGCATGAGTTATATGGCAGTATATAGCAGGAATTGAGTGAGGGCAAAATGGAGAATTGGGAAAAACTTAGTGAGGAAGGATAATAGTACAAGTAGTGGAGGAAAATGAAATTGCAAGCTGTAGAAATTGTATAAGATTTGTTGTGAGTTTTGTAAGGGTCTGTACTGATTTTGTGTTGTAATTTGCAGAGATTTGCACAGGAAGTGATGGAATGGTGAGGACCGAATGGTGTGGTGGAATTATACTGATTCTCTTTGAATTTGTTTTGCAGGTTGGTACAAGATTGTACAAGAGGTGGTGGAGGTGAGTTTTACATGGTGGAGCAGAATGCAACGTGGAAAAGAACAAACAGCAGCAACAACAATTTTCTTTTTTTGTATTTTTTTATTTTGTTAAAAAATAAAAAAAAAAATCTAATTAATTGAAATCTAAAAATTAAGATGTACACATATATGATGATGCATAATATAATTACAAAAATTTAAACTTAATTAAAAACTAATTTTATTACTAACAGAATGCCAATTAAAAATTCATTAATAATAAAAACTAATATTTTTAAAATAAGGTAACAACAAAAATGTTATTCTAACAAAAAGTGATTTTTTTATTTAAATCCTAATTTATTATATTTAATAGAAACAATTAATAACTTCTAATCACTAAAATGACTGAAATTAAATATCACAATAAAAATAGAATTAAAAGATACAAACATAAAAATTAATTAATCTATTTAGAAAAATGTAAACATGATAAAACAAACTTTGATATTAAAATGTGACTTATCTAAAAAAGGAAATTAATGCTAATGTGAAAGAAAAATATTAAAATAAAAAATAAAAAAACATAAAATTAAAAAAATCTAAATTAATTGTTAATGAAATAAAAAATAGAAAATATTTTTTCAATGAGAAAAGATTTTATTTAATTCAAAACTCTAATAAAAAATGCAAAAATCAAGCATGAAATAATCTATAAATACAAACATAATTACTAGTAAAAACAAAACATTGTTATTTTAAAAAAAGAACAAAATTCCTTTTAATTCTTATTTCATTATTTAACTAATAGAAATTATTTAGTAAACCTCACCAAATAATTAGAATTAATTAAATATTAAAAATAAAAATTAAATTGAGAAAGGATGCAAATGCAATGAGTGAATGACTGTTTTTTTAATATAAATACAATGCAAGTAGAAAAATAGCAGGGTAAAATTTGGGGTGCAACAGGTTGAAAAGAAACCCTAAGGTTCCGACGGCAGAAAATAGTGGTGGAGGGCGATCTGCGATCGCAACCCCCAGGTGAGATCTTTCTTGTTCGAAAACTCTTCCTCTTTATCTGTCTGAAACAAATTTTGAAGGGTTTTGTGTTTAGGGAAATGATGAGTAGAAATGCTTAGGGTTTTAGTTTTCTGTTTGTTCTTGTTCTTGCTGGCTTTTCTGTTTGTATCATTTTCTGGGAATGGCAGTTGCTTCTATTTGATTTTCTGGGTTTCTGAATGCTTGTTTCGGTTAGGGTTTGGAATGAACAGTGTTGCCTCCTTTGGTTTATGTGCCTTTTAATGCCTTTATAGTGACAGGATTAGGGTTTTGGTTCTGTTTTTGTGTTTTGGAACATGGCCTGCTTGTGAAAATTCAAAAATGGGCTTTGGTATTCTGTTTTTTTATATGTTGGTCACAAAAATCTGTTATGCCAGCCTTGCTGTCCTGTACTGGACTTAGCAGTATTGTCACTTACTGGACTATGATGTATTGGGCTGCTGGTGTTTTCTGAGTGTGAACCTGTTGTGGGCTGGAAACCTGACCTGCTGTACTTGTACTTGTTGCAGCTGCCTTTTAATACTTAGTGATTATGATGTTGTCTGAATCACACCTACCTTTTGTGAACCAACAACAAAGAGTTGTTGTGATTTGCAAAAGGTAAGGTTTTCTTGTTGAACATGATTGAGAAAAATAAATCCCTAAGAAAACTGATCCCAAATACAAATCCCTAATGATGAGATTAAGATTTTGTGTGATGCCTTACATATTTAATGCTGCCCGTTGCTTGCTAACCATTCCTTTTTCTTTGTTTTCATGAGTTACAATGATGGCGAGGATGGATGATAGAAGGAAAGCTTGGATGAGCAGAAATGGCTTGAAGATGGATCAAGAAAACTTGGAGGGAAATTCAAAAAGAAAGCACTGAAGATTTCCGTTGGAAAGAATAGGATTAGGATATAGAACATGTAATGTTTCTTGTATGCTTGCAACCTTAGGCCATAACTGTAACTTGTTTGTAATCTTGAACAAAATAGCTTGAAACTTGAAAGTTTTCTTGAAGTGAATTAGAAATATAATTTGCCAATTGAATGTTGAGTTTATGATTTGATTCCAACTTTGTAAATGGGCATTCTTGTATAAAATAAAACTTAGAGTAATTTGAAAACTCTCAAATTTCTTGACATATTACTAATGCAATCTTCTTCGCCGTAGTACTTGTAAACGTAAGTTGGAAACCAAATTTACCACAAACTAGTATCAATGGTTAAGACAAATCATGGTGAAGTGTTGATTAGAATATGCATTCAATTATAATTTCAATTCAATCCATAATTCCAATCCACAACCTTGAACCAAGCGAGTAATAACGTGGTTGCTATACTTTAGATATTGAGCAAAATCGTCATGTATGACCTTGATTCATGTTCTAAAAGAAATGAGGTTTTAAGAAAACTATGAATGGAATTTGAATATTTGAAAATAACATCTTGAAAACATATTCAATTTTTCTAAATCCTCCTTCAAACTCAATAATGCATCGAATATACATTATAAAAGCTTTGAACCTGTAATCAAAAAAATCTCAAAAAATAATCCCATTTGAAAGATAGACGCCATCTTAATTCAAAAACTCAATCCTTCAAGAAAGTCTTCAAAGAAAATCGTAACCCATGTGACCATAATTCTTCGCCTTCTGAACCTCTTGATGAATAAATAAACTTGTGAAAGGAGATAAAACTCAACGTGATCTCTGAAATAGACACCCACACAAGATCCGATGGATAAGAGAAAATAGGATCCACTGCTAACCTTGTCATTCTCAACTCTCTTGGATTGAAGGGAAGCACAGACATCTTCCACATCTCGTAAAATAATTACCTTAAGCCAATCCGAGCCTAAAACCCTAGAATCAATGACATTAATGCATGAATGTGCAATGGTGGGTACTTTACAAACACAAAATGATGAGTTTGAATTTTGACCACCCTAGATTCCACTAACGATGCAGATGTGATGAGCGAATGAGTATCTAAAGCCAATGGCCCAATGGAAGCGTATGCAAATGAATGCGAAGCCTAAGCCAGGTAAAATCGATATAGGAGGGCAAATTTTGGGGTGCAACAGAAGGATCTTCATCTTTCCGGCTGTCTCTAATTTTGATCACAAGTCCAAATCAAAAACTGATCTTGACTGGTGATCAGAATTGGAGACGGTCAGACAGATGAAGATCCTTCGAGCAAGGTTGATGTTGAGGAGGGGGTGTACCTACAAGGCACGCCGATGTTAAAGTAAGAAAGTGTTTAAAGTGAGAATAGTGAATGTTAGGGTTTTGAGAGTAAGAATGTGATACCTTTCCCTCAAAGGTATGAGGGTTTATATAATGATGTAAGGAGGATTCTCATTGATTGATATATTTGGGCCTGGATATACGGATTCGAGAATATAGCTATCCGAGCTAACTTGTTCAGCCGGGCATTGATGCCCTAAACTAGTAGTTATGTCGAGCATAAGGGACATGATGGGCATAGTCCTCAATGAGACAAGCAGGATGGCTCTTCTTGGCGGATGTCGAGCAGAGGGTATTGAATGGCGCGTGGAACAGACAGATAGAAGCCCCCTGCGCGTTATTGACCCTTGGTGGATCGTTATAGGTCGTGGAGGAGTGACCTGTCCGATATGCATTTGGGAATTCCATAACAGTAGCCCCCCAAGTCGTCGCGTCTGGCCATAGAGGTGATGACTTGATTTCGAGGTGTATGATCGAGTTCGTTTGCTTCGAGGAGAAGAAACATTACCGAGGAACCGAAGGGTTGAGGAATTTGGAGTGTTTTGCCCATGTGGTCTCGAGCCGTGTGCATTGACTGTTGGAAGACCTAGGGAGCTAAGGTGTAATGATGATTCCCTTAGGTTCCCTAGGTAGGCTCAGGACAACGTGCGGGGTGAGATACTATAAAAGAGAGAGAGGTTCTTCATTTAGTGACTTTTTTCCATTTGATCTCATCCGTCCCGTGCTCGACTTTAACATCTATCAATCCGGGGAGCTAATTTAAGGTGGTTCAGAGTCATCTCTGCCCTTTGTCTCTGTATCAGTGTTCCAATTGCCTGTTCTACAGTCTCCATCTACTCTCAAATGGTACGTTTTTCATATTCCTTACTAGGATTTAATTGATTAGCTTTGAAAGTTCCGGATGTTTGTAGAAGTTCATGTGGTTAGGGTTTTTCTTTTTGGGAATTTCTTTGGCAGTGAGTGGTGGCCCCGCCTCTCTCTTGTGGCCTACGTCGCTTGGGTCATCTGCGTGTTTCTTCTTCAGTGTCGCCTTTTGTTCCGATGGCTTGACATCCTCTCGGGAATGATTTATTTGTAATATTGGTTCAAATTCGGATAGTCTAGATTTGAGTGTTTCCTGTCGAGTGAGGGATTTTGACCGAGGATATGATCCTTGCTCGTCCAAATCCTTTCACTTGAATAGTGGTGGAAAGGTGGATTTGACGTATATGTCAAGATCACCTATCTCATCTACTTTTCAAGTATCATGGCAAGTTTCGACGAGGACATTCGAGAGGATCTCGAGGGTTCCAGGCAAAGTCCTTTCGGATTTACATCCGCAGAGTAGAGTGATTCGGTGGAGACCAAGAAGGATGATCCTCTGGTTTGGGCGTCCCCCGACGTTTGGAACCGGGCATCGCAGTTCGTGGATAATTCGGGCAAGGTGTTTCATCAGGTGGATTCGTACGCGGTGGCTGAAGTTGTCGGGGAGGTCTATGTGGCCATATAAGACTGGGAGGTGTATGTTCCGGATAAGGATGATAGGATTTTCTCGAGGTACGAAGCCCGTTATATCCTAGTTTACGACATCTGGTTTCGGGAATTGGGTTTTCGGGTGCCCTTCACCGTGTTCCAAGTGGGCATTTTCCGTCACCTTCGCCTGGCCCCGTCCCAACTCCACCCTAATGCCATAGCTTTCTTGCGGGCGTTTGAGATCGTCTGCGAATATTTGGAGGTGGGAGCCACTCTCGAGATGTTCTTCTATATTTTTTGTCTTCAGAGGAGTTCGAAGAAGATCAAAGGGAAAGTTCGGTGAGGATTGGTGTCTTTGAAACACCAAAATGGGAAGTTCTTCAAGGCGTATCAAGAATATGTCCGCTTCTTTAAGGATAGGTTCGTGCTCGTTCAGCCGGTGTTTGAGCGTGCATTGTGTAATGTATTACAGATAGTTCCTGGCTTGGAAAAGGACGAGACTCCATGCTTGAACGAAGACGGGGAGCAGAAGTATGCGTTTGTTAGAAAGTTCAGATTCTGGTGGTCGAGGAAGAATTTCGACAAGGGTCCTGACTTCTATGTCTGGGCCAGAGAGGAACTGGGTGACGAGGACCTGGTTAGTTGTTGAAAAGTATTTTTCCGGCAAATATTTTTACATCGTATCCATAGAGATTGGATGATATTACCGCCGTTCTATAGTTACTATCATTTTAAGTTTACAAATTAACAAGGTTGTTTACGTTTGGATAGTTATCTTTCAATTTTGAAATAAGACTAAAAAACTAAAAATACGGTTTTTCTCAATTAAAAAGGTTTGCCAAGATTGGAGTTCACTATTCCAATTTCATATGTTTCCTTAGAACAAATATGTGAATTCAAGATTATTTAACATCTTCTAGTATCCTCTCAATAACATTTATTTCTAAATAATGTTGTGATATTCATTATATTAATCACTAGAAGATTTCTCCATCTAAATATTAATCTAACAATTCTTAGTGGTTGATACAAAAGAAAAGTAATATGTAAATCTATTTCTATAATTCATATATTACTTGAGAGAATACTTTAGGACAAAATTTGAATCATCTTTCTCAACAACAATCCAAATTAAAATATTCAATATAACATAAAAGATTCACTCTATATTCAAAACCAATTTGTTCACATACAAGAGTTTAGAAGGAATACATGATGAATTTAAGAATAGCTACTACCTCCAATCTTGACAGAGGTGGGGTTTAGTTCCTTATCTATATTGTTGACAGCAAAAGATAGAGAGAAAGTTATTCTTCTTCCAATAATATATTTTCTAACAATGAATGATAATTAATTTCCAAAAACCTCTCTCTAAGTTAACTATCTTCCAAAAGTGTAATGATTCTCCTTTTACATGCAACCATACACTTTGTAATAACCAAAAAGTTGCCTAAAAGGTACCTCACACGCTACCCCAAAAGTTTTCCCCAAAACAGATCTAATTATTAAAACCAGGTTGGCTGACTACGCACAGTTCGCGGCGCAAACAAGGGACGCGGCACGAACTGAGTGAATCTTGACTTCTTTGAAATAAACACAATTCGCGGCGCCAACAGGTGGACACGGCGTGAACTAAGTTAAATAATGCTCTTTTGCCTTTCTTTTTTCTTGCATCGCTTGCTTAATTCTTTTAACTTCACAAGCGTCTTCCAAGCTCCTTCCTAACTCGCTCATGCATCCACTAGCTCTTGTCCCTAATTTTCTACACAACTAACAAACAAAGTGAAATATCTACTCAAATATAAATAAAAACAAGAGTAATTGCATATTTACGAAATTGTGTGAATAAAAGTAGGGAAATTCAATGAAATTTTGTTAAAGGGACCAATAAAAATGTATGAAAATTAATATTATTTGGTCCCTAACACCAGTTATGAGAAACTAGAGGCATTTGCCGCGGGCTTTCTTTGTATTCAGCGTAAGGGAAAGGGGGGAAGCCGCTTCTAGATAAGGATGGAGAGGGGATCTCCGAGCCTAGCTTAATAAACGTTAAAGAGCTCCTTACTTGTGGGGAATCTAGGACTTATTTGGGTATATTCCTTGTCTTTTTTTCTTCGCCGTATATATTAGTGCATATTTTGTTTTTGCTAATCTGTATTCGCTCTTTTTGTTGCAGATAGGATGAATTCGGCTATGGAACGTGTTCTTGCTAAAAAACTATATTATTGATTTTAAAGGATTCAGAGGCTTAAGTGGGGTGACTTGGCCTCCAAGCTATGGGAGCCCTTAAATATGATGTATGGAGCCTCCGCGTGTGTGTAGCAGAGAGAGGAATAATGAGCAGGTTCGAGAGAGTTCTCCTTATGCCTATAGATTTAGGACATATATATCGTACAACCATGATTTATGATCATAATGGTTTTAACTGTTGTAACCGTCCATTAATATGGAAACGTCTATATCCCGGCCTATAAATCTCGGCTAGGCACACCTAGGCAGTTACAACCCTGCGGAAGTACCCTTGCTTTACTGGTCCTGGCTACTCATTTCTCTTTTATCTCTCCTAGCCCAGGTAGTAGATTTTATGCATGAACATAAGCCCCCCGAGCATATGGCTTATAGACTTGAAGCCTTATGGTCGAGTAACAAAAGCATGAATCTTCGCCCCAGGCCAGACTCTAATACCGAGTTACAACGGCGCAAATTTTGCTTGAGTATGGTGGCTACCCTTTTCTATTTTTAGGGAAGGCATTTAAGTCATTTGGAGTTTTTCAAATGATCGCAAGTTTCATTAACTTGGGTGGGCCCAAAAATATGTAAATGATAGTCGAGGATTTTATGGTACTAGACCATTTTGATGGCTCAGTTTATCTGAGGGTGGTAGTTGACCAGTTTAGGCTTTGATTCCACTCCAGTCAAGTACTCAACTTTTTATTGACGAAGAGTATTTGTTTACACGGGCTGTATGCAACCGATCATGCAATGTCGGGCATTATAAAAAGCCCCCCGTGTTTTACTTTTCATCATAATTTCGTGGAGTTTTTTAAGACTCACCATACTTCTAAGGGGTGTTCATATTACTCGAACCTTGTGAAGGGAGTGTTTAAGTGATGCATAAATATGCCTTTCAGCGAGTTTTGTGAGGAAAAACTCTGAGGTTTTAATCAATTTAAAATTTTCATAGATCCCCATGCAGGGATACATTGAGAGAGCTTTGAGTAATTTTCCTGTGAGAGATAAGAATATCTTTCAATCATTTTTCGTTTTTGAAGTATCAGTCTCAAGTCTCGTGCTATACAAACTGGGCATATCATTACACACTCGGGGGGTGTTAGCTTTGGTCTGTATATAGATGCCTTTGAGTGACTTTTGAAATATGATCTAAAGAGCAGAGCCTTCGAGGATATCCTTAGATAGGTTCTGGGGGAATTCGATTATGGTTTTTCGCCTGGGATTTTTGAATCAAGGAGGTTTTTAAGTTTTAAATAGCCGTGTAGGATTTATGGAATTCAAACCACACATTGGTGAGCCGAGCATTGTACGAGATAATCAAATGATTTTCTTTGGATATTTTGCTTTGTTAGTCACCCTTTTTGGTGGGTGCTTATAGTCAAATGATTTTCTTTGGATATTTTTCTTTGTTAGTCACCCTTTTTGGTGGGTGTTTTTTATATAACTTGCTGACAACTTCCCTTTGGGCTTTTTAATTTTGGATCGTACTTTGCAAACATGTGTATTTTGTATTTTTCACATTATTTTGCTGTTTGTATTGCATAGAATGGGTTTTTGTTATAGTAACACCCCACTCGAGTGGTACCTTAAGACCAAGAAGACTTTATATGAGGGACACTAACCCTTGTAATTAAAATGTTCTAGGCTCATCAGCTTACAAATTCAGCCCCCTAGCCCTTGAAAATGACTATAAGTCGACTGAGGCGAGGGAGATTTCTCACTTTGAAGCGTTGTTTTGATGTTGACTGTGCTTTTACCTGAGTGGACTCATGAAAACAAACAGAGGCATTGAACCGGGTTGAAGCCCCAGAGTGTACATTGTAGGTCCGTTAAAAATGAATCGAGTTGTCAAGTCAACTCGGGGATGCATCGTCATGCAAATCCCATGGCATAGAGCCTAGTTATGGAGAAACATTGGGCTATGCCTAAGGATGTCCATTAAAATGGAGCTCAACTGTAACCCTTGTTGTGGTGAAACGTCGGGCTTTGCCTAAGGATGTCCATTAAAATGGAGCTCGGTAGTGATCCTTGTTGTGGCGAAATGTAGGGCTTTGTCTAAGGAGGTCCATCAAAATAGAGCTCGGCAGTTAGCCCCTTTGTGGCGAAACGCTGGGATTTTCCTAAGGATGTCCATTAAAATGGAGCTCGGCAGAGGCATTAGCTCGCCTAATACAATAGTATTTTAAACAATTTTTGAAGTATAATTTTTTACTCAACTGTCTACGCCTAACCGGGATGCCTATGTGATTTTCCCCAGCGTGAAATTTTGTTGGAACAAGATGAAATGTTTTGACCTAGAGTCATCCTGCCTGTGGTAGAATTTACTTCTCAGTGCTTATCAGAGATCTTGCTTGATAAATCCATTATTTCGAGAATAGTTTCAACCGCTTGCCTCTTGTAATGGCGCGAAACATCTTACCTTTTTAACAGTGATTATACGATCGGCTCGTTCACCAGAATAATTCTTCGGGTCATGAAAATAATAAACCATTGCATGGAATTAGTTATAAACATGAAAGATATATACAAGAAATAATTCTTTATTTAGAATCCACATTACTGAATCAATAGGCGTGAGTAATAGGAAATATATATTTAAGCTGAAAATAACCACGTATGTCACAGTTTTATAATTTTCAATTTGATTTAGTAGTTAAAATATATTTATGAGTTCCACTTAAGTTGATGCACTCAGCGCTCACATGGCATATATTTTATTTGGCCTGGTTAATTCTTAATCATCCCATTGAAACTTAGAAACTGCTCAGGCAGTAATTATTTAGTAGAAAATAGTGGCAATGTAATATTTAAACGACTATATATTGTTTATTAAGCCGGTCTTTGAGATGATTTGTCTCCAACTCTTTGACAGGTTCCCATCGAGAAAGAAGGAAGATCGTTTCCGCTATGTGGAAGATTTACGAATTGACATCGGTGCCTATCGGGTTTACCTCAAGGATCCGGTTTAGCCAATAATTCTCTACAATCAGAAACATTAATTATTTAGTCATACCAGACATATGATTTTGTTTCACACAAGCAAATAAATTCCAAGAGATAGGCTCTATAAGTTAATTGGATAGTGCTTGTTTCAACAATGATTAATATCTAACAAACATGTATACAAGTCCAAGCCTTAACATTGTACACATAAGTTTGAACTACATCTTTCTATAATATCTCTACGTCTCATCATGCATTTGGAAAGACATTTTCATTGCTAATTTGTTTACTTTAAGTTTACTAGCATCAACGTCATCCATGTCAATTCGAAGATTATATAGTATGCATAACTCAACTCAACAAACAACAGCCAATACATTTTTGTTACTTTAATGCACATGGATTACTTCTTATGTTGACTTCTGTTCCTTGAAGTATCCGCCACTGGGTATAATCTGAGGATAGTTTCCGGTGTTGAGCTCTTAACATATTCAAATTATGTAACTGTTCAAGTGATTTAACTGACAATGGTTTATCCCCAAAATCATATCGTTGTTATTATGATTAAATGGTGCAATACATGAGAAGTGTAACTACTACATAATAGACTGTAACTTATTTGTGAATGATAGGGTTGACGGTACGATCTGACTATTCAAGCAACACTTTAACTCTATTGTGCCAAATCGACGACTTTCCCGTGATTTTTCTTTCCTCGTGAGGGTAGTGAATTATGAATTAGTCACTGGTTATCATGATTTATCCCCACACTATTTGGGATAACAGTTATATATACGTTTGGCGTAGAATCCGTATACTTTCTACAGAATGATACATTAATCAAATTCACGGTTGTAAATGCAAAGTCGACATAATATCTGATTTGGAGATATTCACCCAAACAACCACGACAAGCTTAAAAGGCATGGTATTCTCCGACCATTATGTACCTACAAAACATGCTTCTTTGGCTATTTTTACGACATAAACAACATAAGATTTCAAACCTATACCGATAATTGTGCCTCATTTTGATGATAACAGCTTTTTGAAAGTCCTGCAGTAATAACACTGTAACACAAAATTGCTATAGCTAGGTTTTCCACAAAGGAGTATTCCCTGTGTCAACAAATTGATACATGTGCAGCTCATGTGCAGCTCGAATGGTGAATAGAAATCAATTTATAAGTCATCACATTTGCAATAATCGTAACTGCAAAGGTTATGAGCAGTCAACAGTTCAATGATTTAACCAATAGAACACGCAAAATAACTTATCTTTTCGTGACGGAATTGGGGTGGTTTCCTGTTGTATTGAAGCCATCCTGTTGTATTGAAGCCATCACCCGCGATCATGGCCGCCAGATGTCATTCGTTCATATACATTCAGCGAGTGTGGCCTATGGGAAAACGAGAACGGCTTCTTTCGCTGAGACTTTCAAGACTACAGTTCAGGTCCCGGTCTTGTATGGTTGTTCAACTTTGAAGTTGGTGCTGACAATGTGATCTCTCAACGAACTCCCTCTGTGTTGCCATAACCGAACACAAGTTCATGACAAGACGTGAAGTATTTGGGTGGGGCAAGATTCCAAGCGTTGTCCATGGACTAGTGGCATCTGTCGGTCACCTCCTGCAACATTTCCTTTCATCTCGTAAGTTTTCAATTAGTAACCACTGTAACTATCAAAAGTTGACAAATTATAACGGAAATCCCTATATAGATTTCGGTTTATTTTCCTGCATTGAATGCGTATTTCCAACAATGAATATCCATGTTAATTTAGAAAGAAACGAAGTCCCATCACATGAAAAGCATTCACTAGTAATAATGATGAATCAATGGAAATTACAGATAATCACTTATCTTTTTGGTGATATCGGCACAGTGATCTTTGACTTATCTTGGCTCCTGCGAGTTTGTATACAATTTCATCGGTTTCTTCTGGATTTAAATATTGACGAGGATGTCGGTGACGACCTCTCTTATTTTGACATGGATATCGTTACACCATCATCGGACTTGAAAAGTTCATCATTGACTATATAAGATTCAACCCTTTGCGGATTGTGCCTCGGAGTAACCGCCAACTGGAATTGGAATTAAAAGCTTATATACATTTGCTTTTATCTATGAAGATAACGTTAGACCCGAGAATGAAGTGGCTGAAGGGTTTGAAAAGTGGCCACGGTTGTACCAAGTGGCAGCAATTGCATCAAGACTCAGCTCGTCCAAGATCAGAATCGTAGTTACCTCAACCGTTATGAACAGTATCTGGTAGACTAGGCACTTTGATCGTGAAAAATGATGGTAAGTGTCGTACGGATATGATGTGTGGCCTAGGAGAGTTATATCAGGCTCCACGGTGGGCGCCGAATGTTCTTGCTAAGTTTAAGGGATTCGGAGGCTCAAGTGGGATGACTTGGCCTCTAATCTATGGGTCTAGCTTACCCCGCAGTCGGGAGCCTTTAGATATGATGTATGGAGTCTCCTCGTGCGTGTAGCGGAGAGAGGAATAATGAGAGGATTCGAGAGAGTTCTCCTTATGCATATAGATTTAGGACATATATATAGTACAACCATGATTTATGATCATAATGGTTGTAACCGTCCATTAATATGGTAACATCTGTAACCGCCCATAAGGGTTTGTAACGTCTATAATCGTGGTTCATTGAGTTATGTAACCACCTGGATTGGCACAACACGGAAGCCATAGCCCGACCTGGCACAGCTACGTGGATACATCCCGGCCTATCCAGCTCGTCCAGGCACACCTAGGCAGTTACAGCTCGGCCTGACACAGAGAGGCCTGATGATCCGGGGTATATGCCATGTGGAGGTACTCTTGCTTTACTGATCCTGGCTACTCGTATCTCTTTTATCTCTCTTAGCCCGGGCGGTAGATTTTATGCACAAACAGAACGTGTGGCTCGGCAGGCTATGAGGAAGAAGGGAAAGGAGACTGGATCTTCCCTGATAGAGCCGGGGGTGGCTCTAGCGACTAATTCGGGGAAATCATCCACCGGGCCGGCAGCTGGGGCGATGTCCCCTCAACCGGTGTCATCGAGGATGAAGAGGACGCAAGCTGACATAGATCTGACGAATGAGAAAGAGAAGGGGAAGTTCACCATCCCTCCTTGCTGGCATGACAAGAAGTATTTTGAGAGTGCGAGCGTGGTTCTCCCTCATGTTGAGAAACTTATTTTGGAAGGGATGGATCGTCCGACCAAGAAGAAGGCACTGGCTGATGACGCAGGGCGTTAATGTGGATCTTTGAGATGGTCGTTACTTTTGCCGAGCAGAACCAATCTCTGGATGTTGAGTTGTGTGAGCTTAAGACCAAGTTGAAAGAGGTTGAAAGAGGTTGAAAAGAATGGGAAGAATCTCGGAGAAAGTTGTCAGAGGATCTCAAAGCGGCCATCGAGGAACGTGACGCCACTCTGAAGGATAAGTAGGTGCTCTCTGAAGAGACTTAGCATTTGAAGAAGGAGGTGGCCCCAGTCGGAGGAGAACCTAAAGAATTCTCAGGGGTGAAGACTCTAGTTCATCAGTCGGGTAAACCAGGCATATGATGATGCGGTGTTTACCTCGACGGAAATTTTTGACAATGTCGTGGCTCAGATGTGTGTTCTAAACCCGGGTGTGGAGCTGGTGACTGAAGGAATGGGGGTTCATTTCTATGTCTAGGGGGCGAGATAAAGAAGCCCACATTTTTTGAAGATATGAACGTGGATAATACTCCCCATGAGTGACCCCTGGAGAAGACCCGAATCAGCATGTCGAGTGATTCCTCGTTCTGCTCTTGACATGGTTTTTTGTATTTGCTTGGGCATAGACCATTTTATGTAATGTCAGTTTCGGTCTTCATGACGGTTTTGATCTTTTTATTTTTTCGGGACAAATTCGACCCTCGTGGTCGTTAATGTAATTTTAATATTGTATGTTTATTGTTTTGTTGTATGTTTGTGATACTTATTGATTGGGGCATGCTTGTGATGTAGTATTGGTTGTTTGGGGGAATGCTCATTTGTTAAGTGTGGTCTTCGCTAGTGTGGGTGTAATATCCCATTTAAATTAATTGCTAGTATATAAAGACAAAAAAAAAAAGTATTAGTAACCTATTAGTTGCAATCCAACTAGAATGGAAGTTTGGGGATTTTTGCACAACTAGAGGGCTATTTGGCCATTTACTTATCTCATTAATTCCTAAAACATAAACAAAATCAGATTTGTTAGAGAGAAAGAAGAGAGTAGAAGCATGAAAAGGAGGAAGAAGGGATTCTTCTTCAACTCATCATCCAACCTTGCATGCACACCAAAATCAGCCACTCTCACCATCCTTGTTCTTGATTTTTGGAGCTCTGGTCATCTCAATCAAGCTGAGTCTCATAGATAGAGACTTGGGAAAATGGGGTTTTGAAAAGAATTGGGATTTTGAGTATATTTGATGCTTACATGTTTGGTCATAATGATAATCACTTCCTTATAATTCCGTTTTTCGTGTTCTGGTACTGTGGGTAGTTAATTAGAGGTAGAAATTTGGGATTGGAACCCCAAATTAGAACTGTTTTTGTTCTGGTTTTTCAAAAGCATGCTTAGCGGTCGGGGCCGTCTTTCGTAGCCCTACTGGAACTTGAAATTCGGTTTTGCAGAGGTGCTCTAGCCTCTTGGGTAGAACCACATTATTTTCCCAAAAGTGCAGAATGGTTTCAAGTTTAGAACCGTTTGCCTATACCGATTCCTTACTACTGTTATGTAAAGTTGAGTAGTAAAGGAGTGGACTATGGACACTAAAAGATTATCTAATTCGATGATATATAGTATGCATTATGATCGAAAATTGATCTAATTTTGTGTAATGATTAAAGATGTGATGATTCAAGTATTGTTGGATTGAGCTTTAATCTAAAAGTATGTAACATGTGTTTGTAAGAATTATTTTCCCGTCGTTCCGGTAGGACGTTCAGATGATTGGTTTTGTGATTCTGACTTGGTTGAATATGAGTGAATCGGAGTAGAACTGTACTACTAGGATAGTAAATCCTATATATCCACTAGGTGGATGCCCATTGGTAGCCCTTTTGGCGGAGCCATCCTTATTCTTGATTTTCAGAGCTCTCGTCATCTCAATCAAGGTGAGTCTCATAGATAGAGACTTGGGAAAGTGGGGTTTTGAAAATAATTGGAATTTTGGGATTTTGAGTATATTTGATGCTTGCATGTTTGATCATAATGATAATCACTGCCTTATAATTCTGTTTTTCGTGTTCTGGTATTGTGGGTAGTTGATTAGAGGTAGAAATTTAGGATTGAAACCCATAAACATAACTATTTACATTACGGTTTTACGTAGAACACGGCTCGTGATCGGGGCCTTCAATGGCCCTATTGGAACTTGGAAATTTAGTTTTCGCAGAGTTCGCTTAGCGGCGTGTCTCTGCTCAATGCGCCCTACCAGGAAGAACCACATTATTTTCCCAAAAGTGCATAACGGTTCCAAGTTCATAAATGTTTGCCTATACTGATTCCTTACTACTGTTACATAAGGATGAGTAGTAAGGGAGTGGACTAGGGTCACTAAAGGATTATCTAATTCGATGATATATAGTATGCATTATGATCGGAAATTAATCTAATTATGTGTAATGATTAAAGATGTGATGATTCAAGTATTATTCGGTTGACCTTTAACCTAAAAGTACGTAGCATGTGTTTGTAAGAATTGTTTTCCCGTCGTTCCGGTAGGACATTCAGATGATTTGTTTTGTGAATCTGACTTGGTTGAATATACATGAATCATAGTAGAATCATACTACTAGGATAGTAAATCTTGTTTACCCACTAGGTGGATGCCCATTGGTAGCCCGTGTGGCGGTTTGTGATATATTTATACCATGAATGATTTGGCTATTATGCCTGTTGTATTTACGTGTGTATATTCGTATATTTTGCATTACCTAAGCTACCATTGCGATATGCTTGTGGGGGTCTTTCACGGTGGTTCCCTACCTGTAGACTCATCAGCGTGATTGGTATGGTAAGTGGGTGATGCCATGTAGGCTATCACTGAATTACTTGCCTCTAGTGACGTCAAGTAGACAATGTCTCTAGGCTTTCGCCGGTGGGCTTGTGCGTCAAGAAGGCGTATTGTACCTGTATACTCACTGGCGTATAGAAGATGAATGTCATTGTGATGTGTTTGTGGGGGTCTTTCATGGCGTTTCCCTACCTGTAGACTCATCGGCGTGCTTGGTGATGGGGTTGTGATGCCACTTAGGCAATATCACAACGGTAACTCATCCCGGATGGAATTCCACGTGGGAATGATTCGGATTCATCATGCGATGTGCTTGTGCAAGTCTCTTGACATATATGCGGTTGGATACTCACCGAGGGTACGTGGCAGAGGTAGCCTAGTTAGATGGGTATAACTCATTGGTTCCTCGCATACGGATGTGGGTTTGCGTATTGTGTATTATGTTGATTGTGTGTTGTTACCTCATTGGTTAGTTATGGAACTTCCAATGGAGGTGTCCCCTTTTGTGTACTTGTACCGAGCCGTGAGGCGATACCCGGATTCTAGGTGAATCCGTTTTTGATGCATACACCTTGTAGAACCGAGCGAACCCCTAAGATAGGGAGGCTCACTAAAATTTAGTAATCTCACCCCACTCCAATTATTATTTTTCAGGATCTTCGAGGTAGGACAAAGGCAAGGGTAAGATGGCTTAGTCTTGCGGTGGTGTTTCATCGGCGATGATCTACCTCTTTTGTTTCTTTTTGTGTTATACTCTTTTGGATGATGTATCAGTATTATTTTTTTGAGACTTGTACCTTTGGCCATCACTATTTCGGCATTTATTGTAAATTGTACTCATACTTATGTTTATTTTGCTGCATATGTATGACTCTTTTATGTACCATTTAATGCCAAATACGTATATCCCAGGCAATGTATGTATGGGGTGTTATAGTTGGTATGTGGGGCAACTAGCCAAAAGGGGCCAGATTGTTTGTTGGGCTTATTCTGCAACTCAAGCTTTGATTAAAGGCCTGAGATTGGTGGCGTGAACGTCCCATCGCGATCTGGGTGTTATGTCGGGCGAGGTTCTTAGACATCTAGGATCATTTGAGTCCCCCGCGTTGGGGCGGAGATCTAGCTCGTTATATAAGTAGTGCGAGTATCTCTTTACTGCCATAATATTACGCGTCGCTGGTATCGGGGCGTGCGCTTGATGTTGAGCTGTAACCACTTGGGTGGTTTCCCGAGGTGTGTCGATTGTATGTTCCTCAACTATAGTTTTTTTAAGTTTTTTGGTGTTCCATGATCGAGCAAGTTGTTCCCCTTGAAGATTTTCAAAGTAGTAGGCCCTCATTCCTGTCTTGGCATAAACACGGTAAGGGCCTTCCCAGTTTGCTGCGAGTTTTCCCTTGGGGGAGATTTTAAGGTTCCGCTTGAGGACTAGGATTCCGACGTCGAATTCGCGAGGGACGACTTTGGCGTCATAGCGGAGGGCTATTCTCTGTTTGAGCGATGCTTCTCTCAGGGAAGCCCCCATTCTTATCTCCTCGACCATGTCAATTTTCTCTCTTAAGGACTAATCGTTCATCTCATTGTTGAGCGGAGATTCGATTATTCTCGATGGCTCGGCATTCTCTATTGGAATGATGGCCTCGGTTTCATAGGCTAGTCGGAACAGGGTCTCCCTGGTGGACGAATGGGGAGCAGTTCGATAGACCGAGAGTATGTTGTGTAGTTTTTCGACCTACTTCTTCTTTGATTCATCTAGTCTTCGTTTGAGTTCGCATAGTATGACCATGTTTGCAGATTTGGATTTCCCGTTCGATTGCGGGTTTTCAACTGAAGCAAAGCATTGTACGGTTCCCAGATGAGCAACGAAGTCTTGGAAGATTTTGTCGGTGAATTGTGTCCCGTTACCGGTGACTATAGCTTGAGGTATGCCAAATCTGGCGAGTATGTTTCTTTTATAGAAACGTAGGATGTTTTGAGCAGTGATCTTGGCTAACGCTTTGGCCTCTATCCATTTGGTGAAGAAATCGACGCCTACTATCAAGTATTTGTTCTGATGTGCTCCCAAGATGAATGGGCTGAGGATATCGAGCCCCCACTATGAGAAGGGCCAGGGAGAAGAGAGGGATTTGAGTTTGCTTGGAGGAGCTAAATGAATGTGTCTATGACTTTGGCGCTTATTGCATTTCTTCACGTGGGCAATGATGCCTTCATGTATTTCCTTTAATATATATGGCACTCTGGATTCTTCGACGCATATGAGGAGAGGGATGGAGAATCCCCTTCTATAGAGTTTTTCTTCGAGGATGACATATGAACACGCCCTTCGTCTGATGATGCTCACCTCTTTTGGATTATTAGGCGGAGTTCCTTCTGTAAGGTATTTGTAGATGGGTGTCATCCAGGAGGTGCCTTCTTCGATAACGAGCACATTGTGGCTGAGGCGTTTTTTCTTAATGCTTGGTCGAGGGAGTATTTCCTAGATCACTGATTTGTTTCCTCCTTTTGTCCTTGTACTGGCGAGTTTGGGTAGAACATCTGCTCGAGCATTGTGTTCTCGAGGGATGTGTTGTATGTCAACGAAGGTAAACTTGTTCAAATGATCTTGGACGAGGGCCCAATATTTGGCCAATTGGTTGTTCTTAACCTGATATTTCTCTCGGACTTGGGAGGCTACGAGTTGTGAGTCTGTGAGGATTTTGACCTCTTTTGCTCCCATGTCCTCGGCGAGACGGAGGCCGGCGAGGAAAGCCTCATACTCTGCTTGGTTGTTGGAAGTGGGAAATGAGATGGTGAGGGATACTTAGATGACGATCCCTTCTCTGTTTTCCAGAATTATACCTGCTCCACTTCTCGTCGAGCTAGAAGAACCATCGACCAATATTGTCCATTTATCGGTCCCTTCTTGGGAAATGGGGAAGGTCATTTCTGCAATGAAATCAGCGAGGGCTATCTTTTTGATCTGTTGGTATCTTATTTCGGGCCCTTGTACGGCTTTACTTGTGAAGTAGATCGGTTTCTGACCTTCCGAGGTTTCTTGAATGAGTGTCGTGCTAACGGACTTGGGTGTTATGGCCAGGTACAGATACAATATCTCTTCTTTGACTGGTCGAGACAATACGAGAGGTTGTGATAGGGTTTGATTGAAATGAAGTAGGTCTTGTTCGCACTCTTCGGTCCAATCGAACGCAACCTCTTTTCTTAGCAGTTTGAAGAACGGGAGTGCGTGTTGTGCCGACCTCGCGACGAATCACGACAAAAAAGTGAGCATCCCGTTGAGGACTTGAATAGATTTTTTGGACTTCAGAGTGGGAAATTCTGAGAATGCCCAACATTTTTCGGGGTTAGCCTCTATGCCACACTCGGTGAGATAGAAGTCGAGGAACTTATCGGATCGAACTGCGAAGGTGCACTTCTCGGGGTTGAACCTCATTTTGACTCTTCCAGCTTGGTCGAAGACTTTCCGAAGGTGTAGGGTGTGATCGACCTCCTCCTGGGATTTTACGATCATATCGTCCATATACACTTTAAGCATGTCCCTGATTTCGCCCTTGAAGATTTTGTTCATCATTGGTTGATATGTGGCGTCGGTGTTCTTCAGGCCGAAGGGCATCACTTCGTAGTGATAGTTGCTCAATTCAATGATGTAGGCCGTGTAAATTTTATCCGCTTTGGCCATGGGGATTGGTTATAGTCCGAATAGACGTCCATGAATGAAAGTAATTTAAAACCTGCAGAATTGTCAACGAGTTTATCAATGTTAGGCAGGGGTAGGCAGCCTTAGGACATGCCTTATTGAGATCAGAGTAATCAATGCACATGCGCCATTTTCCATTATTCTTTTTCACAAGTACTGGGTTGGACGGGCAAGTAGTATTTTGGGCTTCCGATGCAAAATTGGCCTCTAGAAAGTCCCTAACGACTTGCTCTGACCTCTCTTTCTCGGGACTACTCTTTGCCTTTGTACTCGGCCTTAAGGCGGGATCAGCGATCAAATGATGACATGCCACCACTTGGTCGAGACCATGCATTTCAGCCGTGCTCCAAGCAAAGAGGTCCGCGTTGTCCTTTAGGTATGCTTTGATATGGTTTTGGGCTAACTCTGGGATATGTGCTCCAATCTTGACTCCTTTGTTGGGGTCATTGTCGAGCGGTACGAGCTCAAATTCACCGTCTGGAATCGGTGGCATATGTTTCTTCGAGGATCCTTCCAAGCTGTTGGGAATGGGTGCATCTTCCTCAATCATCGGAGCTTTACATTTCCTTCTTCTCTTTGTCAAGTCCTCGGGCTCCAAGCGGATGTCGATGTCGATGACATCGACTCGAGGGAGGGGTTCTGGCCTATGAGAGCTTTCTGGAAGGTCGACTCTGCCTCGGACTTGTGGTTGGAGATTGATGGAATCCATGCCTTTTGCGGATGCTTCGAAGCATCTTCGGGCAGCCTGAATGTCTCCATGCAAGGTTGCCACTTGCCAGCTCGCTGTGTAGTATTTCATCTTCAGGTGGATCGTGGACGGTACCGCAACCAGCTCGGTGAGAGTGGGTCGGCCAAAAATGCACTGATATAAAGACGGACAGTCAATGACCAGGAACTGGGTTTTGATCGACATGCCCATCTCACCGGCGCCGAAGGTCACGGTCAGCTCTACGTACCCCCACAATTTCACCATGGATACGTTGAATCCCTATAGATCTGAGTCAATGTAAGGCGTCAGGTGGGTCTCATTGAGTTGCAACATGTGGAAGAGCTAAGTGTAATGATATCGGCCGAACTCCCTTGATCGACCAATATCCGTCTAACATCGAAGTTAGCCATCCGAGTGCGCACGAGTAGGGGAATATTTGCATTGGGGGCGCCCTTAGGTAGCTCCTCCTTGTAAAAGGCCAGTGGGTGAGACTTGCCTTGAATTTTGTCGAGGGTGGCGCCCAGATCTGAACTTGATTTGACGAGGTCGTCAAATATCCTCTTGATTGATTCAATGTTGTTCTTGGTTAACCCTCCACCGGAGATGACCATGATCGTTGGGAAGGACTCCCAGGGGCTGTGAGCGGCAAAGTATGTCGGGGTGGTATCGAGGTCAGGAAAGACGAAGTCTTCTGGCCTAGATATGCTCATAGCTACGGGCATGAAAGACTCTTCAGTTAGTTTTTCCTCCTCGAACTTGTTGGACGAGAGAGCTTCTTCTTTTGTAGCATCCTTCTTCTTGTATTGCTTGAGATACCCGTCTCTGATTAGGATCTCAATCGCACCCTTCAGGTGGATGCAGTCGCCTATCACATGCCAGTGGCTTCTATGAAAACTACAATATTTGCTTTTATCGGTCCCTGGTTTTTCTGGGGTCTGCCCGGGGAAACGTACCTCATCTTGTTTGAACTCGAAGTTTGCACAGTCGGTTAGGATACGTTTCCAAGATATCCTGAGAGGGTTATAGTCGTTGAATCGACCGACCGGACCCCTGTGGTCTCTAGAGTCACGGGGTTTGTCATCCCATCTTCTCTCTCCCCTCGACGAGATGTCGAGGTGTCTTCTCTCTTTGAACTCTTGACATTCTCCCTATGTCGGGTGTCGCGGGCACAATTAACAGCCTCATTCTCTTCATATTGGATGTATGCTTGGGCTTTCAGGAGGAAAACATCCAATTTTAACGGAGTTTCAATGCTTATGGCCTACGCGAAGCCGCTGCGAAGACGTAGTCCTCTTTCAAGGAGATATATTTTCATGCCGTCTGTTGTCGAGACTTGGACGACTTCTTTATTGAACCTCTCGATGTAGGCACAAAGAGATTCTTCTTTATCCTAGATAATGGCCTCTAGGGAGGCTTCCGACTTAGGGTGTCATCGGGATGCAGTGAAGTGTCTGGAAAATAATCTTCCTAGGTGCTTCCAAGATGTGATGGACCCGTCGGGCAGGCTTTTATACCATGCCATGGATCCTTTTATTAAAGTCATAGGGAAAAGGCGGCACTGATAAGTGCCAACATATAGTTATTTTGTATATACGTTTTGTGGCACTTATCCGTTCTTGTTTGTTAATAATCGGTGAATAACCCCAATTTTTGTTGTAAATAGATTTTACTGTGTTTTCTGTATATATTGTACCATTTGACTAGTTTTGTATATATTTTGTAGGTATTTGTTGCACATTTGGAGCATCGAGGAATAAAGTGTCAAAGACACGGCTCCGGATGCGTTTTGATGAATAAAAGTCTATTTTTAGGAAGTTATGTTCAGTGGAGGCCGCTCAGCGCGATTTGAAGCGCGCTGCTTGGTTTGGCACTATTGCGGCAGAGAGAAAATTTGGATTTAGAGGTCGCTGAGTGAGCTCACGCCGCTGAGCAGCATTTATGTCTGTTTAGTGTAAATATCTGCAGACGTTGTTGAGCGTGGTCGTCTGAGATTTCTTTTATAACTTCATTTTTAGCCATTTTTAGGTTATGGTTTTGGGGTGGATTTTGATCCCCATTTCCATCAACCTTTATTTTTGATAGATTAGCTTAGAAAACAACATTAGGCTTTGCTTATGGATGATTGGAGACGTGGGAGACGTGGGTCTCACTTCATCAAAGGACTAGGAGACGTGGGTCTCCAAAGTTGAGGACGGTGGGCCCAGAGTGGGAAGCGGGCGCCTCCTGCTTAGTGGGGTGAGTGAGACGGTCGTCTCACCATGTGACGGTCGTCACAGCTAATGGACACGCGTCCTTGGCTTGACTTTGCTTTCTGGGCTTTGCTCTTCTGGGCTTTGCTTGCTTGGCTTGTATAATTGTTTTCTCCTTTTTTTTACTCCTCCTTTTGCTATTATTACCCCTTGCTTCATTTCTTTAGCTTTTTAATCCGATTTTTCCTCAATTTTATTTCTTTGCTCGATTAATCTTTATTTAATGCAAATACCTGAAACAAAAGAAATACCAACGTAATACGGAAATAAAACAGAATAATTAAATAAAAATAGTAACATTATCTATGAAAATTACGTCAAATATGTTATATAAATTCGTGTTATCAAACTCCCCTATACTTAAACCTTTGCTTGTCCTCAAGCAAAAAGTAAAAATGACAAATCATTTAAGCATAAATCAAACGCAGATATAAAACACAATTCAATTCGTACTAGGTTGCAGGTCAATTCTTTGTTTGGATAACTCAAGTTCAGACTTCGACACCAAAATTACCGTAATAACACTAGATAACCTCATTTATGCAGACCAATTTAAGTCATGAATTATAACTCGACCTAATACTTTCGTTTCGTTTCACCCGTTTTCATTCTTGCACAATCACATTAAGCCCTTTACCTTACGCGCACATAGTGGAGTAACCGGTTAGTGACTTTGATCTTTATAATCCAGCTTGGAGTTCTGGTAATTATATTTGGTACTCCTTTATCCAATTACAAATTGCAGGGGATCGGACCGTCGTCCTCCCTACCAAGTTCAGCACCAGGGACCTGTCATACCCCAATTTTTGACTTAATATACCACCTTACATTTGCATCACTAACAGTTCAGAACAGCATTAATCGGGTATAGTATTCACAGGTCAAAATTAGGGTTTCATCAGATTTTCATCTGATTCAAGAGGCAACCAATTAGGGTTTGAGTTTTACTCACCTCATTTGATCTATCTTGATCAAAACATCAACCTCTAATCATCAGATACCCAACTTTTCTCATTAATCGATCGAGGATCGACCAATTAGGGTTTTGATCGAGGATGAGTATTCTCTGACTTTTTGAGAAATTTTGGCTAGAGATTGGTCATTATATCTTAGATACAACATCTTGACCTAATTTCTGGATTCAAAACATCACAGAAGTTCACAGACTTCATCAGTCAATCTCTGAAGCATCTAATGAAAATTCATCTGCACAGAAAAGTCAAACTTTGACTTTTGGTCAAATTTTTCAAAACAAAACTTTTTCCATCATCAAAATACTTCAAATGATCCATCATGGCAAAAACTTCATGGCATTTTTTCCATCATCAAAAAATCAAAGAATTTGGAAAAGTCAACAAAATGTAGCTCTTGGAAAAAACTTCATGGCATTTTTTCCAAACTTCATGGCATTTTTTCACATAGTTCCACTTTGATTTGGAAAAAACTCAAAACATGAAAGTTGTAGCTCTTGAAACAAGCTTTCCAAAATGTCCAAGAACTCTCAAATACATGGAGTCTAGCTATACTTTTGAAATTGAAACATAAGGCTCCATAAACATGATTTTCAAAGTTCAAAACTTCAAATTATAGGTCATTTTGTGATTTCTTCATCTAGAAGCTATGCCACCTTGCCAAATGGAGTTTAGAGCTGATAAATATCAGCTAGAGATAATTGAGAAAAGATAAGATCAAATTGAGATTTTTACACATGGTTAAAAAAGGAAGCTTCCTTTTCCTTTTGCAAAAGTCTTTCTTGCCCTTTAAGGCAACTTTGATTTACAAATGCCATGTACTTGTGCCTAATTTTTCAGAACTTTTGACCTATAAATAGAGCATTCTTTTCAAGTTCAAATCACACCAAAGCAATGCAAGTTCATGCTTTCCTTCCACTTTCTCCAATTTCTTGAATTATAGTTCAAAGTGAGGATAACTTGCAATTTTGAAATTTAGTGAAAACTATGATGAACTTTGGTGTCAAACACATTTCATAATCAATATCAAACTTGTATAAAACATAAAAGCAACATGAACTAAGCTAGAAACCAGAAATTACATGCCATGGTCATTATGCTTGCAAAACTGCCTTAGGATTCGAATTCTTGGTTAGGCTTGATTAACTTGTGTTCCAAGCATCCAAACATCATCCATGAACATCATATGAATGATCCAAATCATCAGCAACTAACTGTAACAACTTTAACATAGAAATCGAGCTTCCATTTACAGTTGATGCAGGTGGACTTGGCTGGAGAGTTCCAGGGTGATTCGAAGCAAGCAGGGTGATCATACACCTTCCCTAACATCCGTTGAAGCTTAAACAATCATCAAATTCGTTCTGGAAACACTCCAACATCATCTTCAATCTCAGCTTGAACAGGTGAGAACTCAAACTTCAATCTCATGATTCTTTGCACTTAAACGAAAAAACTCTTGGCCATTTGTTTTCTGCACCTATCACGATCCTTAACCCTCAAACAATTTGAAAAATCATCAACTACACATCATTTCAATTAGAAATTACAGTTCTAGGGTTCTTCATGATTTCCAGAAATTCAATCGTGTTAGACCAAAAATAAATGCAATTAACAACCATCATCATATTCCTTGTTAAAAATCGAGCAACTTTCATGTTTACAACTTCCAATTTCATCAAGAAACGAGCAAGTTACAAAATCTGGGAATCAAAGATGAAGAACAGGGCATTCGCGCGTGTTCTTGAGTTTTTTTAAATTCAAATTTTCCAATATTATATTAACACGTGTTTTTGTTTCAATAAACGAATGAACGCTTATCCCAGCGGTTGCCAGCACGCTCGTAGTACTTTCTGCCACGTAACCACCCCAATGGTCATGGGTTCAAACCTCCCATGGACCATTTTTTTCAAACTTTTTTCATATTTTCTTCATTTTTCTTACAAACTTCAACATTTTTTTTAACCAATCAAAACTCCTCATCTTGAGGTGATTTTTTGTACACTTGTCAATAAATGTATCTATTTTATGATAGTGCAAAAAATTTCAGAAAAAACTTTCATCTGATTATGTTTTAATCGAGCCGAAAACGACACTTCGAGCACTTTTCAAAACCACCTTTAAAGGTGAATTTTTCAAGTTTGCGAATTCCGATTCTTTTCAAAACTTTTCATGAATAAACTTCACATTTCAAAACACTTTTTAAATCATTTTTTCAAAACTTTTCATCAAACTTACATCACTTTTACCATGATCGATCCGATTTAAACGATAAAACCGAATTCGTTTTCTCTCAAATTTCTCAATCGATCATGGGCCTCCCTCACGGTGTAAGTCCCATAACATTCTTTTATGTACATAATATTTCTTTGTACATATCAAACTTTCTTCAAATACATACAAATTTTTATTTGTACATAATACAGATACTTTTTTTATACTCAAGTACAGACAAACTTTGATCGTTTGTTTTCACCTCACTTGTGTATACACAAACAAAACATTCTTTTATGTACATACATATTTTCCTTGTACATATCAAAAATTCATTTTATATTCATACCAATCTTTATCGTACATAATCTGATACTTTTTACTCAAACACGGATAAACTTGATCGTTTGTTTTCCGTTTAAATGCAGATATATTGAATACCATTGATATTGAAATGAGCATTATTCCCTGTGGCGCTTTCAAACCAATGGGCCACCCTTATGGTGTAAGTCCCAACCCTCCTATGTACATCCATCTTTCTCTGTACATAAATACTCGTCCGCGTACATACTTACTTCTTTGTACACAATTCAGACTTATAAATAATCAAGTTACGCTCGTTTTAAACGTTCGTTTCACAGACACTTGTTTATATTTCATAAACTCTTGTAAATAAACATCATACATTGTTTATATTTCCTTCATAAACTCCTGTGAATACATATCACACACACACGCACTTGTTTATACAACTGTCTAGTTATAACATAACAACTAGTCTAACCAATAGGTTCCCCACAGTTTTAGCCTCCTCTTGGGCTTTGTACAAGGTAACTCATTTCATCTGAGTTTAGCCTCCGCTTAGGCTTCATATAAGACACACTCCCCTGTTGAGTTAGCCTCCTCTTAGGCTTCGTTCAAAAGAACTCCTCATTGAGTTTAGCCTTCTCTTGGGCATCATACAATGAAAGAGACCATAAAATCTCTTAACAGCCTCCTATTGGGCTTCCAATACAAAGAATCACCCGCGTTAGGATAGAACACAGAGAGTATAATTTCCCAGTGAAATTGCTCTTAATTCCAAAAGGATGGTTTCCCGGTGAAATCCCTTTTAAAGCCAAAGCCAGCCATACCCTATAGCTTCCTCTTGAGCTTCATACAAGGACCCTCGATGACCCCTCGGAATGCCTCCTCTTGGGCTTACAATACAAGGACCCATGGGCTTCTTAAAAGCATCCCTAAATCCAAATCAATTTCTCCTCGAGATTTAGACGTTTATCATCTCTATGGAAGAAGTATCTTATCTATCACATCACATACAGTCAAAACTTTTTCAAACTTTTCAAACTCTTTTCAAACAAAAACATCTCTTAATTGTAAGTGGTAACGCTTGTACACTCAAGCAAAACACCCAATGCTTACAATTTTCACTCATCTTTTTCAAAACATCTTTCTTAAACATGTAAGTGGTAACGCTTGTACGCTCAAGCAAAACACCGATAACTTACGACGAAAGATTTTAATCAATCAAACCTTTTCAAAATGTATGTGATGAAATAGATTAGATACATTTTTCATTAAGATGACATTCGTCTGTGTCTTCTTATTAACATCCCGTTGCTTCCACTAGCATAAGTGGGAACTACGATTGCTCTGACTTTCTCAACGTCCTTTTGAGAATACGTAGGCACAAGGTCTCATCCTTGCCGAGCAAATTTCTTTCTCCCTCGTACCAAACAAACCATAGATCCCTGTAGATCCGAGCTACAAATGCTCTGATTCCCACTAGGGGATATGTATGCAGAAGACCCACAGATCTTTGCGACCACAATAATAACAAACACTAGGATCCCAACTAATCTATCCTTCTTAAAATCCCAAAGGAGAAACTTTCCCAATCATAGAAATAGCAATTAAAACACACAAACATATCAAACATATTCATATATAAAGCTATAGATAACTATATATATTTAGGGTGCTCCATCTATTCCCTTTATATAACAAACCCCCTTACTCAGAATCTCCCCAATGCGTTGCGTCTAGTTTGCGCTAGTCGTTACGCATATCAAATCAATTGAGGGTATTAACAGCTTTCCCCTTTTTCATAATCATTAAATCATCTTTCTTGTGTTGAAAATAATAAAGCTTGATGCTCGCGGCATCTTTATAAACAAATCAAAAGAGTAAATCGTTTCGAGCTAGAGAATATGAATTCATATTCGATTCGCTAGCACGACACCTTTTAACGCGAACAGGACCACTGAACCAATTCATAATGGATGTTTGCATAAATATTTTATAGTTTCCGCAACTGTTGAATTAAATGATCTGGTAAGGACCATCTAACTTAATAAGTGCATCTTCTAATAAAAAATTTCCTTAAAAATCTTGATCAATCACTTATATTCATCGATTCTCCACGTAGTTTGTCGTTTAAGGCGGTGCCGACTGCTTTTATAAACTACTCAGGATTACTTTAAAACTAAGTCTTAAGGTGTTGGTATAATAAGTACTTAAACCAATCTAACGCGTTGGGGTTTTGAAGTGTTATGACGATAATAATTTTGTTTTAGTCGCGCTCGAGTTCTTAATTATAAAAATAAGCAACCTTAATACTAGTTGAGTATGTTAATATAACGTTTGAATTTTTTCGTTATGGCTCAAGAAAATGGAGGAATTCGAATAAGCACGAGAATTAAACATAAAAGACTAAAATTACATAAACATGTATTTTATTGAATGGAAATTTTGCAATACATTGAAGAAAGGAAACTAAAGGGAAATACTAAAGAGAGCAAAGAAAATAAAAACGAACAAAGAAATGTTCTGACTCCCCTAAACTTAAAATAAGCATTGTCCTCAATGCGAAAGAACCAGGAGAAATCAGAAAGGAAAAGGGTGATCACTCGTCGCTTGGAAAATTTCGTCCTCTTGCTCCTCTACCTCTAGCACTTGACGTTGAGTGTTTCGTGGAGCCATGGGAGAGTAGAAAATGAAAATGAAGGATAAAAAGAGAGAAGATGAAATGGATGAAAGGAAGTTTATGAGTAGTAGATGTGAATTGAGAAGAAAAATGGAAGAGTATTTATAGAGAGTTTAGAGTGAAGAGGAATAAATTATAATAATGTTATGTTGGGAAGTGAGGAGGGAAAAATTTGAATGAGAATTATGGTGGGAATATAAAATGAAGAATATTTTGATGGAAGAGTTGAATGGAATTTAATTATGGGAAATGAAAAAGAGAAACGGACGAAACAATCAAGCAAGGAAGCAGAAGAGAATATCACGCGTGAGGAATGGGAGAAACACAAGCTGAGGCGGGGGCCACTGAAACTGAGACGGGCGTCTCAAAATAAATGCTGGTAGGAGGCGTCCGTCTCCATCAGCATGTTGGAAGTTGAGGCGACCGTCCTCATAGGCATGCATGGCACGAATAAATGAACAAGCAGGGAATCTAACAAAGCTTGAGATGACCGTCTTGGGCAGCGAGAGATGCATGTGGCTAGAGGCACGAGATAGGGAATAGTTTGTTGTTTTTCAGATCACATGCATACATAATAGATACTTGTATATATATATATATATATATATATATATATATATATATATATATATATATATATATATATATATATATAAAATATAGATAATTCAAACTTTTAATTAGTAGGATATATATATATATATATATATATATATATATATAATACTAGTATATAATGCCTTATAATACTATAAGTATTGGGAAGTATTAGTTCAGTATACCTATAGAAAAATACGATAATTAGAATATTCAATTATTATATAAATATTAATGCAGATTATTTAATTGAATATAATTATCGGAATTACGGGGAAATAGTTCAAACGTATCAGATGAAAGGGTGCAACCGATAATCGAGTAAAATTTAAAATTTAACATAAAATAGAAAAAATGAAAATACGAAAAAGAAATTTTAAAATTAGAAACTAGAATGATTACTCGTTGATTTTCCATGGCCACTTATCAAGCCATCTCACATATCCCTCACCTTTTCTTTTCTTACGTTTGTAGGGTGGTTTATTCTTTCGAAATTTTGGTAGTGGTTCTGGATCTATCCTGAGTATAAGTTTTTCAAATTTGGGCTTAGTGATTTTATCCATCGCCTCATAAGTTAACCTTACCCTCTTAACAGTAATTATATTCTTAATTTTATGGTCCTCTAATTTTCGTTTTCTAGGCAAGACTTCAAATAGTGGTGAATTAGTGTGGATATTTTTCAATACCGCAACATGCGTCTTAAATTGGGAGTCTACCGGAGTTTCCATAAAAAATTTCGGGATAGAAATCAGTGGGGTGTAGTTATTTGAGATTACAATATGCGCTTCCTCTTCTACCTCTTTTACAACCTCCTTTTCAAACAGCGTTGGTGAATCTGTCTCAATCTCCACTATTTTCTCGTCAGAACTTTCCTCGGTCGCAATATCACTCTCTTCAAACTCATCATCACTTTCTAGGTTTTCAAATAATTTTTCTATAATGGTTGTTTCAACATCCATATCTTCCTCGGGTAAAAGTCCTAGAAGGTTTTGTTCGAGTTGGGAGATTTGAGTCTCTAAGGCCATGTTGTGGGTCGTGAGAGAGTCAACCACAATGGTTAGTTGGCTAAGGGTTTCATTATTTTGAAGACTTTGTTTTCTTACTTCTTCATTTCGGACAGTTTGTGTCTCTACAAAGTGTTCAATCATAGACTCTAACGTAGAGTTAGTTATCATCTCATCGGAATCTTCTATTGGTGTTTCGAAGTTAAAATCTTGCGATTCTTCAGAGTCTTGGAAGTAAGTTAAAGTCTCCTTTTGTGTTTCCCCGAAGCGTTCTATCATCCTAGATGTTTCATTAAAATTTTCCATTAATATTTCGAGGTCAGATTTATATGGTTCTGGTGATTCCTCAAAATATTGGGTGTGGCAATTGTAGAGAGAATTGGGTTTAGGATAAGTTTGGTTGAAATTATAAGTTTCTTGTGGTTCCTCAAAATGTGGGGATTGGTAGTTTTGGAGGTAATTTGGGTAAGAGTAGGTTTGTGAAGCATTGAAATCTTCCATCAGTATTTCGAGGTCGGATTTATGGGATTCTTGTGATTCCTCAAAATCCGATAATGGGCGAGAAAAATTTGGGTTATACATAGTAAATAAGGTAAAGGTGCCTTAGTCTATACGGTGTAACACCAGAGTTACAATATCGACTTAAATAGTCCCCGGCAACGGCGCCAAAAACTTGATCGCGACTTTATCATCTATTAATCGGGAGACTGCAAGTGCACAGTCCTATCGCGTAGTTTTAAAAAGATATCGAACCCACAGAGACTATAAATCGATCTATTGTTATCCTAGGTTACGGTATACAGCTAAGGCGAATAATTCTTTTGGATAAAGGTTAAGGAAAAAATAATAAATAAAACGGATATCGATACGTAACGTAGTGAACCTAAGCGGATTAAATCGAACCTAAGCGTATAAAGGTGGTTAACTTAATTGTTCCGTAGAAATTATCAGTTTAAAAACCCTCAACTCACTCTTTCGTGGTCTTATCTCGGATTATACTCCTAAAGCCCTGTGCCTGCTCTCGCTAGCCCATAAGTGTTTAGAAAATATTCTTTGGAAACTTAATAAAATCTAATTCGTTTTAAAGCGCTCTCGCTGTATTTAAATCGAATGCCTAACTTTAGCTATCCAGTTAAAACCTCACACTTTCGTGATCTCGATCCTAACCTATTCTACTTATCTTACTTTCGTAACGAAAAGATTAATTTTAATTACAAAAAGTCATAACCAGAATTTAAGTTAATTAATATTTTAGCTTAGAAATAATTTAATTCCTACTCTTACTACTATTACTTACCGATACCTAAACGGTTTAGCCGGACATATTTATTAATTTAGACATGCATAAATAATAAGGTTCAATATATTTAAACATCTCCATAATTAAGTAAATAAATACCAAGCAACAATACTTAAATAAAATAAAATTATATTAAGAACCTGAAAACAATAATACTGGAATAATCTTGTTCTTCGAAATAAACGAGCATTCCACCACAAGTCGGCTGGATCTGCTCGGAGACTTCTCGAATCGAAAAGAAAATGCGACAAGAAAATAAAAAGCACTAGATCTAATGTAAGGTTAGATCAGTGAAAAATATACAACAATTTCCGATGTAGAAATTGTTGTGAGAAAATTATAGAAACTTAAAAACTAAAAGAAAATTAAAACAAAGAAACTAAAACGGAAAAATAAAATAAAAGTACAAACTGAAAAGAAAAAAAACTGAAAGAAAAACGAAGTAACGGTTGTTCGATAAAATTTGTCGACCCTTGCACTGAAGATCGTATGTTGTATTTATAGGCTTCACTTGTAACTATCCGTTTCCATTCTCGTACCAAAGCTAGTGGAGATCGTGTGGGAAACTGCCAAAACGTGCCAAAACATGGGAGGGAAAAAGGAAGTGTGAGACGTGGGTCTCACTTCATCAAAGGACTAGGAGACGTGGGTCTCCAAAGTTGAGTACGGTGGGCCCAGAGTGGGAAGCGGGCGCCTCCTGCTTAGTGGGGTGAATGAGACGGTCGTCACAGCTAGTGGAAACGCGTCCTTGGCTTGGCTTTGCTTTCTAGGCTTTGCTCTTCTGGGCTTTGCTTGCTTGGCTTGTATAATTGTTTTCTCCTTTTTTTTACTCCTCCTTTTGCTATTATTACCCCCTTGCTTCATTTCTTTAGCTTTTTAATCCGAATTTTCCTCAATTTTATTTCTTTGCTCGATTAATCTTTATTTAATGCAAATACCTGAAACAAAAGAAATACCAACGTAATACGGAAATAAAACAGAATAATTAAATAAAAATAGTAACATTATCTATGAAAATTACGTCAAATATGTTATATAAATTCGTGTTATCAATATTCTCAGTGGATGTCGAGCAGAGGATACCGAATTGCGCTTGGAACGGGCAAATAGAAGCCCTCTACGCGTTATTGACCCTTGGTGGATCGTTATAGGTCGTGGAGGAGTGACCTGCCTGACATGTATTTGGCAATCCAGAACAAAAACCATCAAATAAATACACCCAAATAATTAAACAAACATCTAATAAATTTTAATATACATGTAACAAGGTCAGATAACCAGCAAGCTTCCTGGTGTCAGGACGAGATGCAACATCAAGTGTCGTGTACAACATCGTCAAGGCCGCCACTCCCTGAGCCCAACATGGAGTAGCAAGGGCGCTAAATAGAAATTGGTATCAAACAGCAATATAAACTCCAGACTTGTCCGCAAAGTAAGTACATGTAACGCCCCGATTCAATTTAGATTATTTTATAATGCGATGCGTTTATTAGAATTGAAGAGTCTTAAGAATGTGTTAGGATGCAAATAGTAAAAAATAGAACTTGAAGTGTAGGGAGGATAATAGTATTATTATTATTATTATTGTTATTATTATTATAAGTGTTATTGCTTTATTATTATTATGATTATTATTATTATTATAGATAAAATAATATTTATAATATTAGTTGTAATTAATTAAATAGATAAGGGTGGTATAGTAATGTTGTATGAAATTGGTGAGGATATGATGGGAATAACCATATTAGAGGTCCAAGGGGTAAAATTGGACTTAAGAGAAAATTGGAACATATGTATTATCAGAATACAATCGTATGAATAGAGAGAAAGAAAGAACGTCGTAGAACGAGAGAAAGAAAGAGAAGGAGCGAAGAGGAAATTGCACAATCTTGGGAGATCAAAGCTTCGAATCAAGGTAAGGGGGTGAATGGATTATTTAATTGGTGATCATATCATGAGAGGGTAGTGAGGCTTCATTTCCCTCTTAGGTATTGCTTGATCGTATGATTTTTTATCTGAATTGATTAGATATATGAACATGTGATCATATATGCAATTGTGATGTTATGTTGTTGTTACTGTGATGTTATATTGTTGTTACTGTCATGTTTCCATGGTTATGGTGATTTTGTGTGAAAACCCCAAACTAGGAATTAGGTAATGGAGACTAGTGATTAAGGCTTTAGTGATAAATTGTGACCTGTAATTGATGCATAATAAGTAGTGCAGTATAATCCAATGATAAGTGTTGAAATTATGTGTTTAGAGAATATTTTAGGACCTTAATATGAAGCAAATCGCAGAAAATATGACTGGTATAGTGCAGAAATCACAATAGGAAATTCCTGATCGCGCAGGATCGCCAGGCGATGTAGGGAGCGTCGCCGGGCGACGATGGTTTCGCCAGGCGAATCAAGGAGCGAGAGGAAGAGTAAAATTTAGCTGCTCCTTGGAGGGTCTCGCCGCGTGGTCGCTTGGCAAGTGGTGACACGAGGGTAGTGTCGTCAGGCGACGCAAGGGTTCCACCAGACGAAGGAGGCCAGACACAAAGAGTTATTTTGGACTTTTGTATAATGATCGTAACTTTAGTTTTAGGGATCTGATTGGTGTACCATTCGAAAGAGTGGGTAAAAGTTTCTAAGAACATTATATTGAAATAGGAAATAGAGGAATAGAGTCATAAAAGTTAAGGTCTAGAATAAGAATAGGTTTGATTACTCTTACCGGAATCTAATTGATGTGTTGTTAATAATAATTGTTTGGTTATGATGTTTATGGCGTCGATGAATGTGACGATGATGCTGTGAATTGTCTAAAATTGGCATAGTTACAAAAGCTTGTTCATTGTGTGTTATATAATTATGTTGTTGCATGATCATATGGCATTGCATTTGGTGATGAGGGCTTAATGCTCTGTATGGTGACGAATGCTTAATGCTCTGTATGGTGACTAGGGCTTAATGCTCTGGAATGCCTAAATGGCTTTATGATGAAGGTGTATGCCATGATGGTACCACATGCATTACATTTCATTATAATTCATGATGTTGCATAAATGTGAAATTGTTATGAGAAATAGGGGTGATAAATGTGTGGTGATGTATTGTGATGTGTTGTGATTTTGTTGCGTGAGTTAACTACTCCTTAGCATGTATCTTTCACCATGTAATTATTGTATGAACTTCTCACCCTTTTGTGTTAGTGTGTATGTGCTTCTTCGGGTGTACAAATAACCAGGTACAAGAGTAGTGCTTGGAGATAGTGTTACCTGACCGAGTCTTATGAGTCGCTCTGATACGTAACACGGGATTCAGGAATTTTCTATGTCTTTTATTTGTTTTGTTGTTACGAATATTACTTTAAGAATTTTGTTGAACCACAGGTTTTGTGGAATTTGATTTGATGTTGAGGCTAGAATGCCCTAAAGACCGAATTAAGTTGTTTTTCGCTGCATGAATATTTGTTTTGAAATAAAGCATTTTTAGAACTTTATGAGGATTTTGAAAACCATGTGACATCCCATTTTGTGGGTCACTCTGATAATTGCCATGTATTTTTACTATATTTATTAGTATTGGGAAATGGTGTGTTACAATTGGTATCAGAGCAGGTCAGTCTGTCCGGCCAAATTGTTGAGTCTTTAGAGTGACAGTGGAATGCTGTTAATGTATTTTTTCTAATTATTATGTGATGTGTGTTATGAAACAGAATGATGGTAGCCGGACGGAACGATGCTTTGATTGCTGCTGCCTTGCACGCGATGGCTCAGGTCAAGCAACATCAGCCTCCAGCTGGTGGTAATGAGAGGACTCGCCTTTTGGAAACATTTTAGAGGAACCATCCGCCTATGTTCAAGGGTAAGCACGATTCATATGAAGCTCAGATTTGGCTCAAGGAGATCTAAAGGATCTTTAGAGTCATGGATTTCTCAGATGCGTAGAAGGTGTGTTTTGGGACGCATCAGTTGACAAAGGAAGATGATGACTGGTGGGTTGAAGCTCGCCAGAGATTGACAGGTGTTAGGGAGGCTATTGCATGGGATGTGTTTCTCAGAGAGTTCCTGATCAAGTATTACCCTGAAGATGTCTGCGGGAAGAAAGAAATTGAATTCCTGGAATTTAAGCAGGGAGACTTATCGATAACTGAATATGCTGCTAAGTTCGTGGAGCTGGCCAAGTTCTACCCACATTACCAGGAGCCGACTACCGAATTTTCAAAGTGTGTCAAGTTTGAAAACAGTTTGCGCTTGGAAATCACGAAGGCAATTAGGTATTAGTGAATCTGCAAGTTTCTGGATTTGGTTAATAGTTGTAGAATTTTTGAGGAAGATAGTAAGGCTCACTACAAAGTTACGACTAAGAAGAGAGGTAGACAATAGCAGAATCTTGGTAAGCCTTACAATAATCCAAATGATAAAGGAAAACAGAGGGAAGCTGATGGTAAGAGAACTGGTGGCGGAAGTACTCCTGCTGACGTCACCTGTTATAGATGTGGAAAGTCAGGTCATCGTATTAATGTGTGTAGTACAGAAGTGAAGAGGTGTTACTGTTGTGGTACCATTGGACACGAGACAGCTAACTATAAACATAAGGCAGCTATATGTTTTAATTGTGGTGAGGAAGGGCACATCAGCACTTAGTGTCAGAAGTCGAAGAAAGCTGTTGGAAAAGTGTTTGCTTTGGCTGGAACTCAGACATCCAGTGGAGATCGTTTAATCTAAGGTATTAGCTTCATTAATAATATTCCTTTAATGACTATTATTAATACTGGTGCTACTCATTGTTTTATTGTTGCTGAATGTGTGGAAAGGTTGGGTCTTGTGCTATCCCCTATGAAAGGAGAGATGGTTACCGATACTACAGCTAAGGGATCGATGACTACTTCTCTTGTTTGTTCGAGGTGTCCTTTGTCGATCTTCGACAGAGACTTTGTTGTAGATTTAATTTGCTTACCGCTGAGTGGGCTTGACGTGATTTTGGGTGTGAACTGGTTGGAATACAACTAAGTTCATATTAACTGCTATAACAAATCTGTACGGTTTTTTAGTCCTAATAATGATGGAGAAGCTGAATTCTTATCTACTAGACAGTTGAATGGATTGATGAGAGATGAAGCGTTGGTTTTTTCATTAATGGCGTCCTTATCCGTAGATAATCCGACTATTATTGATGAGTTGCAGGTGGTGCGTGAATTTCCTAAAGTTTTCCCCGATGATGTCATAGATGTGCCACCAGAAAGAGAGGTGGAGTTTTCAATTGATCTTGTTTTGGGTACCAAACTTGTTTCTATGGCACCCTATCGAATGTCAGCATTTAAATTAGCAGAATTGAAGAAACAACTAGAAGAATTACTGGAAAAGAGGTTCGTCAAACCAAGTGTATCGCCTTAGAGAGCCCTAGTGTTGCTTGTGAAAATGAAGGATGGTAGTATGAAATTGTGCGTTGATTACTGGCAGTTGAATAAGGTGACGATCAAAAACAAATATCCACTTCTAAGAATATATGATTTGATGGACCAGTTAGTAGGTGCAAGATTATTAAGTAAGATTGACTTGAGGGCGGGTTATCACTAGATTCGAGTAAAAAATGATGATATTATGAAAACAGCTTTCAGGACTCGATATGGGCATTATGAGTATACAGTGATGCCTTTCGGTGTTACCAATGCGCCAGGAGTATTTATGGAGTATATGAATCACATCTTTCACTCATACTTGGATCGGTTTGTGGTTGTATTTATTGATGATATCTTAATATATTCCAAATCAGAAGAGGAGCATTCTAAACATCTTCATATTGTGTTGCAAGTGCTAAAAGAAAATAAGTTATATGCAAATTTGTCAAAGTGTGAATTTTGGTTGGAAAAGGGTAGTTTCCTTGGTCATGTTATCTTAGGTGGTGGAATTATTATAGATCCATCTAAGGTAGATGCAGTGTTACAATGGGAAACTCCGAAGTCAGTTACAAAGATTAGGAACTTCTTGGGGTTGGCGGGTTATTATAGGAGATTCATTGAAGGGTTTTCTAAATTATCACTACCGTTGACTCAGTTAATTTGTAAAGGAAAGGAGATTGTGTGGGACATTCAATGTGAAGAGAGTTTTATCGAGCTGAAGAAGAGGTTGACGACGGCCCCGATCTTAATTTTACCAAAACCTGATGAACTATTTGTGGTGTATTGTGATGCTTCTAAATTAGGTTTAGGTGGAGTGCTTATGCAGGACGATAAAGTAATAGCTTACGTGTCGAGCCAATTAAGGACTCATGAAAGAAATTACCCCACTCACGATCTAGAATTAGCAACTGTGGTATTTGTACTAAATATTTTGAGGCATTATCTTTACGGCTCCAGATTTGAAGTATTTAGTGATCACAAGAGCTTGAAATATTTGTTCGATCAGAAGAGTTATCATGAAAAAAGAAGGAAGGAACTTGAGTTTCAAGAAGGAGACCATGTGTTCCTGAGAGTATTCCCGATAACTGGTGTGGGACGGGCATTGAAAGCTAAAAAGTTGACTCCTCGATTTATTGGTCCGTATCAGATTTCAAAGAGAGTAGGGACCGTCACATATAGAGTGGCCTTGCCACCTAACTTGTCCAATTTGCACGATGTGTTCCATGTGTCGCAACTCCTGAAGTATAACCCAGATCCATCGCATGAGATTTCGATGGATGATATACAAGTGTGGGATGACCTTACCGTTGAAACTGCACCTATGAGGATTGAAGGTCGCGAGATAAAGAAACTGGTGCGCAAGGAGATTGCTCTAGTAAAAGTAGTTTGGAAAGGTGTTACTGCAAGAACGCGACGTGGGAGTTGGAAAGCAGGATGCAAGAGGCTTATCCAGAGTTATTTGTATCAGGTAATTTTCGAGGACAAAAATCCTTTAAGTGGGGAGAGTTGTAATGCCCCAATTCAATTTAGATTATTTTGTTTTATAATGTGATGCGTTTATTTGAATTGAAGAGTCTTAAGAATGTCTTAGGATGCAAATAGTAGAAATTAGAAGTTGAAGTGTAGTGAGAATATTATTATTATTATTATTATTATTATTATTATTGTTTTAATATTATTATTATTATAGATAAAATAATATTTATAATATTAGTTGTAATTAATTAAATAGATAAGGGTGGTAAAGTAATGTTGTATGACATTAGTGAGGATATGATGGGAATAACCATATTAGAGGTCCAAGTGGTAAAATTGGACTTAAGAAAATTGGAACTTATGTATTATCAGAATACGATCGTAAGAATAGAGAGAGAGAAAGAACGTCGTAGAACGAGAGAAAGAAAAAGAAGGAGCGAAGAGGAGATTGCACAATCTTGGGAGATCAAAGCTTCGAATCAAGGTAAGGGGGTGAATGGATTCTTTAATTGGTGATCATATCATGAGAGGGTAGTGCGGCTTCTTTTCCCTCACTGGTATTGCTTGATCATATGATTTGTTTTATCTGAATTGATTTGATATATGAACATGTGATCATATATGCAATTGTGATGTTATGTTGTTGTTATGGTGGTGTTATGTTGTTGTTACTGTGATGTTTCCATGGTTATGGTGATTTTGTGTGAGAACCCCAAACTAGGAATTAGGTAATGGAGACTAGTGATTAAGGCTTTAGTGATAAATTCTGACCTGTAATTGATGCATAATAAGTAGTGCAGTATAATCCAATGACAAGTGTTGAAATTATGTGTTTAGAGGATGTTTTAGGACCTGTAATATGAAGCAAATCGCAGAAAATTGGACTGGTATTGTGCAGAAATCACAACAGGAAATTATTGATCGCGCAGGATCGTCGGGCGATGTAGGGAGCATCGCCGGGTGGCGATGGTTTCGCCAAGTGAATCGAGGAGCGAGGGGAAGAGTAAAATTTGGCTGCTCCCTAGAGGGTCTCTCCGCGTGGTCGTTGGGCGAGTGGTGATGCGAGGGTAGCGTCGTCGGGCGACCCAAGGGTACCACCGGGCGAAGGAGGCCAGACACAAAGAGTTATTTTGGACTTTTGTATAATGATCGTAACTTTAGTTTTAGGAATCCGATTGGTCTACCGTTTGAAACAGTGGGTAACCGTTGCTAAGAACCTTGTATTGAAATAGGAAATAGAGGAATAGAGTCATAAAAGTTAAGGTCTAGAATAAGTTTAGGTTCGATTACTCTTACCGGAATCTAATTGATGTGTTGTTAATAATAATTGTTTAGTTATGATGTTTATGGCGTCGATGAATGTCATGATGATGATGGACAATTTGGTCTTTTCATAAAATTCGGGGTGACATGTATAATATGAGGGTGACAAGATAATTTCTTTTAACTTGTTGTAAGTGCATAATAAGGCCGGTGCTCCTTGCTACTGGGGGTGGAAGTATTATCAAAAATGAGAGTTGGGTTCAGAGCTTTGAAATCACTGCTGCCATCGTCTAGTGCATCAAAAAAGTCTTGTGCATAAAAAAGTTCAAGGCAACATCAAAAATCTTCCTAATAAGATTCTTGACTAGTTGAAGTTAAATGGGGAGGTTATCATTAAAAGGGGTGTTTAGATTGGTAATAGGCAGAATTGTAGAATTAATTCTGAAAGCTGATTCAATTCTACGTGCTAACTTGCTACCTGGAGTTTGCAGTGTGACTTTTTTCTTCCTTTTTTTTCAAGATATTACAATCCAAAACAACTCACGGGCAGATACACAGTTCCTCCGCTCCGGGGCTTAAATTGGGAAATAATATGAGTTCGGTTGTTTAGAAAAAAATAAACAACACATTTCTACTTCATACACTCTCAACCAAATGGTCTTCACTCCTCATACATTTGTTACAACAGCAGTACAAATAGACATGTCTTTGAATTTTGATTCGTCTATCTGAACAAACACGAAATTATTTATTTGAACACATCAAGAAAGATTTTAAATAATGATAATGTTATCCACGCCTTAATATCTAGATCCAAAAATAAACTTGCGATATCATAATCAACATAATTTAGGGTTCCAAGCATCAGCAGATTATCAAAGGTTCCTACTTTTTCACAGTTGTTACATACTTAAGTAGCATGGCAACAACATCCTCTGAAATTCTTGCAGCCTCTTCTTTCAGGTGATGGATTTTTTCTTCGGTTTCTTGGTCAAGTCGCTTAACGTTAGCTCCAGAGTCGCCACTACTCTGTGTATTCATAGGAAAACAAGAACACAAAAAATGGAGGATACATCACATGTTTGAATAAGATAAAGCAGTAGTCTAACAGTTGTGTTTATCAAAGAGTAGACAGACTTACATCCGAAACTTTCTTTTGAAACTCAGATTCAAGCTTGGCACGGTATTCAGCAATCTCCTTTTCAGCCTCTTCTTTGGCCTGTTTCAACCTAGCCGATTTTTCTAGCAGTGGAGGTCCAAAGGATTGCATTGATTAGTTGTATCAACAAACGTTTGACAAAATGTGTATGTAAAAATCATGGATAATCACATGGACAGGGGGGGAAAACACGCACATAAAAAAACTCCTGACGTAAAATGAAAAGAACGAAATAAAAAAGAACGTAACTCTTGATGTAAATGATTGTATCTCTAAATATTTTCAAAAAAAGAAGAGCGCGACAAAGTAAAGTGTGGAGGCAAATATATCAGCTCATTTGAGAAGAGGCAAATATACCAGCTAATGAAGCAGAGCTAGAGAAGAAGAACATGAGATAGCTTTCAAAATAGGTACTTAGGACAACCATTGATGCGGAGCCAGAGGAAGAACACAACAATGGTTGCACTGGGGAAAATTTGTGTAGAAATCCTCTCAACTTCTTAAAACAAATGGACATCTCCATTACTATAGTTTTGGTGTTTCGTCAATTTATGAAATATGCATTTCTAACATAATTCACCCTAAAACTATAGTAATAGACACCTTTATTTCTTTTGAGAAGTGGAGACTGGAGAGGATCCTTACCCTGATGATTAGGATTAATGATTCCATCCTCTAGCTTCTAAATTGGGGGAACAAAAACGAAGGGAGGAGATGGAATAGTTGGAATAGATCCTACCAGGTTCTACTCCACTCTACCCATTACTTAAAATCTAAACCCCGAAACTCTGACCTGTTCCAGTCTACTCCACTTCATCCCATTACATTCCATCAATCCAAACACCAAACATACCCTAAAGTTCAAAAGAAATTTCTACAGGCACTTATAGAAAAGAAAAGGTTGAGATGATCTTACAATTATGAGTATTATAACTAAATAACTTCTCTCATGAGTTAAAATCAATTTCTACAGTTCAATTCTTTCAAAAACTCTCGTTTAGCTTCTCAGTAAATTCCAACGGCCTTACAACTTTTAAGAGCTTTTTGGTACGAGTTATAAACTAAATACACGTTTTACTTGAAAACCGCTTAGAAGTTCAAAGCTTGTCTTTAGTTAGACATAACAAAGAAAGATAACTAGACCGAAAAAATGGATGAAAGCATGCCAAGATGAAGAACATGGGAAAACATAATGAAAAGAACAAATACCATTTTTCGCAGCATTCACAATCCGTTGTGCTTCTTGTTCCGCAGCCAACAATTGCTGAATTCCTCCTTGACCCCTATTGGATGCCATTCTGTGAACAAAAACTTAATTGGTTAAACAAAACATCGAAATAGAAGCTTCAAAGTGTGTACGTGTATAATCATGCACTTATGAGATGGTTTGTAGAGTTTATCAAAACAGTTTATGATATGTCCATAACTTGTTTCCATATTATTTTCTTAATCTCTTATAATACTCAACCAAAACAGTTTATAGCTTATATGAAAGTAGATTGATGACTTTAATTTATCATTTTATATAGAAATTGTTTGCCTATAAGCACTTACATGATATTAACGGTTATAGCATAAGCAATCATACAATAAGTGCTACGTTAAAGTGTTTATCAGAACATATTGATATACAATTCATACAGTTCAGCGTAAAACCGTAAGATTCAAAACTGAAATTACTACAAAACCAGAAAAATCCATCAGAATCACAAATACAAATCTATAACAATTATTAGTCAGTTACTATTAATTTAATTAAAATTAAAATCAAAATCATATACAATCGAACCAAAAAAAATCTACACTACGGAAAACGATAATTCATCTTCATTCACGATAAATAAACACACGCAGTATCTATAAAATTGAGAAACTAAGATCGATGATCGAGAGATTCAAATCTAGTAGAGATTCAATTAACCGTTTATTTTTCAAATGAAAGGAAAAAAAAAATGGATCTGAACATGGAATTGAAAAAGGTGAGTAAGAAACGATGAAGAATGGGACTTAGATTTGAAAAAGGTGAGAAGCGTACCTATGTATCTAGATTCAGAGGAAATCGGAGGGAGAGATCAGGAAAGTGCTAGCGAGCGATTTGCGTACTTGTTGTGGACTGAGCAGTTGAATAATACAGACACGGATGGAGAATAGGAGAATGATTTCGGATTATATTTTTTACACAGTTTTAATTTTGTAAGCGGTAGTATTTTTTAATTTTTAATTTTATTTTTTCCTATATAATGTTCTTTTTCCTATAACTTTTTTATGAGTTTAAAAGAAACTATTACAACCGCACCGGTAGGTTCATTTATATTGTAATTTATTTATATTTTAAATCATTCTATAAAATTTGATTGTTGTTGATATAAAAGTGTTATTTTAAAATTACTAATAACTCCATATATGTTTAAAAAAATAAAAATATATGTAGCATATCACCAACATTATAAATCTAATATATCTAATAATTATAAATAATTAGAAATATCACTAATAACTATGAATATTTACAAATATTTTGTTGATTAAAATAAAAGTATTGTGGTGACAGTGACCCGTGAAAAAAGTGAATTTTAATGTGACTTTTTTTTTTTGCTTTCGCACTCTAATTTCTCGAGGAAATGGACTCTAGTAGTCAGAACTCGTGCCGAGAGATCATGACACTAGCTAAGTATTGTTTTCACCTAAGAATCGAATCCGATATTCTCAAAATTATGTCCTTAGTAGGAGCTCCTTTACCACTAGAGCCCAAATATTTGATTTACGAATTGTGATTTTCTTTTTAAAAAAAAAAAAAATCACTAAAATCACTTATCATTACATCATCGTGATTCATATAAATGTTTTCTATTTACAATAAAAGTACTACCTTACATGTCTCAACCACTTCCATCAATCAAAACCAATTAACATTAACTTATGGAAAAAAATTATGATAAGTGTATGTTGGGTTCAAATTGAGACCAATCAATTGAATGATACCAACGTTTGTATATTTTCATATTTTTCAACATGTCAATATTTTCTTTTTATATAAGTTTAAGATTTTCTATTTAAATGTTCATACCATAAGTCATACACTTTGTTACATATGTATTTTCTGACATAATCTTGTAACAATGTCGTCTTCTTCTTTTTCTTCTTCATGGCTAACTTCTCCTTTATGCACTCTTTTTCCTATTAGATTCATCTTCCTCTAAACCAAACCTCATGCTTCAACGGTAAACCTTTCTTTTTCTATATCCATGTCCTCAAAGACTTCTTCTTTCTATTCTTGATTTCTTGTTTTTGCTCTCCCTCTTAGCTTTAGCAGCTCACAAACTCTACTCAAAATTTAACTCAACTTCCAACTCTACCTCCTAAATAACAAAACCATTAATGTGGGAGAATGATTCTAGCTATAGAATCACATTTTGGTTCAAACTACCTCTATGTAATTATCCTTTTGGCTATAACTTACAATGTTCTAGGAGTCTTGGCTTTTACGCAAACCAATAATGTTTACTTCATGGAAACAAATAGAAGTGTTTTATCGATTGTTTCAAGCAATAGTCAACATAGTGATAGTGATTCTAATGATACAATTGAAAAAGTTCAAATCTTTCAAACACCCTTTATCATTTAGAATCTATTAGGTAGCAAACTTTGTGATTGCAACTCTGTTTGCTGCTTCCGCTATTATTCAAATTGTAACTGTAAGCGAAGAAAAATTACGACTAACTAAGTTTGACAATAGATGACATATTCTCACCGGTAAATCTTCCATTATTTGTGTTCTTTTTTGTGATAACCATAAAAGGGTCATCGGGGATTCATGTGAGAAGAATATTCGATGAAGTCGCAATATATTGAATACACATGGTTATTGGTGTTTGGATTGTACATAAAAATAGAAACACATTGAATAAGAGTTTGGCTAAAATTGAAGTTAAAATGAAATGGAATGTTATAAAATTGGAGTTCTACATCACAAAAAATTGCTTACATGTAGTTTGGCTAATGTTGGAGTTAAAATGAAATGGATTGTTATAAAATTTTAGTGTGTAATAGATTTGATACAGAAATAAAGAAGTAGTAACAAAATATGATAGAATACAGTGCCTTTCATATGTTCTTAATTATATGATAGAATTTCATATGTTCTTAATTATATGATAGAATACAGTCCCTTTTACTCATGTTCTTAATACGGTCCCTTTTACTCATGTTCTCTCAAATATATTTTAACACTTTTACTCATAGTTAATAATCAATTTATTTTTGAAATAAACTGGTTATGTTTAGACAACCATGTCCAAGGCTAGGTACACCTTTGTGGCAGAAACCTGTATAGGCTAAGCACAAATCTAGCAATTATTTTTGCATTTTTTTAAAAATCAAATAAGAAAACACATGATCTTGTTATGAATGATAAAATGAAGGCTTAACACCAATGATAGAATGAAGGCTTAACACCAATGTTAGTCATATTATCCTTCCATGTAATAAATAATACTGATAGGGCACTGATAGGGCACATTGAGAGTATAAACACTTGTTTCCATCTGTACGTGTAAAAGGCTATAAATGCTTGATGTTCATTTCAAGAGTAAAAGGCTATAAAATGTATGTAAATATATGTCCAATCAAGTGTATGTAAATTGGCCTATCATTCTAACTACATTTTTTATCTTGTTTGTAGAGTTTCCTATGTAAGGTCCTACTTGACAGAAGTATGTGCAGACTGTGCTGCTAACCTGTTTTCACACTAATTTAGAAAGGTACAGCAACATAAATGTAATACTAATACTTAGCAGTTTGATTCACTGTATGAATATTGGTATTTCAAAAATGGAGGCAAGTAAAAAAAAGAAGAGTGTATGAAAAATCAGCATATGTTACAAAGCTACGCACATGTGCCTGTTTTTCCATCAGTTCCTAAGTAGCCAAAGAACTGATGGTTCAAACAACTACTCAGTAGATACATCTATAGCATAAGTCCTTGACATTGAAGGTGCAAGAAATTTTTTGTAAGCAGCTTTCAATTTTTCAATGGGTTGAGCATTCCTGCAAAAATGGTTGTTAACAAAATGAATGATGCCTTGCAAGTTTGCAAATATTTGAACACAAAATTTAAAGTAAACTTTAATGAATGATGACTTGCAAGTTTTCACAAACTTGAATACATAAAATTTTAAAGTAAACTTCATATCACAAGATCATAACATACCATCAGAATACAAACACACATCGAAGAAACACAAATCCTAAAAGTCAAGGCAACAAAAGAGAGGGAAAAAAGTGCGAACTTAGTTCCCATCCATATTTGTATAAATGGAAACCACATAGACATGAACATTGAACAATTATATTATACGCTCCTAACAAAAGTGCAAACAATAAAAAGCAGTTCCAAATTCATATAAATAGAAACCACATAGACATGAACCTTGACATACCTTCCAAAGTACTCCCTATAGTGAAGTAACTGGTATAATCCAAGAAATGTGTTATCAATCTGCAATTTAAAATTTGCAATATATTAAATTCTTGATAAATGCAACAATATGCTAAGTAGATCCTTCATGCCAAATGTAAACAAAACTAAAACCCAAATTTAGAATACCGCAAACTTTATAAAAAATATGAGTACTGCCTGCAGCACTGTTGTCGAAGAAAAGCTCAAGGGAAGACCGTCTGAGAAATACTATTTGGCAAGTGATCTGAAATCAATTGTATTTTCAACTAGTTTAAGTCTTGGAAAGCGCAAGGGTGAACAAAATGAGATGGAAGATGGACCATTCAGCAAAGAATCAAGTTTGCATAAGTGTTTTGGCTTCCCAATTAAATCACATGATATTCCCTATCATTAGATTATATAAGATGTGAGGGGACATGAATATTGTTCTTAAGAAAATCTATTTAAAATGTTATTTAATATACATAATATTTATAGAAAGTTAAATATGGCTAATTAGTTTGTATCTCTACTTATAAACATAAAAGTAAGTACTTGAAAAATAAAGCATATACCTCTCAAGCCCTAATCAAACAAGACAAGAAGAAGCATTATCTCTTTTACATTATTACATCCTTTTGCAATTCGACATGGTAAATCAATGGGATCAGCTAGTACCTAAAATAACAAATATACGGAAAATTATTCATAAGAGCTTAAATACCGTACACCTGCACTAAACCAGTGAACAAAAACTTGGGAACATGTGTAATTACAACCTTAAACTCCAGACACACAATTAGATACTTACTTTGAATAATATGGCACAATGTTTGCAGAGGCCAACGGATAGACTACCTATGGGAAAAACAACAGATCCTATGCAATCTTTCAGGTTATTACTGCAATCCCTCCAGAAAGAAAGAAACTCATTCTCCGCAGCATTCAACATATTAGACTGAGATTAAAATAAAATTGTCGATAAAATGTATACCTAGTAGTAGAAGTTTGTGAATATTCTTTTCAACATTTGTTTCTAACTCTATTTTTCTTTCAATTTCTGCAGTCAGCAAATGCAATCTCTGTGAAACTAAAGCAAGTGTAACCTAAATAGGAAAAAAAATAATGTTTCAAACAAGTAAGTAACTAAAGATTAAATTTTGATGTAGAGTAAAGTGAAACAACTATAATGATACAAAAACATTTTCACAAATCAAGAAAATGTTTCGGTGGATGTGAGTAGACTATAATACCTCATATGAAAAGGGAATAAACTGGACCTGGAAGAAGGAATTGAACATGCACATGAACATCTTCACACCATCTTCCCGTCAAAAAACTGGATCTGAAAAAATACAACCGAGTAACAAATATATTCACACCAAAAAGAAGAAGAAAACTAAGCAAAAATGCACATGAAAACGAATTTGTAACAGGTGAAAACGAAGAAAAAAATCAGCGAATCATCATTACGATTTTAGTTGTGAAATTTCATACTCATACCACCATGGTGAATCAACAACAAACCCGTAGCCATTGTGAACCCTGCAAACCACACACCTTGCAACTAAGAAGCAACTTTCAATTCCATGTTTCTCTCTCCAGCAAAGGTGATAGGTGTGGCGGCGATTCTAGGGTTTCGGAGGAAAGAAAGATGGGAACATAGGTTATGAAGAAGTTGAAAGAGTGGCTCCAAGTATATGTTGTATTGTGTTGTGCAATGGTTAATAACCAAATACTGCCTATTAACCAGATAAACATTTCCCTCCAGAATCATTTTAAATAAATTTTGACACTTGGAACTAAGGGTGAATTGCATTGGTTAGGAAATGTGATATATTGAATGACCACAATGTATAAATTGTAGTGCAAAACCATTTTGGAAGAAAGGGCAAGATTGGAAATGTATAAGCATTTTCCAATATTGGTTAGGTAGTTGATACACGGGAATCACAATATGATTAAATTTGTATTAGAAGTTATTTTGTCATGAGTGTGTATATGCTCTTGGATACAGTTATTAATGACATTAAGAAGATGTTAAACTCCTTCTGGTGGGAGGGGGAGTAATTGAAGGCTTGGAAAAACACTTAGAAGGGGGGGTTGAATAAGTTTTTCTTACTTTTTAGATCTTTTACCCAAACAACAAATAAAATACTCAAGTATTTTTATCCTGGTTCATTTGAAACTCAAACTACTCCAGTCCACCTGTCAAGATAATTTCGCCTCTCTCAACGAGGACTTAATCCACTATAATCAACGATTACAAAGTGCACTACCCAACTGGTGTGACTAACTTCCTTTAAGACTCACTATTCCTATCCCTCTCAAAAATTATGACCCAACTAGTCTTCTCAAGGAACAAACCGCACAACCAACCGTTGTGACTAACACCTCTAAGACTCAACTAGTCCTAGCCCTCTCAAGAATTTTGACCCAAACTGGTCTTCTCAAGGAACAACTATCAGAATGTTAATTTTGACTGACTGCGTACAATAATTCTTCTAGAAAAGCTATTCTTCACTAAGTGAAGTTTACACAAAAATGAAGCTCAATGAATAGTAAACTAATTTACAAAAAATAATTCTTTGTACTTGCAGCGTGAGTTTACTTTGGAAATGGTTTTTGCAAGCTGATAGAAGTTGATGTGAGTTGTTCGTACAGTGTTCTTGCGTAAGTTCTTTTGTGAATCGTTTTAATTCTTCTTTGAATTTGAATCCTTTAAATAGTACTTCCAGAATCTGTCCGTTGCTAGTAGAATTTCTTGGATAATGGAAAAAAGTAATTATGACTTTTCTTAGCTTCACGTGACTTGCTTAGCTTTACGTAATTTGCTTGCTAAATATTTCTTGGAAGTTGAACCACTCAAGTATTTCTTTTCTTCGCTCAGTGGATCTACGTTACTCTTGGCAGGTTTTGTCTTTTGGAAGATAATTTTCATATTGATAATGATCGTTTAAATATTTGCTCATCAGAACTTCTATTGGTGCTTCCATCAGAAGTTTACTCTTGCCTGCTTCTATCAGAAGTTGCTTCTATCATAAGTTGTGTTGTGCTTGCTTCTATCAGAAGTTGCGTTGTTCTTGCTTCTATCAGAAGTTGCGATGTGCTTGCTTCTATCAGAAGTTGTGTTGTGCTTGCTTCTATCAGAAGTTGTGTTGTGCTTGCTTCTATCAGAAGTTGCGTTGTGCTTGCTTCTATCAGAAGTTCTGTATTCGTTAGAACTTCTAATACTTCATGATATTCTGTTAGCCTTGTTAACATCTTCTATTCAGAACATATTTTTGGTGCTTCTTATCAGAGGTTGCGCTTTGCTAGCTTCCATTAGAAGTTGTATTTGATTCTTTACTTTAGAATCTTTCTTTGTAGTGTGTCTTCCAGAAGTTCCCGCTCAGAACTTCTAAAGCGTGTTTCTATCAGCAGTTTCTATGAGCGTGCTTTGTCCTGAAGTTCTGTCTCATTCGAACTTCTAAAGCGTGTTTCTTTCAGCAGTTGCTTTGAGCGTGCTTTTTCCAGAAGTTCTTCTCTCATTAGAACTTCTAACTTCATCTTCTGCTCAGCATGATATATTCTCCATTTTGCGCTAGAGTCAGAACATCTTCTGAAATGAAACATGTACACGCCAAAGTATCATATTCATTCATACAAAATTTATTATGCTTGTTATCATCAAAACTTTAATATATATTATTAGAAACAAACTTTGTTCTATCAATCTCCCCCTTTTTGATGATGACAAAACTATCTAGATTTTGATTTAAGAAATTTTGTATATGTAAAAAAAATTCCTCCCCCTGAGATTAATAATCTCCCCCCTGAAATTAATAGTCTCCCCCTGAACTAAATATTGAAAAGAAAAAGTTGCAAGGTAGAACTTCCCTGAGTTTTTCTTTTCTTCCAGAGTTTACTTTTCAGAGTTTGCTTTTAGCACTTGATCTTTTGAGCTTCTGCTTAATTCTTTTCATCCAGAGTTTACTTTTCTGTATCACTTAGAAGAAAAAAAGTACACTAGTATATTTTGTTAGAAATGTTTGACATTCTGTTCCGGTAACATGTTATAAATTATCATATCAAAATCTCAAGATTTCTCCCCCTTTTTGTCATAATAAAAAATGCATAAGTTTAAAAAGATAATGAATAGTAAGCCAAAAAATACTTATAACATTAATAAAATAGTACGGGGACAGAAGATTGTCAAAACACTTAAGAATTTAAAAACAAAAAAGATGCATTCATGGTTGGGAGTGCAACAAGGGACATCAGAAGATTCTTGATCTCAGCAGCAGATTCTTCTTGCTTTTGCATCCACATTTTGATTTCTGCATTGGTTTCATCTTGCTTGTCCAAATGTGCTCTGACAGTATCATTTTCTTGCTTTAGTTCCTTCAGAGTTTCCAAGACAACAGAAGTAGAATCAATATCTTCTGTAGAGACAGCTTTGGAGGAGGAACCAGCGCATTTGGGACCAACGAACTTTGTAAAGAGAGTATTGAAATCAACCATCAGGGTCAACACTTTCTTCCTAGATTTTCTTGGACAATTTCTGAGAGGTTTGTATAACACCAAAGCACGAGCATTTGGTTCAGCAGTTTCTGGTTCAGAGTTTTCATCATCAGAGATGTCCATATGATCAACAGGTGGTTGCCACGTAGCGTTGTCCAGCTGTAGTGGTGGCTTCACATTCCAGATGCTGTAAGCAGCCTTCTGTAATCCTTTCAAAAACTTAGTAAATTTCTCATAAGCATGAGAATAGCACAAATCCTTGAGTGTGTGAGATTCAGAAATGAATCTCCTTCTAAAGGTATTCCACAAGTCAGAAGATGCAGAAGGACACATATTGGTGTCCAAATCATCTTTCAGCAGTATCATCCAATTTTTCACATCCTTTTCAAACTTTTGTAAACGTAAATTAGTAGTTGCATGCATATTTGACTTTGTTGGTAGGGGTTGAAGATTTATTTGGGTTCTCAGAAATTCTGGAGAATCAGAAATTTTTAGATATGTATTTCTGGGAGTTGGTAAAGGTGTTTGGTCAGCAGCTTCTGGGATGTTAAGATTTGAAAGTTCTAGAGAGTGCGGTGATAAGGAATCTTCTGGGTAGTGTGGTTATGGAAAAGTTATTGGACTGTTATGAGGGGAATGTTCTGGAGAGTTTGGTGATTGAGGAATTTCAGTAAATAGTGGTGTGGGGATTATTGTTGGAGAGTTTGGTGGTGAGATTTCTGGTGAGGGAGTTTGTGGAAGTTCTGTTGGAATTGAAGTAGTATGGATGAGGTGTGTAAGTTATGTACTTAGAGATTCAAAATTTTCAATATCAGAAAGGACTTGATCAATGTGGGGGTTGGTTTCTAGAGTTTATGTAGGAACATTCAGGTCAATATCTACATCTATTGTTTGATGAGTAGTGTGAGTGGTTGGGGGAACAGTATTTAAAGTTTGTGCAGTAGATGTTAAAATACTAGCAGAAGTAGAAATTGAAGGAGATGCAGAAGTTCTACCTGAATCTTGTTGTTGCTTCTTCTTCTGAGACTTTGAAGGTTTAGCAGAAGTCCCTTCACCCTCAACCTTCCTCTTCTTAACCTTCCTCACTGGACAAGAAGATTCTCTTCCTTGAAGCCAAGTAGGATCAACAAAAATTCCCTTCTGCTTGCAAATTTTGATGTATTCCTTGACCGTTACAGAATGTTCTTCAAAGATGAAGCGAGGAAACTCTACAAGAGGATTCTTCCTTGTCTTCACGTTCAGCCAGATATAGGGAGTAGGTTCCACCAGAAGTTCTGGAATGATCTTTCTCTTCAGCAGATTTCTCCCAGTCAAAGCCTTTCCACATATTGGTTCTGACTCCTTCAGCAGATTGGCTTCATCCAAGAAGGCTATCAAACCATTCTCAGTTAGAATGTCTGATATCAATCTTGATAGAGGAATCCAATTCCTCTTAGCCTTTGGATTTCTTGTTCTGGAAGCTTCCCTTGTCTCCTTTACATGAGTCCAAAGGTGGCGAAACAGAAGATACGCCAAATCAACTTTAATGTTCTTGCCAATGCAGTACAGAAGATACTATAGATCCATATTGATATAATCTGGTGAACTGGTCTCCTTTCTGTGATGAATGCAGCTATGGAAAATTTTTGCCTAGATTTTGTAAACATTTTTCAAATCTTTTATCTTTGTTGAAGTTTATCCAGAGTTAAAGACTTCCTCATAAGCAATAGCCATATCAAACCTTTCTTCTGGAACTCCAATTTCTCCATTTCCTTGAAGACCCAACAACTTCTTAATCAAATTCTCTGTAATGGAGATTTCCTTGCCAATTACAAAAGAGAGAACAACAGTTGGAGTACAAACAACATGAAGCCAGAATTCCTTGACTAAAGGAGGAAAAACATGGAGGTGTAGTGTTGGTGTTATCTGTTGCCATCTTGTGTTTTTCTTCTGGATCTTTATCTGACACTGTTAAGTGTTTGCACCCAGAACCAAGAGCTCTAATGCCAATTAAAGGCTTGGAAAAAAACTTAGAAGGGGGGGGGGGTTGAATAAGTTTTTCTTACTTTTTAGATCTTTTACCCAAACAACAAATAAAATACTCAAGTATTTTTATCCTGGTTCGTTTGAAACTCAAACTACTCCAGTCCACCCGTCAAGATGATTTTGCTTCTCTCAACGAGGACTTAATCCACTATAATCAACGATTACATAGTGCACTACCCAACTAGTGTGACTGACTTCCTCTAAGACTCACTAGTCCCAGCCCTCTAAAGAATTTGGACCCAACTGGTCTTCTCAAGGAACAAACCGCACAACCAACCGTTGTGACTAACACCTCTAAGACTCAACTAGTCCTAGCCCTCTCAAGAATTCTAACCCAAACTGGTCTTCTCAAGGAACAACTATCAGAATGTTAATTTTGACTGACTGTGTACAATAATGCTTCTAGAAAATCTATTCTTCACTAAGTGAAGTTTACACAAAAATGAAGCTCAATGAATAGTAAACTAATTTACAAAAAATAATTCTTCGTACTTGCAGCGTGAGTTTACTTTGGAAATGATTTTTGCAAGCTGTTAGAAGTTTATGTGAGTTGTTCGTACAGTGTTCTTGCGTAAGTTCTTTTGTGAATTGTTTTAATTCTTCTTTGAATTTGAATCCTTTAAATAGTACTTCCAGAATTTGTCCGTTGCTAGTAGCATTTCTTGGATAATGGAAAAAAGTAATTATGCCTTTGCATAACTTCACGTGACTTACTTAGCTTTACGTAATTTGCTTGCTAAATATTTCTTGGAAGTTGGACCACTCAAGTATTTCTTTTCTTCGCTCAGTGGGTCTACGTTACTGTTGGCAGGTTTTGTCTTTTAGAAGATAACGTTCATATTGATAATGATCTTCTAAATATTTGCTCATCAGAACTTCTGTTGGCACTTCCATCAGAAGTTTACTCTTGCCTGCTTCTATCAGAATTTGTGTTGTGCTTGCTTCTATCAGAAGTTGTGCTGTGCTTGCTTCTATCAGAAGTTGCGTTGTGCTTGCTTCTATCATAAGTTGCATTGTGCTTGCTTCTATCAGAAGTTGCGATGTGTTTGCTTCTATCAGAAGTTGCATTGTGCTTGCTTCTATCAGAAGTTGCGTTGTGCTTGCTTCTATCAAAATTTCTGTCTTCGTTAGAACTTCTAATACTTCATGATCTTCTGTTAGCCTTGTTAACATCTTCTATTCAGAACATATTTTTGGTGCTTCTTATCAGAGGTTGCGCTTTGCTAGCTTCCATCAGAAGTTATATTTTATTCTTTACTTCAGAAGCTTTCTTTGTAGTGTGTCTTCCAGAAGTTCTCGCTCAGGACTTCTAAAGCGTGTTTCTATCAGCAGTTGCTATGAGCGTGCTTTGTCCTGAAGCTCTGTCTCATTCGAACTTCTAAAGCGTGTTTCTTTCAGCAGTTGCTTTGAGCGTGTTTTTTCCAGAAGTTCTTCTCTCATTAGAACTTCTAACTTCATCTTCTGCTCAACATGATATATTCTCCATTTTGCGCTAGAGTCAGAACATCTTCTGAAATGAAACTTCTACACGTCAGAGTATCATATTCATTCATACAAAATTTATTATGCTTGTTATCATCAAAACTTTAATATATAATATTAGAAACAAACTTTGTTATAACAGTAATAACAAAGGTATAAAGTTGATGGCGTGGGAAAGACTCACAAATACAAAGAAGGAAGAAGTATTAGAATTTCAGGATTTTAAAACTTTAAGATGACGATGGTTACTGAACAATGGTGATTTATTTTGTCTTAACCTCAAGCTTTAGTGTCTCGCATTTGGACCTTATATGGCCCCTTTGCATGGTCAAACACCACATTTGGGCATAACATGGATCTAGAATTACTCAACTTGCATTTGTTCAAAAAGTCCACCAATTCCTCTTCAGGTTTAGGAAATACAACTTCTATCAGTTTAATAATCGTCTCCTCAAATAATTCTTCATCCTTGGTCTCACATTTCATTTTTTCTTTATCTTCTTGGTTGTCTTCAGGCTCTTTCGCCACATCAACCACCATAATTTCCTGTGGCTCAGATAGATTTCCAGCTTCGAGATCTTCAGTAATCTCGCCTGTTACAGCTGCTATTGAACCAAAAACAACAACTTATGCATATTTGAGACCTTCAGTTGTCTCAATCGTTAATGTTGCCATCGAGTCAACAATTTTGGCATGATCGACCTTGAGACCTTCAGTAGCCTCGATTATCTGCACTCCAAATGGTTCGACAAAGTTTGCATCAACAACATGCAAGGGGTCAGAGTCGACCTTCATGAAACTCTTTGGTTTATCACCAAACTTCAATCTACCATCCTTCAACGCCCTTTTAAATGAAATCCCTAAAAAGAACACATTGAGAAGTGTTATGTGATATTTGCATAAACCTCTTTTTTCCTTCTACTCTAATGGTGGATTTTTTTAATGCTTGGAGGCACTATAATCTGACCATCTGAAACTAAAACATCAAATATTTCATCACATTTTGACACATCAAAAGTATACGTTTCAGTAATAAATTTCTCATTTTTTTTGTTCTTCAACCGCTTTTCCTCTAAACGGTCTTATAAATTTACATGCATATGGAGGACCGACTTTTAATTGAGCCACGTTAACTTCTCCTTCTTCCATCTATTCATCTTCATATTCTACAGGATATTCCTCAGTATCTACATAGGCTACTTTGCCTTTTTTATGATCTTTTGGCACTCTAGCTTTTTCTGTTTTCAGATGTTCGACATATCGAACTTTATCAGCTAGTTAAGACATATCTGCAATAGAGTTGGGATCAAACTTCTTGCTAATAGAATAATTTAATCCTCCAACAGGCATCCCGACCAGCTTATGTTCAGGAACTCTAGTAAAACATCTAGACTTTAGAACCCTAAACCTATTTAAATAAGCTTCCATTGACTCATACGACCTTCTCTTAATTGAAGACAATTATTTCAAACTTATCTCGGGTTGACCAACATAGAATTGTTCATGGAATATACCCTCTAGTTGTTACCAAGTGCGTATAAAATTGGGAGCCAATGTTTTAAACCATGTAAAAGAATTCTTGTTTTTAAAACCAACCTTGCCATTTGAAGATTTTGTCATTTTAAACCCTATAAATATTTTTTTATAAAACCAACCTTCTATAGTCAGGTTTCAGAGGGTTTAAAACAAAAAAAAAATCTTAAAATTTACAAGGTTTAAAATGACAGAATCTTCGGGTGGCAAGATTGATTTTATAAAAAAAAAACTACAAGGTTTAAAATGATGAAAGTGCCAAGATTGTTTTTACAAAAAAAAAGAATATAGGCGATAAACCAAAAGTTACCTATATGGCAGCGGGTAAAATGGTATTAACCCTTTAAAAAATAGTTTTCACTTTTTTTCATCATTTATTCAAAAATAGCCAAAAAATAAAAAAATAATATTAAAATAGAAAAAATTCTCACTAAAATCATTCAACCTATTTCAACCTTCTTCATGCTCAAAACACTAAACATCTAAAGACAACTAACATCTTCATCATGTAATTAACAACACAAAAACCTTCATTCACAAACATACAACGACCTCAAACAATAACTTGCAAAAATTCAGCAGGAAAAATAGGAAGATTGAGTGTAGACTTCTTCTTCTCTGAGTACTAGGATGCTCACTTTAGAGTGTATGGTCCGACTACTTGTCTTTCAATAAGGAGACGCGACGATACTCGCCACACATCTTTTCAAAGAAAATATGTTGGAGTTACAAGGACTTGGGTACTACCTTTAGAGGTTCATATCCAAGGGCTTATCTCCACTCTAAAATCAATCCAACCAATCAAATGTGGCACCTTGCCTTGAGGGCGTTACTCAAAATGTTTTCAGTAAAAAGGGCATATTATTTATGTTCTACCGCAATAAAGGTAACACATTAGTCTCCACATATGCGAGCAACAACACCCAATGCTATAATGTGAATGTTAACATCATTCACTAAAAACTATAAACCCATAATTATATTTTAGCCAAACTAGAACAAGCGAAATGGTTTCCATTGAGTACAATAGATGTTAGGGGTGCTAATACCTTCTCCTCACATAACCAACGCATTTATGTTGCATACTATCTTATCCTACTATTGCACCCCAAAATTTTCCCTCTTCATTTTAGAACTAATTGGCTTATACTTAATCATCAGGTCCATTGCATACATGTCATTCATGCACTTACCATTAGATTGAGTTTTTTTCACTATGAAGAAATATTAAAAAGAATA